>NW_020769537.1:416222-426948 GCF_900518735.1 Pseudonaja textilis | reverse complement strand
CCCCCCCCAACAGCACTGGAGCGCCAGAGGAGCCGGCGCCAACCGGGCAGCCCAACCTTCTCCCGCCTTTGCTCCTCGGACAAGCCGGGACAGGCCTCTCCCCCCCCCGCCCTCCGGGAATGAAGTCAGACCGGCTGAGGAGCCCCCAGCCAGCCTCGTGCCCGGACACACCTGTGCCCCCCCCCCCTCGCCTGGCCAGAGGGGGCCCAGAAGCCGCTGCCTAGAGGGCGATGCCCCTGCCCCCACCACACCCGGATTGCAATCCACCCCCGCCTGCCCCCCCCCGTCTGAAATTCGGCATGATGGTGATGGCAAAGGGGGGGTCTGTCTGCAGGCTGCCCCCTCCTCCCCTCCCGCCCCTTCTGGGCAGGGACCCCCCTGTTGGGGGACTGGATGGGGCGAGGGCAGCTCAGGGTGGAGAGCCAGTGGGACGGTGGGGCCCCCAACAGGCTTTGGGACCCTGATCTGACCCCAGCATGGAGCCGGAAGTCCAATCAGGGTCCTCTGGCTGCTCCCAGCCCTCCCCCCTGTAGCGGGGGGAGGGGCACCACGTTGCAGAAGAGAATTCCAAAGCCGAGAGGGGGAACAACTCCTCCTTCTCCTCTTCCTCCTCCTCCTCCCGGCAGAGCCTCCTCACTTAGGAGCAGTGTACCTTTGAGGACCAGTTGGTGAGCGGAGGCCAAGGGGCGGAAGGGCCCGGCTCTGCCAGGGGAGGACCGGTTGAGCAGGCCGGCTGGGAGGGCACGGCCCCTGCGGGGCTGGGGCGGGGAGGGGGCTCACGTGACCCGGCTGGGGCAGAGGTCACAGCTGGGAGAGGCGCAGGTGGCCTGGGGCCCTGGCACCTTTCCCGGGCACGCCTCAGCAGGCTCTGCCCCCCCCCCCCGATGCCAAGGGGGGGGGCGGGCAAAGGGCGCCTTCACAGCCTTGCTGGGAGCGGGGAAGGTCCCGGCGCTGCCTCACCCGTTGACCTGCCCTCTCCCTCCCTCCCTCCAGCCGTCCAGAGGGGCCGGATCCCGCCCAGCCACGCCAGCGCCAGCCCCAACGCCGTGCAGAGCGGAGACTACTACAATGGGCAGCCGGTCTCAGAGCTGATCTCGCAGCTGCTGCGGGCCGAGCCCTATCCCAGCGCCCGCTTCAGCTCCCAGTACGCCCAGCAGGGGGGCAGCGTGATGGGCATCGACAACATCTGTGAGCTGGCCGCCCGGCTGCTCTTCAGCACGGTCGAGTGGGCACGCAACATCCCCTTCTTCCCGGAGCTGCCCGTCTCGGACCAGGTGGCGCTGCTGCGGCTCAGCTGGAGCGAGCTCTTCGTGCTGAACGCCGCCCAGTCGGCCCTGCCCCTCCACATGGCGCCCCTGCTGGCTGCGGCCGGCTTCCACGCCGCCCCCATGTCCGCCGACCGGGTGGTCTCCTTCATGGACCAGATCCGCGTCTTCCAGGACCAGGTGGAGAAGCTCAGCCGGCTGCAGGTGGACTCGGCCGAGTTCAGCTGCCTCAAGGCCATCGCCCTCTTCACGCCAGGTCAGCGCTTCCCCCCCCCCCCACGGGCGTCGGGCATGGCGCAGGCTCTCTGCGCGGGGGGTGGGGGAGAGAGAGAGAGAGACCCCCGCTCCCTCCCGGGCCAGACTCCGCGCTCCCCCAGCACAGCTAGTCCTCGACTTACAACCGCCGTTGAGCGCGAAATTCCCATGGCTAAGTCAGACAGTTGTTAAGTTGGTTTGCCTCACTTTACGACCTTCCAGCTCCAACTTCCCAAAAGGGGATCGCAGAACCCCAGGAGCCTGCGACCGTTGTAACAGTGAGTCAGGGGCCGGGGGCCTGGATTTTGATCCCGGGAAGCTGCAGCGGTTGTAAAGGGTGAACAGCGGTCGTTGGTTGCTTTCTTCAGAGCCCACGAACAGTCACTAAATGAAGCCTGTTGTAAGTCGAGGACAACCTGAGAGCCCGTTGGGCTTGGGCTGGCCCTCCGCCAGATGAGGAGAGGAGGGGCCAGGCCGGGCCCCGAGGGCAGAGGCCGCTGGCCAGGGGGGGTCTGGGCAGGGCCCGCCTTGGCACCTGGCGAGGGAGGGAAGGCAGGCAGGGCTCTCCTCCAGGAGGAGGGCGGCTATTCCTCGACTTATGACCACAAGGACCGGTCCTAAAGCAGGTCACTTCAGGAGTCCGCAGGCGCCTGGGCAGGGCAGGCCGGACGATGGAAGGCCTGGAGACAGAAAGAGACGAAAGGCGTTGAGTCAGGAATGGAGTCTGGCAGCCCAGAGAGGAGGAGGATTTGGGGGGGGGGGCGTCCAAAGGGACTGGAGAGCCACCTGTCTGAAATTGTACAGGGGCTGGACTAGAAGACCTCGAAGGTCCCTTCCAGCTCTATGCCGATCGGTTGGAGAGGCCACCACCGAGTTTGGCCGGTTCGGAAAAGGAGAAGCCTCAACCTGCAGCCTCGTTTTGCAGTTTGCACTTTGCTCTAGCTCAGAGGTCCCCACACTCGGCCCCTGTAAGGCGGGTGGGCTTCAGCGCCCAGAATTACCTATGCTGGCTGGGGGGATTCTGGGAGTTGAAGTCCACCAGTCTTACAGGGGCCGAGTTTGGAGAGCTCTGGCTGAGCTGAAAGCCCAAAGGAAGGAGGGTCGCCCTGGGGGGGAGGGGAGCGGGGAGCTTCTTTGGGGGGGCTCCCTCAACGCCCCCCCATGGGAGCCTTGGACCGGGGTGGGGGAGGAAGGGGATGGGGTGTGCAACAGCGACACCCTGTGGCCAAAGGGAGGAGGTGCACCAAGGGTCTCTGCCAAGGCCCGTCCGCCCGCCGGGAAGGTGGCCAAGGTTTGGGGGCTTCTCAAAGGTCTTTTCCAGCCTCCCCCCCAACTGTTCTTCGGGCAAAGACAGGGGCAGCCCGGGGGGGGGATTCCTGGGGGGGTTCCTGGCTTTGTCTTGGCATCTTCCTGGGTCCTCCTGCCAACCGCGGTTCTCTCACCCCCCTGCAGCGTAGAGGATGAAAGGCAGTCCGGGGGGGGGAAGGGGGGGGCGCCCTGCGTGCTGCTCCTTTGGTTTCCCCCCCCCAACTGCTCTTTTCCTGCTGCATCGGAGGCTTTGGGGGGGGGGGGCGAAGTGAAGGGGGGAGCAACCTTCCCTGGCAAAGACCAGCCAGCGACAGCGACCGGATCTCCTCCGGCCCATCCGCTGGGCACCCTCCTTGGCAGAGGCAGCCGGCGCTTTGGGACTGGCACCGGCAAGCCCCCCGCTTTGCTCTTCCCTCCCGGGAAGGCAGCCGTGGAGGGCAAGGCCTTGGTGCCCCAGGGCTGCCAACGCCACTCCAAAAGCCCCGAGGGCCGAGCCGCCTGGGTTGCTGTTTTCCTCCAGCAGGAAACTGGAGCGTATCAGCAGTGCCAGCCATGTGGAAGGCCGGCCTGACCCGGTCCAGCTCTCTGGAACCACCGGGAGGCAAGCGGGCGCTGGGTTCCGAGATGCCATCAAGGCCATTCTCTCCGTTGGGCATTCAAGCAACGGAGGAGACTATTTAGAGCTCTGGGGGCAACGGCGGGGCCCCCGGTGCGCTCCGAGCCTGGGGGTTTTCTTGCAGACATTTCGTGACCCAGCTAGGTAACGGCGTCAGGGCTAGGAGGGAGTGGGGCCGCATGAAGAAAACACCCCTCCTTACCGGCACTGATGCGGTTCCCTAGTTGGTTCATGAAAGGCCGGCAGTGTGTCCGAAACCCCCGGGACCCCCGACTCTTCCGCCTTCGGGCCCACTGCAGAGGGGGGCGGTTGGGGCAGGCGGGGACCCCCGCGGCGGCCGGCTGACTCCTTCCCCTTTCCTGCAGACGCCTGCGGCCTCTCGGACCCGGTGCATGTGGAGAGCCTCCAGGAGAAGGCGCAGGTGGCGCTGACGGAGTACGTCCGCTCGCAGTACCCCTCCCAGCCGCAGCGCTTTGGCCGGCTGCTCCTGCGGCTCCCCGCCCTGCGAGCCGTCCCGGCCTCGCTCATCTCGCAGCTCTTCTTCATGCGCCTGGTGGGCAAGACGCCCATCGAGACCCTCATCCGGGACATGCTGCTCTCGGGCAGCTCCTTCAACTGGCCCTACGGGACGGGGCAGTGAACCCGGGCAGGAGACAGTGGTGGACGGACGTTGTGCCCGTGGGCTGCCGCCCGGAGGTCCCTTGGCCCCGACCGAGACTTTGGAGGAGGGGCGCTTGGGCTTGCCTGGGACCCCTCGGCGGCCGAGAACGGAGCCCGCCCAGCCCCAATGCCAAGAGAGACCCTCACCTGCCCCCAGAGGTTGGACCCCTTGGCTTCGTCTGGTTCTCCCAGGTTGCCCCACGCCAGCTGTCTCTGTGCCATAACGCAGCCAGAAGAGGAGGAGGAGGAGGAGGAGGAAGGTGGCCTGGGGGGCAAGGGGGGCTCTGGACCCCTCCCCCTCCTGGTTGGTTCCTCCCAGCATTCACATCAGCACCTTGACAGGGGCTCAGGGGTGCCCCCCCCCAGCTCTCTGGGCAGCCCTGGCAGGAGGGTCCGCCGTGGTACTGCCCCTCACTCATTTCTGCCCCGGGGGGGAGGGGGGACGAGGCTCCCTTGCCCAAACAGGTGAGCAAGCGGAGAGCGCTTGAAAAGGCCCCCCCCGGGTGGGGGGAGGGAGGGGGGCAGCTGCAAAGGGCCTCTTAAAGGAGGGGCCCCCTCGTGCCAGGCTTTTGACTGGCCAGCTGGTCTCTGCCCCCCCCCCCCCCCCTGCCTGCCTTCCCCCTGCCGTTTCTGCCCCCCGGGCCCCCCGGGCCCCCCCCCCCACAGATTGCCCTCCCATCCCTGGAGAGGAAGCAGCAAAGAGAAGGGGCAAATCGGGCCTGGCCCTCGGGTCTTGGGGCAGCCGGGGGCATCGGCAGAATTGTGGCCCCTGCAGTGCTGGGTCTGGGGCCCCCCGTGAGCCAGGGCCACACGGAGAGACGGGGCAGGGGAGCCGGTTGCCGAGAGAGGCGGGGGCTGTCCTGGCACGGGCCCCGGCCTGGATCCAGGCCCTTCCCCAGCGATGCCCCTCCCTCCCTCCCCCGGGGCCTGTTGGGCAGGTTGGTGGCCCCCCGTGGGCGAATCCCCCTGAAGAAACCCCGGGTGGGAAGTGGGCCCTGCAGATTTGAGGCTTGCTGCTCTTCTTCCTCGCCTGACCCCTGCCCGCATTTTAATTTCTGTCCCCCTCCCCCCCCCAAAATGCCAGGCTGTGCCAGCTCCCACGTTTGTGAAGACGCTATGCAAAACGTTGGCCTGCATGCGCCTGCCCTCCACACGTGGCCGCCCTCTCCTCCCCCGCCCTGGTGTCCCCGTGACCACCGGATGTCAGGTCGGCTCACATCTGTTTGATCACTTTGTGGCCTTTTTTCCTCCCCCCCTCTTTTTTTTCTCTCTGCTCCCCCCCTTCTCCCCCCTTCTCCGTGTGTGTGTGTGTGTGTCTCTGTGTGTGTGTGTGTGTGTGTGTGTGTATCCGACGGTCTCTTCAAAGAGCACGTGATGGAGATTCGCCATGAAACCCGTTTTGCTGACAGAAGAAACTGAGGCCACGCGGCCGGCTTTTCTTGTCGCCGAGAGTGGTAGGACTCGATCTCAGGTCTCGGAAGTCTAAAGTACCGATTGTAATCTATGCAAACTTTTCCTCTCTCTCTCTCTCTCTTTCTCTCTCTCTCTCTCTCCAAATTCCAGATCAAGGAAGCGCCACTTCTGTGCTTGGAATAAAAATATTTGGGTATTGGATGTGATTTATTTTAGCCTGGTTTTGGGGGGGGGGGCGCTCTCCAGGGGAAAGAAGGGGGGTGGGCCCTACCAGAAGGGGACGGGGGCTATAAGGACCACCTTCAAAGGCCAGTTGCCTCCCCCAGCCCATCTGTTGTTGTTTTTTAATTTTATTGATTTTTAAAAACAAACATAAACAAACAAAACATAAAACATCTTTTTTGAAAGCAGCATAATCCTGGGTTACATCTCTTCGTACAGACACAAATTCAAGTTCATGCTCATTTTTATATTCCATTCCCTATCTTATTACTATTCTACATTTTCTATATAGCTTCTCCCCTCTTTTAACTTTCTTAATTTTATTTTATTTATTTCATCTCAGTTCAAATCATTGTACATTATATTCTTTGTCTGTCCTGTTTCAACTGTCTACTGTCTTCTCTCATTGAACAAAATTTCTCCTGTAATCACTGATTGGAGTATGACGCCTTTATATCTTTCCCCTAAAATTATAACACTTAATATAATACATAACTTCCGTTCGAATTCTGCTTGGTACATTCTAAAACTACACACTGTATTTTTAAAAAAGAAAAAAATTTAAATGTATAATATAATTAAAACAACATACCAATTCAATTCTATCATTAATATTAATATTCATTTAAATCTTAACATTTTACACATTACTTTTCAGATAAGTATCATACTTCTATGGGAACACTTATAAACTTTCCATAGTTAATTCCCCCCCACTTCACTTACATTTTATAAAACATTGAGTAATTAAAATGTTCCCGTTCCTTCCTAATTCAATTCTCTCATTTATTTTATTTCATTTATTTTGTTCACGAAAGTTTCACTAAATTACACTGACTATTTTATCCCACTTTTTAATCATACGTTGTTTCCAATTTTCTAACATTATTTCTTTTACAAATATAACAATACAATCTTGTGTACCTTCACAGAATCCCTTTTTCAGTTAAATTTTCACCCATTATCTCTGAATAAGTCCTGTTTCTTTACATCTTGCTCCAAACCTTTGTAACTTCTCTTCCTTTCCTTCTTCCCTTTCTTCTTCTCTCTCCCCTTTTTACCCCCCTGTCTCTCCACCTCCATTTCCCTCTTCTGTATTCCCCTTTTCTGTTGCTTTCCAATTTTATATCCACTTTTCAAATTATTTTTCCCTTTTTTGGCTGTTTTTTTAAGTCTTAAATTCTCCATTCTCTTCCCCCGCTTTCCCCTTTCCTCCCCAGACAGAGTTACTTGTTCATTAAAGATGGCTTCTTCTTTGTCCCAATCTTCTAGTTGCGCAGTCTTTTCTTGTTGTTTCTCGTAGATGCAGATCGCCATTTCTAAGAATTGAAAAACGGAGCCAAAGAAGCCCTTCCCTTCTTGTGTCTCTTCGTTATATTTTTTAAATTCCATTTTCAGTTCATCCAGAAGTGATGCCATTGTAGAATTTTTTTTAAACAGCCACCCAATTGTTTTTAGTCATTCAAATATAATATCCAAAAATCCCAAAGTCACCAAGCAATCCAAATACACACAAGCTGTTCCTTTTTACACTTTCTTCTTTCTTCACTTTCTCTTCCTGAGGTTGCTGTTTAGTTCCAAAGTTCCAATTAAAATGTATCTTTTTAGAAGTCTTGTTAAGATTTAACTTTACATTTTTTTGAAGTCCAGGCAGTCTCCTCCTTCCAAATCCTGCCCTTATTCTCTTCCTCTCCCTTCCTCCTTATAGAAAAAAAGGATTTTTTAGTGTCCAGAAATCTTTATTGTCCCTTTGGCATTTAATTATATTTTCAGCTTAATTATTGGTGCCAAAGCGGATTTTTCTGATTTTTTTGTTCAGCTCTCTTTGTTGTCAATGTGAGGAAGGAGAGTGAAGAAAAAAAAAAACTTTCCCTTTTCACTTTCTTTCGCTGCTTCCGACTCTTCTTTGGGAGTGACGTTATCTTTTATAAAATTTAAATTCCAGGGTACCTTAGTTGTTGCTTTTTATCCCAGTCAACCAAAACTTTCACTTCTTATCTTCCTCCTGCACATTCTTTTCCGGTCGAGTTCTTCTTTGAGGTGGCCATTTCTGATCACCGCTCCTACCGCCTTCGGGAAAGGGAGTTTGGCCAGCTGAGGAGGAGAGATGCGGCTCCCCTCGACCCTGCTGGCTATCTCCCCACTCTTCACCACCTCTACGGGGTGGCTTAGCCCCGAAGCCAGCTGGCTCGGGACGCTCCAGCGGCGAGCCCAGGCAGAAACCGTGCACAATCACGGATTCCTGCCTGTCGCCGAAGCCCTGCAAACCGGAAGTCCCCCCAGCCCATCTGTTGTGGGACTCCAGTGCCCATCAGCTCCACGGGAGATGGTTTTTGTGCTGCCCCTTTTAGGGTCCTTGTTGATGGGGGGGGGGAAGAGACGTCCTTGTCCCTCCCCAGCTGCATCAGCAGCTGGGGGGTGGCTTTTGTGCTCCAGTTGGGAGGAAGGATGCCAGCCTGGCATCTCTGCGTTGGGGGGGCACCTTCCCATCTTCCATTGCCATCCCCAAGTCTGACCTTGGCACTTGGGGCAGCTGGGTGGGGCTGCTTTCCCTTCCGGGCTGATAGATTACAAAAACGATGGTTCTGTAGTTTTTGTCCAGGGGGGCGCTGAGGGCCCCTGCCTCCCACCCTGTGGGGCCCATCGCCAGACCTGCCCTGCAGCCCCAGCCAGGCTCTGGAGTTCGCCCTCTGGAGCAGCCATGCCCGGTGCTGCCTCCTCCTCGCCTTGCCAGGTGCCAGTCAGGTTCCCTTTCCTGGAGCGTGCCGGCCTGGCACGGCCTGATCCTGCCCGCTGGCCTTCTGTGCCAGAGGCCCCCTTTGGGGCTCCCAAGCCGGCTTGGCTCTTCAGGCGGGGCCTGGCCTGGCCGGAAGGTTTACAATCCAAGCCTTGAAAGGCTGCCAGGCTCCCTCGCCATCTTGTGCCCAGGGAAACCAAGGCGGTTCCTTCCTCCCCCACCCCCCGGTCTCTCCCCTGAGCCTCCCTGCCCCAGTCAGCCCAGGGCTCCCCCCCTACACCGTCTGCCGCTTTGGGGGTCTCAGTGGCCCAACTCCACCAGCAGCAGAGGGAGTCGGGCCAGAGGTTGGCACCCAGGCCTTAAAAACGCTGGAGGTTTTCGAGAAGAGGCGGGAGAGGCCTTCGTCTGCAATGCTTCTGGGTTCTCCTGCTTGAGTTGTGGGGGGTGGGTTTGACTAGAAGACCTCCAAGGGTCCCTTTCAATTCTGCTATCCTGTTCTTCCTTGCTCTGTTCTCCCAGCTAAGTCCAGAGGCTGCCCGGGGCCTTTGGCAGCTTTGCCCCATGTTCCTGGGTGCCAAGGGGGCCCCTCGGGAGCGAAGGGCCCGGAGCAGCTGGCAGACAGGCGCAGGGGCTGTGATGGGGCTGCCCGCAGGGAGGTAGCGATGCCCGGCCTCCTCCAGGGTCCCTGGCAGGGAACGCAGAGATTCTGGGGGCCCGTTTCGCACGTTGCCAACAAACAGACGATCCAAAGGGAAATTTCCCCACGTTTATTAAAGGAATAGCTTCACTATATGTCTTTAAAAAAAGAAAAAAGGTCTGCCCCCTCCCCATTTTCACAAAATATATATATATATATATATATATCCCCCAAGGGACGGAGATCCTGTTGGGCTGGGACTTTGGGGGAGGGTCTCGAGAGCGGCTGCCTCAGCTCCTGCTCTGCTCCAAAAGCAGAAATCCCCTGGGGGGGGGGATGTTTTTGCTTGGGACCCCCCCCCAGGAGAGCTCTCTGGACCCCCCCCCGGTGGCTTTTGGAAGCAACAGGGAGCAGAGATGGCATCTAGGGTGGCAGTGCCAACCTGGAGCAAGTTTCCAGCTGCAGAGCCTCTTGGGCAGCAGCGTTTGCCAAGCAGGCACCGGTTGGCACAAGGGAGGAAGAGGAGGGGGAGGGAGAAGAAAGGAGGGGGGAGGACAGGTGAGTGCTGTGCGTGTGGCTCTTCCCCCCCCCTCCTCCTCCCCAGGCGACCACCTGCTTCCTTTTTCAGATGCCACTTTTGGTGAGCAATTCCCCTTCCCCCACCCCCAATCGAACAGGCAGGATTCGACCCCGAGTCCTTCAGGGCAAAAGCGTTCCTTGCCTGCTAGGTGGCAGACGGGGCTCTTTCCATTCTGGGCCTTGGGGGGCCTGTCCCCTCCCTCGCTGCACATACTTTTTCTTTTTTTGGGGTGTCTCCCCATCACGGTTTGCCCCATGGCAGTCCAGGTTTCCCTGCCGCTGAGCGCCCAACCTCCCCCCCCCACAAAAGGAGAGAGATTTAGGGGCCGGTGCCCACCGTCCTCTCTGCCTCCGAGCATTTTGGCACAAGACGGGAGAAAAAAGCGTAAAAATAAGGAAATGCACAAAACGAGGCGCACACACGGATCTCATCCTCGTCTCTTGGAATGGGGGGGGGCACACCAGCACACAGGCGCCCCCCCCCCCCGAGTCTCTGGCTGGCCTTCGCCAAGCGTCCCCAGGCCCCAAGGAAAAGCCTGGCTTGGCAGGTTGGAGTCCGTCCGTCCGTCCTGCGCCCCGGGAGACATGCTGGGCCTCGGCCCCTCTCTTGGCAGGGGGGGGGGGCTCAGTGCCGGGGCCCCTCCCCAGGCTCAGCCGCGGTGCTTGTCGTATTCGCCCACCATCCTCTTGATGTGGAAAAGCTTCTTGCGCAGGGATTTGGTCTCCATTTTCTTGCTCTGGTACTCCGGCGTCTGGCATGGGGGGGGGGGGGGGGGGCGGGGGAAGGCTGGCGTAACCCGGGCTGGTGCCCACTTGCAGCCCCCCCCGCCCCCCACCCCGAGAGAGGCTGGCCAGGGTCGCCCCCCCCGCCCGGAGGGTGCTGGACTACACCCTACATCATCCCCACCCCGATTCAGGAAGCCCCTTAGAGCAGGGGTCTCCCACCGCGGCCCCTTTAAGACGCGTGGACTTCAACTCCCAGCATTCCTCAGCCAGCTTCGCTGGGAGCCATTGATGAGCTTCGCTGGCTGAGG
>NW_020769537.1:362791-406222 GCF_900518735.1 Pseudonaja textilis | reverse complement strand
GGGGGGGGGGGGTGGCACCATTCCCTGTGCATCACAGCCACAAAGCCCTTTGGGGATTTCGGGCCACCCCAAAAAAGAGGCTCAGCCAGGCGGAATCCCTCCCAGCAGCGCTTGCTAGGGGGACACGAGAATTTGGGGAGGGGGATAATGGAAGGGGAGATGGAAAAGCAGGAACAGGGAAGGGGAGCCACACCCCCCCCCAAATGCAAAGCTTCCTTGCCTAAACCTGGAGATAATTTTTCCACCCAGCCTGGGAGACCATTCCCCCCCAAAACCCCAGCCCCCCCCCGGCTGGGTGCAGCTCAGCCCCCCCGAGGGCGCCCCCCAACCCTCCTTCCCCCCCCCCCCAGGCCAAGAGACCCCACCCCAAACACAGTCTGAGCTGGTCAGTCCTGGGATGGGGCACGACCAGGAAACCCGTGGCGTTTAAGTGAAACCAGGGGTCAGTGAGGAAGCCGGCAGGAAAGCTGCAAGTTTCAGTTACACGATGTCTCGTTTAATGACCACGTGCCTGGTTGGTCCCAATTGCTTTATTGAGCGAAGACTAAGCCTGTTGCAATCCTAACGTTGGCAGAGGAGCCCCCCGGATGCCTCCCAACCGAGGCTCCACGCAGGGCCCTGAGGAGGGGTCTTCAGCAGAGGTGGCAACGGCAGGACTTCCACTCCCAGAATTCCTGAGCCCACCTGCCCACCCTGCCCTTGAGGAAGCAACAGCCTCACACCTGTCCGCCCAGGTGATTCCCGAGCCCAGCGGCCACTTCCGCAGGCCAGCCAGGCAAGGCGGCTGGGCTGGACGCCTCGGCGGGCTTATCTCATTTGCTCAAGGGGGCCGTTCCAAGGGTGCCACTGCCGTGCCCGGCCCACTGATAAGCCTCCCGGGTGGTTCTCACCTGAGCCCGAAACCGATTACCTGATAAGCCCCTCTGCTGTCTCGGGAACAAAAGCCGCTCCTGCTTCCTCCCCCCCCCCCGGCCCGGGGACTTCCGGGGCTGGCTTTTCGGAACAAGCAGGTGAGAGAAGGAGAGGGGGTGAAAGGCCGTGCCAGGCAGGAGGCCCCGGGGCTGCCCCACTGGGTGAAAGGCCAGCCTCCCCCACAGCCAGCACAGTCCTGCCCGAGGCGGAAGGGCTCCTGTCCCCTGGCACGACCGTCCGGTCGCTGGGCCGGCTGAGCCAGAGGTGGAGGGGAGGCCGGGGGGGGGCAGAGGAGGGGGCGAGACCAAGTACGGGCACAGCTGAGTCCCCTCCTCTGACGAGTAGGTGTACATTAACCCATAGTGCGCGGCTGTAGTATTACTTATCCTTTTATCACCTTCTTCCGCTTCTCCTGGTGGTGCCCTTTTGGCATCGTTGTTGCTGCTGGTTACTATTATTATCGTTCCCGTTCGTATTATTCTGCAATTAGCCTTTGTGTACCAGACCCACCAGATCCCCGGCGTGTCTACCTACTCCTAGCCCAATAAAGCTGTTCCTGCCTCTTCTGGTCTCGTCTGTATTCTAGAATAAAGATTTCCTGACCACGAGAACTGCAAACAGGGGATTCCCTCCAGACGTCGTGGCTGCTCCAACACCAGGAGCTTTTTTGTCTGGGGGGGCTTAGGGTTTCCTGACTGAGCAAGGGGTTGGACTAGAAGACCTCCAAGGTCCCTTCCACTCCATCCCCATACTTCTCTTCTGTTCTCATTCCTATTCTATTCTATCATTCTGTTCCGTTCCATTCCACCCCGCCCCATTCTGTTCCTAGCCTGAGCCATGGCTGCTTCCCCCCCCCCCAGCCGTGGACCCAAGAGGAAGCAGGACCACCGGGGCAAGGCAGCCCCCCCCCCCCCTTGCCCCCCCCATCCCACCCCCAACCAGACTCCTACCTCCTGGGGGTCCACCATGCAGTAGTGGTACAGGTACTGGTTGTAGGAGGCTCCCCCGGTGTAGACCTGGTTGCACAAGGCCAGCATGGGGTTGGCCGAGTAGTAGCTGCCCCCCATCTGGGCCTGGGGGTTGACCCCCACGATGTAGACGATGGAGGCAATCAGCATGACGAAGGCCAGCAGGGCGCAGATCACCAGGGCCACCAGGTAGAACCGCCTGGACCGGGCCGCACTGGACTTGGTGAGGCTGACGACGGCCAGAGCCAACAGGGCGATGAAGCACAGCACCGACATGGCGAGCATGAAGCCGCTGGCTGCCCGGGGGTTGGTCATGCCCCCGTAGTAGCCCCCCATGCCGTAGCCGCCGTAGTAGCCGCCCAGGCCTCCGCCGTAGCCCCCCATGCCGCCGTAGCCCCCCATGCCGTAGTAGCCGCCGCCTATGCCTCCGCCGTAGAGGCCCCCGTAGCCGTAGTCCCAGGCCAGGGTGGAGGCCACACAGGCAAAGATGGCCACGCAGAGCAGGACGCCCAGCCCCTCCAGGACCCTCACCACACTGGGCGGGGAGGTCCACTTGTAGAAAAGCTGGGGCTCGTCCTCGATGTAGTAGGAACCCGGCGGGGGCAACTTGACGGGGTACCCGTAGTCCTCCCCCGGGGGTCCGTATCCAGCGGGAGGGCTGTCGTAGGGCTTCGGGCTAAACATCCTCGGCGCAGAAGCGAGGCAGGGCCGGTGGAGGAGCCCCAAGCGGTACAGCTGGAGGAGGGTGACCCAAGGGGGGGAGCCCCTTTAAGATCCCTGGAGCGGCCGAGAGGCTCCTGCGCTGCGTCTGGCTGGCACTGCCAAAGAGAGGGGAAAGTGAAGGTCAGTGTCCTCCCTGCGGCCTTTGGGCAATTCTTGCACCCCCCCCCCAGTGGTGGTTGAGGGACAGCGACTGTCTCCTGCAGCGGAAGTCACGGGGGAGGGGAGGAAAGTCAACCAAGACCACTCCCCCTCCCCCCTCCCCTGAGTGCCCAGGAGAGCCGAGGATCTGAGGACCACCCGGGCACCAGAACCATCAACTGGCCCACGCCAGGCATTTCTTCCTACGTTGTGGGCCCATCTAACGGTTGTGAAAAAGAGGGGCAACTGGGGAGGGAGACACCCACCCCTGGGTGACTCTGGGGTTATGCCCTTCCCTGGCTTTCAACCAAGGGGGCAGAGATCCCCCCCCCCCCCCCCCCCGTTATGCTGCCAAATAACACCGGCTCCTTCAAGTTGACCTTGGCTCCGGTAACTTCCCGGCCTCTCTCTGGGTTTGCTGGACTTCCTGGGTGAGTCTAAGGCCCCGGGGCGACTGCCCGGCTCCCAGTCAAGCTCCAAAAGCGAGCAGATAAACAGGTAACAGGTAATCAGAGTCGGAAGGCACCTTGTAGGCCATCGAGTCCAACCGCCTGCCCAAGCAGGAGACCCTACACCATTTCTGACAGAGGGCAGTCCAGGCTCTTCTTGGATCCCCGATATTTAACCCCGAGAACAGGAGGAAGGGTCCCAAAGACCCACCGGAGGGCAGGTGGGATCCAGCTGCTCTTCCCGCTTCAGTCTAATGCAGGGGGTCCCCAACCTTGGCGCCTTTAAGATGTGTGAACTTCAACTCCCAGCTTTGCCGGCTGAGGAATTCTGGGAGTTGAAGTCCACAAGTCTTAAAGGGGCCGAGGGTGGGGACCGCCGCTCTAATGGCTTCCGGAAGTTTTTCCCCAGCAGAGGGAATCCAGCCGTCAGAATTCAGCGTCTGATGACAACATTACAAATTGATCTCCATCCGAGTCTATTAGATCGACGGCCGACCTCATGCCTGCGGCCGCTTGCCCAGTGTTTATAAACTCTGGATTGCAAACAGCCTTGTCACACGGCTGTCAAAGGTCAGTTTGTAATGTTGTCAGTGCTGTCATTTGGAGGGCTGAGCACCCCCTGGCCGCCCCAGACTCTGGGGTCTGCTGCCCCCTTCGTCTTCCTGAACTGGAGAAAGGGGGGGGATGTATTACAGTAGCAGATGAGACCAGTTTTTTTTGGGGGGGGGGGTTAGACTTTGAGATTGGTGTTTCTTGGCCAC
This sequence comes from Pseudonaja textilis, assembly GCF_900518735.1. The sequence continues at coordinate 402,271 of NW_020769537.1, read as the reverse complement.
TTTAAGATGTAGGAGCTTGACTTCCGGTGGCGTTTCCGTCAATGATGGATCAGAGACCGCAATTGTGCGCGGCTTTGATCCGCGTTTCCCTTGTTGGAAGGGTCCGCACGGAACCGGAGTCATCTGACCCTCCTTGGAGGGGTGGGAGAAGAGGGGGAGACCACCAGCTGGGTTGAGGGGAGCCACACCTCCCCTCCCTAGCTAGGTATTACTCCCCTGGAAGACAGGGAGAAACAGCAGTCTAAATTGGCTGCCCTGAAAACGGAAAGCTGCCGGGTCCCTAAGTTTTGTGCTGGAGCAGTGAAGTGGTGAGCTACATATAACCAGATAAAAGAATTGAATTTTTTCTTAACAACCCCGAGAAGTTGAAAGAAAGTGCCCTCACGAAAGAGTATCACAGCGGCGAACAGAAAAGACGAAAATACAGGGTAAACAAAATTGGAGTATAAAAAGTTACAATGAAATTAGAGACTAAATTTTGAATAATATAAATTGGCATTAATTAGGCATTGGATAAAATGCTAGACTTGCCTGGAATTGGTTATTATTAAGAAAATTAATCATGGAAATAGTTGAAAATTAATGTTTAACATAATTAAAAGAGAAAAGAACTTTGAAAAATGGAAAGTGATACCGAGCACTATCTAATGGTCAAAGACTTTTTTTTCCCTACAAAATTTTATGGAAATTTATTGGACTCATAACTGTTATGAAACAAAAGTTAAATAAAATAATAAGAACCCCAGAAATTTTTTTTAAAAGAGGGAGAAACTACTAAGAGGATATACAAATGCAATTTCCTGGGACTGTTGGGTGTTGATTGTGAAAGAGGCAGAAGGATTAACAAGAGAAACAAAGATAAAAGGAGACTTTTGGCAAAGATTGCATTAAAGGACTTTGAATATTAATAACTGATTATAAAAAAATGGAAGAAATAAGCAAAGACTTTAAGTTGGAATTGCAAACCGTAAGAGGAATGCTGAAAGAAAGGAGGGAATTATTGGAAATATTGGAAAAGAAAATAATGGCGATGGCAGAAGAACAAAGAAATTCCAGCAAGGCAGAGCTAAAGGAAGAAGAAAGAGGCTCAAATAGTCCTGGAGAACAAGAGGCACTGCCAGAAGACACTAAAGGAATTAAAACTATGACGGATGATAGAGTCAATAAATAAAAGAGAAAACGCTCCCGGGATTAAACAAAAGAAGAAAAAATTATACAAAAAGAAACTTCGAAAAAGAGAACAGGAAAGGGGGAGGGGAGAAGATGGGTGAAATGTTAGAAAGAAAGAAGGAAGATCAGGGAAATTTAGAAAAGGGAAAGTTGGCTAAAATTAAAAGAAATAATAAAGTCGAAAAGTTCAGAGATAAGGGTTCGGGATTCTATAAGGGGGATACCACATGGAATATATATTGGTATTTAGTTTAAAACTTGTTGGGAAATACTTTAGGAATGTATAATTACATATATATGTGAATATGAACTGTATATAAAATGTGTTGTTATGAACCCTTTTCTTTCTTCGAGGCTTAAAATAAGGGAATGGAAATGAATTTTAAAAATATGATTATTAATGATTATAAATGAAGTGAAGATAAAATGAGAGACATTAAGAAGTTATTTTAGTGATTCACTGGAGGGGATATATATAGTTGACTATATATACAGTTGATTATTTAATGGATATTAGAATTGTACAACGAGAATATTTTATTCTGTGAATATTTTATTCATGTGGAAAATACCATGAGGATCTGAAATATATTGGTTTTATTATATTTTTACTCTTTTTAGATTGCTTATTATATATTGGCTTAGAGAAAATTAAGGACAACAATGATGTGTAATGTAAAATAAAATAGGTGGTAAGCTGAAAATGGAAATAATAGGGGATAAAGAATTGGAAAGGTATGGATGAAATTATATTGATATTGAATTAATGAACTGAAACATGAATTGCAAATTCATTTAAAGATGAGTGAAATGGATAATAATATGAGTTTAATATTATATAAGATTAATGGAAATGAAAATATGACTATGTACAAGTGTTATAATCTGGAAATATGTTGCTCACATGGAAAGATGCATAAAATTTAAAAAAACAAAAAAACTTTTTACAAAATAAAAAGAAGTGGGAGCTTCTCTCTGACCCCATCAACCCTCTCCAGGGTGCCACTGGGGGTGGGGGGGTGGGGGGACGGCTGCTGAAAAGCATTGCCCTCACTGGGGGCACAAGATCTGCCCTGGAGCGGGGCTGCTGCCCCTGCAGGGTGGGCACCAAGGTGGCGCAGAAGAGGCCAGAGGACCCTTCTCGGTGAAATCTGCCTGGAGTTGCTGCTGGTGATCAGAGGTGGCTGAAATGCCCAGCAAGCACAGCCTCTGGGCCCCGGGGCCCCCCGGCGGCCCGCCCCCCCCCCCCCCACCTGGCACTGGGGGAGGGGCCACCTGGCAAAACGCACCCGGGTCCCTCCAACCCAAGCCGGTGTGCCCACCGGGAGGTCCTAACTGCAATGGAGGGACCCAGAGGCTCCTCCTGGGGGGCTGCCCAGATTATGCCGCCTCCTCTTATTTTGGGGAATGCCAGGCTCAGAGGGAAGGCTGTGATTTGGTCGGGGGGGGGGCATGGTAGCAGAATTCCAGTATTGGAGGGGCTGCCCCAGAGAAGGGGGGCCAAGCTACTCCCCAAAGCACCAGGAAGGCCAGACAAGGAGCAACAGATGGAAACTCATCCAGGGGAGAAGCAACCTGGAACTCAGGAGGAACTTCCTGACAGGGAGGACAGTGAGCCAGGGGAACTGCCTGCCACCCGAAGTTGTGGTTGCTCCGTCCCTTGATGTCTTTAAGAAGAGTCTCGTAGACCGTCACTTGTCTGAAAGGGTATAAAAGGTCTCCTGCTTGAGCAGGGGGCTGGACTAGAAGACCTCCAGGGTCCCTTCCAGCTCTATTCCAATTTGACTGATTGATTTGGGTGGGCGAGGAGGAGGAGGAGGAGGAGGAGGAGGGTGCGTGGGTGCAAATCCCTGCCCTCAATTCCCCTTCCCTGATTGGGGATTCCCCTTCCCCCCTCCAGTGCCAGTCCCAGGCGCCTGAGCAGGGCACATTCCCCCCTCCCCCCCCCCAAATCCCAGGGACCAGGAAGCGGCCCACCCCTTCTACCCCAGGAGCCCCGCTTGGCTGCTCCGCCCTTGCCAACCGGCCGGTTCCCAGGGGATCCCGCTCCTGCTCCCCACCAGAACGGCGGCTGCCTGCCAGATCCCTCCAAGCGGCTCTGCGACTCCGGATTTCAAGGTTGTTCCTGGGAGCCAGAAAGGGGAGGCCGAGGTCCGGCCTCTGGCTGGCTCACAACCAGGGAGGGGGGGCTTCAGCCGGGCAGCTGCCCAGGAGCCCCTCGGCCCTCCCTCCCTCCCCTGCGGCTCCCATGCCCGCGAGGGGGGCTTCCTCTGCCCCCAGCCCCTGCCCAACCGCCGTGGCTGGAACGGTTCAACCCAAGAGGCGAGGCGGCTGTTCTGTGGCAAGATGGGCAGCCCAACGCACCAAGGAAGGGATTTGGCTGCCAGCCACCGGCACAGCCGGGAAGGGGAGGGACCCAGGGCCGGGCTTGGCGGTTTCCACCCGTGGGGGCCCGGCTCCTCTGGGTCTCGGCGGGGCCCAGCCTTGAGATCTGCACGGAGGCCGGAGTCACCGCTTCCTGGGCAGCTTCTCGGGAGTCTCTGCCTGCCACCCGCAAGACACGGAGGCTGGGCACCCCCCCCACGCAAGGGAGGGAGCCTTGACCACCCCACTTATCACCCCGTTGCAGATTCTCCCCCCCTGCCCCCGTCTCCATCTCCGGGTGGCTCAGGAAGCACCACCATGGTTACAAGCGAGTAAATACGAGCAAGGTTGCCTTTTAAATTTAGGCACCCATAAATTGGGCTCCGTTGCTTCTGCTCGATCGATCAACCAGAACAGAGCTGGAAGGGACCCTGGAGGTCTTCTAGTCCAACCCCCTGCTCAGGCAGGAGACCCTCGACCATTTCAGACAAGCGGCTGTCCGGTCTCTTCTTCAAAACCTCCAGGGACAAAGCACCCACGGTGTCTGGTGGCCAGCAGTTCCCCTGGCGAATTGTCCTCCCTGTTAGGAAGTTTCTCCGCCATTCCACGCCGCTTCTCCCCGTGAGGAGTTGCCATCCGGGGCTTCTTCTCCTGCCGTTGCTTTGGATGGATAAATTGACCCCCCCCCCAATACGGAAACGCTGCCATCAGGGCCCCCCCTCCCCCCGGTCCTTCTTTTCTCCAGACCGGCCAGACCCCGATCCTGGCCAGACCCCAATCCTGCCACCGATCTTGATCTGTTTTTCCCTCCAGGCCTTTAATCCTTTAATGCTCTTCTCTGCCCCTTTTCCAAAGCCTCAACCTCTTTTTTGTGACGGGGTGACCAAAACTGGACGCAGAAAATTCCAGGTGTGGCCTCACTAAGGCTTTACAAAGCGGCACCGATTCTACGCTTCTGTTTATAAGCCCAGGATTGTTATATTACACAACCCGAATATCTATCCAGGTTTTCTCCTCTGCATAAAAAAAAGGGATCGACTCCAAGGTGGGTGCCTGGGAAACAGGCTCTGACGGAGGAGGAGGAGGAGGAGGCCAGAAGGAAAAGGCCGGCCTGGGAGCAGGGGGTGGAGGTGGAGGGGACCCACGGAGGCCTTGGGGGGAGAAAGGGCCCACTCAGAGGGGGCAGGGGAGCAGAAGACAGCTGGGGGGGGGGCAAAATCCCGCCAGTGCCTACAAAGCTGATCTTTCGGGATGAGGCAAGGCCAATTTATATTTTATTCCCCCCAATTTAGCTATAAAACCGAACGTCCTTTTCATCTACACAGGGAGGAGAGATTTACTGCTTGATTTATCCTATGGCTGGATTTGTGTTTATAATCTTAAGTTGTGCCATCTTTTGGGTTGAGCACCCCATAAAAACCCGGCAAGGAAATGCTCCCAGCCCAGAAAAGCTGCAGGGCCACCAAGAAGCTGCGCCCCAAATCCAGCCTGGGGGAGGCTGAAGTGACCTTGCAAGGCAGCCAGAGGATTGGGGGGGGGCGCTGCAACGGGGCTTCCCTCCCCCCAGTCGCCGAGGCCGGGGCCAGCCCTCCTCCCCCCTCCCCCGTGGAAAGGAAACGTTCCTCACTTCTAGCCCCCCCCCCTTTCCCTGCGCCTCCGGACCGGGGACCCCGAACTGGGGGACTTCAACGCCCGGAGCGCTCCCGACTGCAGAGCAGCGACTGCAACCTGCGGGCCTCGCAAAGCGCCCCCCCCCGCCCAACCCGGCGTGGAGATCCGTAAAGCGAGCGGCCGGGCCAAATTCCGGCGAGCCCCGCGGGCGGTGCGGACGTGCGCGGCCGGCTGTCCTCGGGAGGCCCCCCGCGGCTCCGGGGCACAATGCCTGGCGGGGCCGGGAGGGTCGGCGCCGCAAGGGAAGAATTCGGGCGGGGCGGGAGGGGAGGACGGGCGCATCGCCTCCGGTGGGCCGACCGGCCTGCCTGCCTGCCTTCCCGGCCCCCGAGCCGCCCCTCGGGCCCCAGCCGCGGAGGAAGCGCTGGGAAGGGGAGCTTCTCTCCGCCCGGCGCCCCTCGCCTCCCGCCGGCCGTGGCCCTTCCCGCCGCCGCCGCCGCTTTCTCGGGGGCCAGGAATGGAGGCGGCGCGCCGGTTTCCCTCGAGCGGAGAAGCTGCAGGATCGCATTGAGCTGGTCTCCACCGGCGAGGAATTTGGGAAGGAAGGAAGAAAAGGAGGGAAGGAAAGGAGGGAGAAAGGAAGGAAGAGGGGGAGGAAGGAAGGAAGGAAAGGAGGGAGGAGGAAGGGAAGGAAGACGGGGAAGGAAGGAAGGAGGGTGGGAGGGAGGAAAGAAAGGAGGGAGAAAGGAAGGAAGATGGGGAGGAAGGAAGGAAAGGAGAAAGAAGAAAGGAAGGAGGGTGGGAGGGAGGAAGGAAGATGGGGAAGGGAGGGAGGAAAGGAGGGAGAAAGGAAGGAAGATGAGGAAGGAAGGGAAGGAAGGAAAGGAGGGAGAAAGGAAGGAAGATAGGAAGGAAGGAAGGGAGGGAGGAGAAACAGAAGGAAGGAAGGAGGGTGAGAGGGAGGAAGGAAGATGGGGAGGAAGGAAGGAAAGGAGGGAGGAGAAAGGGAAGGAAGGAAGGAAGGAGAGCGCAGGGAAGGAGGAACAAGAAACGGGGAGGGAGGAGGGAGGAGAGGAAAGTTTGGAGCGAAGCGGGGAGGAGGAAAGAAACGGAAAGAGAAAGAGCGGGAGGGCCGAGCAAGCGGGAAGCGCCGCTCCTCTCCCGAAAGACCCCCGCTGGGGACGAGCCCCCCCCCCCGTGGGAGGCAGGCAGGCAGGCAGGCAGGCAGGGCGGGGGCCCCGGAGCGCCCTTCTCCCGGGGCTGCTCCCCGCGCCAGGGACTCCCCGCCCGCCCCGCCGCGCACCTGCCGCCCTCGCGGCCTCACCTGGCTGCGCCCGTGGCCTGGCGGGCCCTTCGCGCAGGACTGGAGGCCTCGGCGCCGGCGGCGGACTGAGCCAGAAGGGGCGGCTCCTCGGCCCTCCCCTTCCCCGGAGGCCACACGCGCCCCCCCCCCCCCCGCCCCCCGCCCCCCGCCCCGCCGTCCCACCTGGCCGGCCTCCCGCCCCGCCCGCCCGCCCGCCCGGAACTCCTCGGCGGGGCTGGAGCCCCGGCGCTCCCCCGCAGGCAGCCCAAGCGCTCGAGCCCGGAGGCGGCGGGGACCGGCGCCCCTCCGCTTGCACCCCAAAAGGCCGCCCGGGCGTGATGGGCCTTGGAGTCCCAGGTCCCCGGGCTGGGAGCGGCAAGCGCAGAGCCCGCGGGGGAGGCGCGCTCGGCTCGCTCCGGCCCGGCGCCAGAAAGCGGGGAGCGGGCGTGGGGGCTGCTTGGCACCCGGTTCCCCCGGCTGGATAACGAGTCTACCTTGTTCCCCGGTTGGGTCACGGCCGGTCCGGAAGGAAGGAAGGACGGAAGGACGGAAGGGGTCCCCGTCGGCTCGCCTCTTCTCTTGGACCCGGTGCCAGGCGGGCAAAGTTTGTGCCAAGCCCTCGAGGAGCAGCTGGCGCGATCAGGCTGCACAACCAACTGTATCAAAGGGGCCCCTGCCTGTGCACACACACACACACACACACACTCACACACACAAACACACTCTCCTCCCCCCCCCCTTTGTTGCCAAGGGTTGAAATCCTCCCTCCTGGCTCCACTTCCTGCTTGGCCAGGGGAAACCCGGAGCTGCCGGTTTTGAAAAGGGGGGGGGGATAAAAGGTGGGGAGGGCCAAACACCAGAGACACCCCCGCCCCCGAAGCCCCTTCGACCACCTACCCCTTTGGCCTCCCGCCTTCCTCCCACTTGGTTTCAAGCGACTTTATTTGGAAGAGGGGTCTCATCTGGGGCACCCTGAGTCGCCTGCAGAAGCCCCCAGCCCTCCCCCCCCACAGAACTGCCCCACATCCTAGACCCCCCTCCCCCTCCCTCCCTCCCTCCCCCATCCAATCTTCCTTCTGGGCCGGTTTTTCTTTGCGCAAAGGTGGAATCACGCAGAAAGTCGTGTTGGTCTCTTCACCCCACTTTTTATTCTCAACCTATTGGCACAAGGTGGAAACCGGGCCGGTTCTGGCACTGAGGCTCCAGGGGGGCAAAGACCCCCCCTACGCCCCCCCCCTTTCCTGTTGGGGGCAGAGCAAGCAGATTGGGGGCCGGTTCGCCTGGCATAAACTCCCCCAAAGAGCCACCTGGGAAAGGGGCCTCGGGACGGAGGGGGCACCCCAGCTGCCCATGGGGGCCACGGAACGACGGATCCCAGGCCCCCAGGAGGGTCTCCACTCCATGGAGAGATTTCTCCAGCGCTCCCAATAGGGTGGCTGACCCCCCCTGTAAGGAGCCCCTCCCTCCTTCCCTCCTCCCCCTTTCCAGGCTGGGCTTCGGGCCCCTCCTCAAAGCGCCACGGACGGCTCGCTCCAGTCAGCGTCGAAGGTCTGGATCTGGGCCTTGAGGTGGGAGAGTTTTTTCCTCAGGTAGTCGCAGCGCTCCTGTTTCTCCAGGAAGGAGGGGTCCTGCGGGGGGGGGGGGGGGAAGAAGGGGGGGGTAGAGGGAGAAGGACGGATCTTCAGGCTGGCGCCAAAAGCATTTCACCGGCCTACTTTCTATGGCCTCTATTACAACCCCAATTGATCCCAAAGGGTATGTTGGTAAACAAGACAGCTGTTAAGGGAGTTTTGCCCCGTTTTACGACTTTTCTTGCCACGGCTGTTAAGTGAATCCCTGCAGCTGTTCAGTTAGTGACATGGTCGTTAAGCGAATCTGGCTTCCCCGTGGCTAGTCCGGTCGCAAAAGGGGATCACGTCGTGAGCCCAGGACACGGCGACCGTAGTAAGCGTGAATCGATTGCCAAGCGCCTGAAGGTTGACCACGTGACTCCGGGGAGCCTGCAACGGCTGTAAGTGTGAGAACCGGCCACAATTCCCTTTGTGCAGCCTGCCGTTGTAAGCGAAGGGTTGTGAGGACGGCCTGAATCGGCTCTGGCTGTGGTTCTCCCCCCACGAGCCCCTCTCCTCATTCTTGTGGGCCGAAGGGGGGAGACAGGGGGGGCGTTTCCTCAGTGGAGTAAAAGGGTCCCTGAAGGGGAGGGGTCACCCCCTCCCCCCAGGCGTCACAGTTTACAGCCTGAGCCTTTCCTTCCCTTGGGTGGCCTCGGAAGCCTGCCAGACCCCCAGCCCCATTTTAGTGGCATGCATGGAGGGGTTTGTTGCTTTGCAGGGCTGGTGCGGCCCCTTTCTCACATCCAGGCAGCCCTCAGCCAGGAATCGTTTGTTTAGCAACCATTCAGAGCGACCACGGTGGCGCAGTGGTCAGAGTGCGGTACTGCAGGCCGCTTCTGCTTATAGCTGGCTGCCTGCAAAATTGGGCAGATCAAATCCCACCAGGTTCAAGGTCGACTCAGCCTTCCGTCCTTCCAAAGTCAGTAAAGCGAGGGCCCACTTGTTGGGGGCAGCAGCCCGACTCTGTGAAGCAGCGCATAAGTCTAAGGGCTATGGCTATTTCCCTCCCTCCCTTCTTCTCTTCCTCCCTGTGGTTATAATGCAGCATTGCAGGCGAATTCTGCCGACTGCCAGCAGTTCGATCCTCCTTCCCTCCTTCGAGGTGGGTCGAATGAGGAGCCAGAGGGTTGGGGGCAGAGAGGCTGACTCTGTGAAGCGGTATAGAGGTCTCAAGGCCGTGGCTACCACAGCATTGAAAAAGGGGGTCGTTTTTCACACGACCCATCCTCCGGGGTCACGGGGTCAAAGTCCAGGCCCTTGGCAACTGGCCTGTACTTATGACGGTTCTGCTTGTAAAGCGAGGACTCCCTGGGGCGATTCCAGGCCACCCACAACCCCCTGTGAGAAGAGAGGAAAATGGGAGGGGGAAACAGAGGAGCCCCGTCTTTCCACGCATTTGGGGTCTGCAGGCCCCCCCAGACCCAACCGGGCCAGGAAGGAGACCAGAGGGAGGCAAGCGGGGGAGAAGGATGGGGGGCTGCGCTTTGGCCCTGCAGGAGGAGCAGATGCCCCCCCACCCAAGAGAGCCCCCCCCCCAGAAGCCCCAGCCCTTGAGTGACGGTAACCCCCCCCCTTACCTCCTTCTTGCCCCTGTAGGCCCTCCAGACAGCCGAGAGGCGGCTTTGCTCCTGCAGAGGAAGAGGAGGAGAGGAGAGGAGAGTCTGGGGTCCTCCAGGGGAGCCGGGAGAGACCCTCCCCAACCCCGGCAGGCTCAGGAGGGGAGGCAGGGATTCTCTTGGGGAGGCAGGATGCAAACAGGGACCTCTTTGCTCTGCGGACGGACGGGCAGCCTGGACATGAGGGCCTCCAACTCTTGGAACCTCTGCCGCCTGGCATGGATTTCGCGGAGGAGGGCCTGGTACTCCACATACTGGTCCTTGAAGATGGCCGTGTACTTCTCCCGCTCGGCCGGACTCCCGATGGCCGGGTACCGCCTGTCCGGAGGAGAGAACAGAAAGGGTCAAGGGGAAAACCGCCCCCGTTTTAGAGAGACTAACTGCAGTTCTGCAGTTACAGATAAGATGCAGGTGAACAGAGCTGGAAGGGACCTGGTAGGTCATCCAGTCCAGCCTCTCCGCCTAAGCAGGAGACCCTACGCCATTTCTGACAGAGGGCAGCAATCCAGTCTCTTCTTGGAAGCTTCCAGGTATGAACCTCTGAAGACGACTTCTGTTCTACTAGTGGATGGCTCTCACTGTTAGAAAAATGTCTCCTTATTTCTACGTTGAATCTCTCCTGGTTCAGTTTCCACCCATTATTCCTTCTCTGGCCTTCGGGTGCCTTGGAGAATAGCTTGACCCCCCTCCTCCTCTCTGGGGCAGCCCCTCCTCAAATGTTGGAAGGCCGCTCTCCTGTCTCCCCTGGTCCTTCTCTTCCCGAGACCAGCCAGGCCCAGTTTCTGCAACTGTTCGTAGTATGTTTCAGCCTCCAGTCCCCTCATCATCCTGGTTGCTCTTCTCTGCACTTTTTCTAGACTCTCAACAACTTTTTCATAGTGTGGTGACCAAAACTGGATGCAGGACTCTAGGTGTGGCTTTAGTAAGGCTTTATAGAGTGGGATTAGTACCTCCCTTGATCTCGATTGTATCCTTCTGTTAATGCAACTTAGGATTGCATTGGCTTTTTTGGCGGCTGCTGCACACGGCTGGCTCCTATTTAGCCGGTCGTCCACTAAGACTGCAAGATCCTTCTCACATTTCCTGCTATTGAGCCCGGTTTCACCCAGTCTATATGTGTCCTTTTGGTTTTTCTTGCCTAAGTGTAGCCCTTCTCCGTGTCTGCATGTCAGATAGTTCCAGGGCTGGGCAGGGGGGACACACCGCCCGAGATCCCCCAGAAAGACCCCCACACAAAGAGCTTGATGCTGCAGCTTCCTGGATGGCAGCTGGTTGCAGGCAGAAGTTCTCAGGTGCAGTTCAGCAGAAACGGGGAGCTGCAGAAAAGGTTGGAATTGGGGCCTGGGCAGAGAGCCCAGCCAGGCTGGCATCGGTTCTGGAGGTGGGCATCCTCGCCCACGTAGCCTCCTTCCTTCCAGAGCACCTTGAAACATCCCCCCTGCCCCGCTCAGCTCCAGGGGGTGTTGAGGCCTGTGGGGTGGGGGGTTCCTAGCTGACCCCGGATGGCAGGTTTAAAAAATGAAGGACCTGAATATACACTTTGGTTTTTGACACCTGCCAAAGCCCCCAGGAGTCTCCAAGCGTGGCAACTTTCAGGCTTGTGGACTTCAACTCCCAGAGTCCCCCAGTCAGCCAGTGAAAAGCTGCTGAGAGGAAGGGGGGTAAGGGGGAAACCCCAAAAGTCTTAAAGGAGAGACTGGACCAGCCCTTGTCCTGTCTAAGCAGGCGGTTGGACTAGAAGACCTCCAAAGGCCCCTTCAGACTCCGTTCTGTTCTAAAACTCTCTCTCTCCGGTACTTACACGATGTAATCGGGGACGATAAGCGGCTTGGGGTTGTGCCCCACCGGGATGGCGTGGTTGAGCACTTCCGGGCCTCCTTCCTCGGAGAACGCGACGCGCCTGGACCCCCGGCCGGCTGGACGTCCCTTGGCCGGAGGGATCCTCAGGTGCTCAGGGGAAGCCCCCGGCAGGAAAACCGGCCTCGGCTGTGGGGGGGGCCAAGAGACCAAGAAGAAACCTTCACCTGCAGCCTGGGTAGCCCCACCCCTTTCCTCACCAAGGGTCACACCTGCAGCCGAGGGGGCCCCTGTTTGTTCACGGGGAAAGGGGAGGCCTCATCCCTGGTGGCACTGAAGGCCCTGCGGATTGTTTTAAAAGACTGAATATTTTACTGTGTGATTAGATGCAGAAGGAATTTAGAAGCCTCCAGGTACGAGAGGAGGAGGAGGAAGAGGAGGAGGAGGAGGAGGAGGAGGAGGAGGAGGAGGAGGAGGAGGAGGGAGACAATAAAAAGGGGAAGTGATGAAGATCATCAGAGGGATAAACCATCATAATGCAAGAGGAGGAGGAGGAGGAGGAGGAGGAGGAGGAGGAGGAGGAGGAGGAGAAGAAGAAGAAGAGAAGAAGAAGGAGGAGAAGGAGAAGGAGAAGAAGAAGAAGGAAAAGAAAAGAAGAAGGAGAAGGAAAAGAAGAAGAAGAAGAAGAAGAAGAAGAAGAAGAAGAAGAAGAAGAAGAAGAAGAAGAAGAAGAAGAAGAAGAAGAAGAAGAAGAAGAAGAAGAAGAAGAAGAAGAAGAAGAAGAAGAAGAAGAAGAAGAAGAAGAAGAAGAAGAAGAAGAAGAAGAAGAAGAAGAAGAAGAAGAAGAAGAAGAAGAAGAAGAAGAAGAAGAAGAAGAAGAAGAAGGGAGACCAATAAAAAGGGGAAGTAATGAAGATCCTCAGAGGGATAAACCATCATTAGGCAAGAGCCCCACTAGGTGGGTTAATCGACATGAAGCAGCACAGAGGGAAGGGGGGGTTCAGCGGAGCGATGGCCCCCCTGGGTCCAGGGGTTTGGGGGCTCTCAACTTGGAAGCGTTAAAAGGCCGGATGCCCAGCGGGTGAGGGTCCTGCAGGCGTCCCCTCAGCCCTCCTTCCAACCCCCGTGCAGACCCACCAACTGCACGGCCTCTGTCCTGGGGGGGGGGGGGGGGGGGGGGGGCTGCTGCCCACCCAGGTCTCTCCCACCTTCCTGAAGATGCCAGGACTGCCCCCACCCCAGGGCCCCTGCGAATGAGGCAGGGGTCTCCCAGAATCTGGGGGCTTTCCCCCCCACCCCCCCACCCGTGGGGGTCTTACCGGGGGGAGCAGCCTCCTCCTCCTCCGGGCTGCTTCGTGCCGCCACATCTGGAGACAGACGAGGGAGCCGGCCAGGTAGAGCAAGGGGACGAGGAAGAGGAAGGTGAGGGCGGCCACCTGCCCCCCCTCCACCCGGCAGAGGGCCGTGAGGAGGGGCCCGTAGGCAAAGGCCGAGTAGCAGAGGCCCCCCCGGTTGAGGTCGTGGACGTAGGCGATGCCGGCCGCCAGGTAGAGCAGGAACATGGAGAGGTTGAGGGCGAACTCGGCCAGGGGCCACCAGTGGGAGCCCAGCAGGATGGCCCGGTAGTGCGTGGTCAGCCCCAGGGCCAGCAGGATGACCGTCAGCAGCCAGGCCAGGCTGGCCACCACCAGCACAAAGGGGGTCATCGGGACGTAGGAGCCAAAGCCTGCTCCGGTGAAGCCGCTGCTGTACAGCTGGGGCCACTGGTAGTCCTTCTGGACGTAGGCCGCGGTGCAGGCGAAGGCCATCCCCCCCAGGAGGAGCTCCAGGGCCCCCAGCAGCCTCAGGAGGCCGGGCCAGGACTTCAGGTGGCCGTACTTGCGCTCGCAAGACTCCAGCTTCTCCCTGTATCCCGGGGGCCCTGTGGAGGCCTCCCCGTGGCTGGAGAGGGACACGCCCTTCCCAGACTTGGAAGACGGGGTGGCCTCCGAGGGGGGACCCTGGCCTCCTTCCTTCCTCTCGCTACTGGTGGAGCCGCCCTCCTCCTCCTCCTTCTCCTCCTCCCCGCCAGTCAGGCTGGTTCGCTCAGGGGTCTCCAGGCCTGGACGGACGGGTGGGGGGTTTGGGGCCCCGGAGGAGTGGGGTCCCAAGGGGGCGGCAGGAGGTTCTTCTCGGGGCCGCCTCCACCCCCTCCCGAAAGCCTTCCGCCAGGACGAGGCCAAGGAACTGCGGAGGGGCTGCGGAGGGGCCTCTTCTGGGAAGGCTGGCTGGGCCGACCAGTGGGGGGGCCCACGTGGGGAGGGAGGGGGAGAGCCGGACCCAGAGCTGCACCCGGGACGAGGGGTCCCTGGGGCCCCCAGACGGAGAGGGCTGGAGAGGGGCCAGGAGGCCGGGCCCAGGCCCACCGGAGGCTGCCCCTCTGCCCCCGCCGGAAGGGGCTTCTCCAGGGCCATGGGTCCACGTCTCTTGTGGGGAGGGGTCTTGGCGGAGTCCCGGCTTCCGGGCAGGAGCAGCTGATCTGGGAAAGATAAAGAAACCAAGAGGTTGGTCCCAGCAGGGAGGCCCTTTTCTTCAGCCCCACCCAAGGAACGGAAGGGGGGGGGGAGAAGGAAGGAGCCTTTTGGGGGGGGGGGGGCTCCCATTAAGAAATGGCTGAAAACTTCCTCTCTCCACTTCGAATACGTAGCCTGAAACGTGGCTCTTACTCTTAACGTGACTTGGAGGTGAATGATAGAATTATGGGGCCGCTTAATTATTTGGCATTTAGGGCTGGGCCCCCAAGGCCCCCCAGCGGTTGGAAAGGGGAGAATCTACCCCTCCCCCCAGGAGGGGACCCCCCCACCCTCCCACCTCTCACGGCGGAAGAAGGGAGCCAACTAAGGCCGGAGCAGAGCTGGCCCTGATGCCCTTGCCAGCCTGTCTTCGTGGGGAGGGGACTGAGGGCAGCCTGCACAGGACCTCTGAGGCCCCTCCCTTTCTGGGGTGACCCTGGGACACCCCCCTCTCCTTCCCAGGCTCAGCCCTGTCCGAAGGCCCAGAGATGGACGGGCAGCTGGCAGCGCCAACCGTGCCGATTACTAAGATGGCAGGGAGCCCCCGGCCTCTCCCGATGGACGTGAGGCAAAGGCCGACTCTGAAGGGTCTCAGGCCAAGGAAGCCGGCTGCCCTGGGGTCACTTCCTTTGCTCGGGGGGGGGGCCAAGAAAGGATCGGGAGAGACCTGCAGGTGGAGGGAGGGTTGAAAAACAGGTGGCCTTCGAGGGCCCCTCCTCTCCTGGCCCCCCAGCCTGCCCAGGGGGGTCCAGTGGGCCTGTGCCTCCATCGGGGACCACCCCTCGGGGGAAGACCCCCACCACGGCCTTTGCCTGTCTGCCCGGTGGGAGCCTCCAAGGAGGAAGGCAGAGAGGGAGAGGAGGAAGAAGACGGGGAGGGGGAGGAGGAGGAGGGAGGAAGACAAAGAGGAAAAAGGAGAGACCCCCCCCCTCCCAGTCAGACCCCCTCTGGCTGCCCCTTCTCAGCCCACCACCGGATGTTCACATTTCATCCCCCCCACACACACACAGCTGAGGGCCCCGTGCCTGGAGCCCCCCCCCCCAAGATGGCCCCCATACCTTCCGCCTGCTTGTGGTCCCACTCCGGAGGGGAAGGGGGTGGGGTGGGATCCGGGCCCACTTCAAAGGCCAGCAAGGAAGTGTGCAACTTCCTCCTCCCTTTTGCGGTGGGGGGGAGGGGGCCCTCCGATCCGGTGGGGCTCTGCCGGCTCTGGCACAGGAAAAGCTTTGGGCTCCAAGCGGGCATCTTATCGGGCTTGGCGGCGGTTAATGATTAACCGGAGGCTGCCCTGCAGGAAAGCGCCAGGCCCAGAGCGGCAGAGGAGCCCCCATTTCACTTCAGGACCAAGATGCCCATGGGGCACTGCCCAAGCGCTCTCGATGGCCACAGCCACTTTGCAGGGACCCAGGGATCCCCGTTCAGGAGGAGGAGGAGGGGGGGGGGGGGGCCCCCTTCCAACCCCTGCCCCCCCCCCCCCTTCTCGGTCCCATGGGGTCGGGGGGGGGCTCCCTGTCTGGAGGGGGCCGAGGCACCTTTAGAAGCTCCTGCCAAGCGTTTTCTCCCAGCCCATTTTCCAGGGGTGGGGTGGTATGAACTGGGCACCTGGCAACTCCCGGGGGTCCCTGAACCCAAGCCCCCGCCCCCCCCCAGCCACGGAAAGACCCCGGGTGTCTCGGGCCCAGTCCTTGTGCGGTTCTGGCTTGGCCTTCAGTCGGAATCCTGCTGCCTTCCCAGGTGGACGCCTGCCCTGCGCTCCCAGGTGCGATTGTGTGTTTGTGTGCAGTGTTCTTGCAGCCGGTGTGGTGGAGACACAGCCTTTTAAGACTGGGGAGGCTTTTGCCAGTGCAGATCGTCCCACCAGGATCGCTGCACCCCGGCCAGGAGCAGCCCCCACGCCCGGGGGGGGGGACCCTCTTGGCAGGGCCAGGCAGGCGAGAGGCGGAGACCCCTGAGGATGCTGTGGGGCCGCTCAGTGGATGGGCTGCCTGGGAGCCCCCAGGAACCCGGAGGGAGCGCAGCGTCTGTGTGCGTGTGTGGTTGTGGTTGTGGGTAGCTTAGCCAGCTCCTTCCAAGGGCATTTGCCCCACAGCTTCTTCTTGGATCTTGCTTTCTTCTGCGACTGTCCCTTAGCTGGGCCCTGAGCTGTCTCACACACACACACAACACACAACACACACAGAGGCGTGCACGCATTTTGCATCAGGTCTCTTGCCAAACGCAGCAGGGGAAACTCAGGGGCCGCAGGGCTGTTGTTTTTCATCTCTTCACAGGAATTGGCAAGGACAAAAGTCACACGCCTCACGCCAGACTTGAAGTGCATGGAAAGCTACAAGGCCCACGTTTATAAATGGGAAAGGGTGTCACAAACACACACACGCACACATGCACACACACAAACACTGCCCCCAACCTTGAGCACAGCCTACTGGGATGCCATTGGGAGACCACCATAACTCCATAAGCAGCAGCAGCAGCAGCAGAAGAGTTAAGGGCGTGAGAGCTGGGATTTTCCCACCTGGTGGTGCCCTTTCCTTTTGGTGCCGGAGGGAAGTGCTTAAGTCTGCTAAGTGCTTCCTCCAGGGCTGGCATGAGCCCAGTCTCTGGGCACGTGAGGCAGGGCAGAAAAGCACAGGCTCTTCGTGGCCAAGGCCGGGTGAGCACTTGAACCCAGAGCCAATCCATTGCTGGGGCTCAAGGAAGAAGTGACCAGCGGGCAGCTTCTTTGCCTGCAAAGTCAGTAGGGAAATCTTTCTGAACGGCTAAGCAGCCTCCCACCGAAAGCTCAGCAGCTGGTTCACACACACACACACACACACACACAACATTGATTTGACTTTTAAACAACCACCCTTAATGTGTTTGGAGTAAATCGCCCTTGTAAGCGAAACTCTAGCGTGAAAAGAAATAAAGATAAAGGGAAAGTAAGATAAAGGGAACTTATACTTAATATTACGTATCTTGACAGCAGCAAGAATTGTATTTGCACAGTACTGGAAAAATAAGGAAACACCTACAGAGGATGATGATGTAATTAAAAAAAATTAAGTTGCACAGAAATGGACACATTGACATTAAAAAGAATAGATACAGAATATTTTTCAAACATGATATTTGTTTTATAAATGATTGGACAACAGAGTTAAAAATTAGGAGTGGGGAAAGTATTATTGTATATAAATAAATTGACCCAGACTTTATGCTGCTCACTGAGCACTTATGTATGTCATGTGAAAACAAAGTGTTAAAAAAAAACCCCAAAGAGGTGTTTTACGACCTTTTTGCCAATCACTGCAGTTATTAAGCAAATGACACGGTCGTTAAACGAATCCAGCTTCTCTGGTGATCTCTGCTTGTCACAAGCGGCGATCCCCTGGGTTTAGGATACCACGACCATCACAACTACATGAATACACGCCAAGGGCCCAGGTTTTGATCGAGAGGGGGCTGTGACGGCCACTGAGTGAGAACCAGTCGTAAGTCAGTGCTTTTTTTCAGTGCCCCTTTTAACTTAGAACCGCTGCCAAGCGATGGTCGTAGGTTGAGGACTGCCTATGTATGAACCAATAGTTTCCATATCGCAATAATTTCTTACTATATTCAAGCTCTCCCTAGGCAGAAAATACGATAAAGCATCGCAGGAAAGTATGACTACATTTGCACCGATGGCAGAAGGCTGCAGAGTTAAGGGTGTGGTTGTGTTAGCTTAGTGCGTTTCCATTTCACGCCAGGCTAAACAAAATGGCCAACATTATCTTGGCGTAACGGTTACATGTGATTTCGCTGAGATCCTAGGGGTGTTGCATAACCAACGCCACACTGGGGGTGGGGGGTCTCAGCAGAGGAGGGGGGGAGGAAGACACAGGGACCCCCCCCGGAAGCGGCATTCAAGCGAAGGGGAGCCCCTCCTTAATCCTCTGGGCTGCCAGGGATGCTGCAGGAGCCGGCTTGGCCTGGCCAGGATCTCGAAGGGACTTTGCCCCAATCCCCGTTTTCCAGACTGGGGTGCAGACGGACCCAGCCTGCCCCGTCGCGGTCGCACACGCATCCCATCTACGCAAAGCCCTCCTTGGCTCAAAAAGTATCAAAAGGCATAGAAAAGTCTCGGTCAGAATCCAACGCGTAGAAAAGTGGAGTATTCATAAGAAAGTACATTTAAAACGAAGCCTCTAAAAATATTTCGGTGTGGCTGTATAAAACGGACCGAGGCGGAAGGAAGGCAAACAGAGACATGAAAGGACCGGAATGCTTATCGGCCGACTTTCCTGGCAGGGATGGGACCAAACCGGGAGGGGGTGGGGTGGGGGTTGCATCCTTCCCGAGGGGGGAGGTCAGTACGGTCAATGGCTCAAACTGGAAAGGCACCAGTTCCGCTCCATCTTGGGGAATTGGGATACAGGAAGGAGCCGGAAGGAACCTGTGGATTTAATACGAAGAGGAGGAGGGGACTGGAAGCTAAAAGATACGAAGACGACCGGTTGCAGGAAGCGGGCCTGGCTGGTCCGGGGAAGAGACGGACGAGGGAGTGGCAGGATAGCAGCCTTCCAGTATCCAAGGGGCTGCCCCAAAGAAGACGGAGCCAAGCTATTCTCCCAAGCCCCCGAGGGCAAGAGAAGGAGCAACGGATGGGAACTCACCAAGGAGAGAAACGACTCAGAACCAAGGAGGAATTTCCTGACAAGTTACAGCAATTAACCAGGGGAACAACCTGCCTCCAGAAATGGTGGACGCTTCAACTCTGGAAGTTTTTAAAAAGAGGTTGGATAACCACTTGCCTGGAATGGTGGAGGGTTTCCTGCCTAGGCAGGGGGTTGGACTAGAAGACCTCTCAGGTCCCTTCCGACTGTAATTCTATTCCATTCCATTCCATTCTATTCTAATCGGCTGCCCTCCCACCTGTGTTCCTCTTCTGGGGAATCTTAGCAGCAAATGTGTTTTCACATTTTGGGGTGCTTCATCCCCTCTCTGGGACCCCTGCCTGAACCCCCAAGGCTCAATCTCCACTCTTGCCATTGGCCCCCACAATCCCAGTCCAGGTCCGGCTGGTGGACGGAGGCTGACATGATCCATCCACTTGTGGACTTCAACTCCCAGAATTCCCCAGTTTTGCTTTGCTGGCTGAGGAACTCTGGGAGTTGAAGTCCACAAGTCTTAAAGTGGCCAGAGTTGGGGACCCGGCTCTGGACGGCTGACCAAGTGACCCCTTCAGCATCAGACCTGCGTCTGCTGTAGGCAACGGACAATCGTAGGAAGTTCCCCAAACGGCACATCCCCCAACCTAAGAGGGGAGGGGCTTTGCTGTGTGAAAGGAGCTAAAAGGGTTAAAACTGGGTTCCCCGGGAGGAGGGGGAGGAGGAGGAGGAGGAGGGGATGAGAGCGTAATAGCCAAGCTGGCTGAGGAACTCTGGGAGTTGAAGTCCACAAGCCTGAAAGTGGCCAAGCTTGGAGAGGACCCACCACCAACCCAGCCAGACCGGGCGAGGAGCCGTCCCCTCGCCCGGCCTCAGCCCAGACAAACCCACCCCTGGCGCTTCAACGGCAAACTGCCTTTCAGGGTGACCTCGAAGAGACGGGATTGGCAAGCCTCGCTCCCTTTTCAGACCGCCTACCAAACTGGACACTTGGATTCCTGCAGCCTCTGCGACTTCAACACCACCGCCACAACACACACACACACACACACACACACACACACAGGAAACTGTTATTCTGAGCACCTGAGCAAGCCCATTCTGCCTTGTGCTGGGACCCTCCGGCCCCCACTCACCTCCCCAAGGCTGGACACCCTCCCACCCACCCAGCCAGCCAGCCCCCCTCCCGTCCCAGCCCAAGCCCTCCTCTGCAGAAGCCCCTTCCTCGCCCCTCGGAAACACTCCCTGGAAGGTAATCCTCTCCCTGACAAAATCTACGCTCGGAGCCAAAATGCAGCCAGAATCTGGGGGTCTCCTTCCCCCCCCCCAGACCCCCCTCCAAGCGTCCCTTGAATGGCGTCTTTCCCCAAACTGTGCAGGACGCCGGAGAGCTTTCCTTGCAGGGGGGCCCGTTTCAGGCTGTTTGTGTTCGCAACGGCCCTAAATCTTAAGGTCATTCGAGGGAAGCTCTGAGCCCCGTAACCCCCCCTCCCCAGAACCACCAGAGTCTCGTTCAAACGCGAGTCATAAGCCCAACTCCGGAGCCGCAAATGGCAACCCAGACCAGCGTTTTATGTGGACTTCAACTCCCAGGTTGGGGGATTCTGGGGACTGAAGTCTGCACGTCTTCCAGTTGCTAAGATCCAGAAAGAGACAGGAGAACATCTTCCAATATTTGAGGAGGGGCTGCCACAGA
The DNA here is from genome assembly GCF_900518735.1 of Pseudonaja textilis. Next base: position 381,921 of record NW_020769537.1, on the reverse strand, counting down.
GGGAGGGGGGGAATGTCAAACTATTCTTCAAAGCCCCTGAAGGCCAGAGAAGGAAGAATGGATGGAAGGAGGGATTCAACCTGGAAATAAGGAGGAATTTTCTGACACAGGGAGAACAACCCACCCACGGAAGAGAAGTTGCCCTCGGAAGTTGTGGGAGCCTCATCATCCCTGGAGGCTTTCGAGAAGAGACTCGGCTGTCAGAAATGGGGTGGGGTCTCCTGCTTGGGGGGGGGGGGGGTTGGACTAGATCGGGGTCTCTGACCTTGGCCACTTTAAGCCTCCTGGGGGACTTCAACTCCCAGAATTCCCCAGGCAGCTTTCTGGGAGTGGAAGTCCTCCGGACTTCCAGTTGCCAAGGTTGGAGCCCCCGGACGAGATGACCCACAAGGTCCCGTCCAGCTGTTCCCCTGTGAAAGAGGCTGGTCAGTGGTGATCGGGGCTTTTAGGGATCACCCACTAGAGGGCAGCAAAGGGTTACAATTTGAATTTAATCTCTTTTTTTCTCCCTCTTGGGTTCTTACTGATGGTATTATTGACTAGGGAGGTTTGCAGGGAAAAGTGGGGGAAAAAAGACCCAGCTGAGAATAGGGAGACCCCAACCCTCCAAACCCGAGCTCCCCGGTCCCTCTCCTAGGGAAATGGCCTGGCTGCCTTTTGTGGACTTGGTCTAGATTTGGCATCTCGGATGGGATGGACGCAGCTTTGGCCTTGGGCTCCAGAGGCCCAGAAAGCCGGATCCCCTCGCCCCCCCCCGCCCCCCCCACCCCCCCTGGCTTCAGCAGAGCTTCGGGCTGCCCCTGGGTGGGAGACCCCTTCCAAATAAGGGGAGGGGGGAATTAGCCCTGCCTGCAGCCACCGTGCCTCGCCACAGGCAGCTGGGGTTTGGGTGGGACGGGACTGGGTTGGAATGGGATCGAAGGGGGGCTGGGGGGAGGGGGGGGGGGGGGGGGGGCATCCCATCTCAGAAGCCGGAAGACCCTCTAGCTCTGCCGAAACAGACGAGGATTCCCCATTTTTAAGTGAGCTTCAACTTTTGACCGGGTTGTTTGCATATTCTTGTGTTCGTCTCCACAAAGCATTGCGGCGATTCTCACAATACATCCACCCCCTTCAGCCAGAGCGATGAAGCCTTAATGGCTGCCTTCCCCTCGCATGCGATGCCCCAGTAATAAACCCTGTTATGGCTTACATTGATGGCTTGGTTCACACCCAGAGAGAGTCCCCCACCGCCCCGTCGCCCTTCAGCCGGGTCAGTCGCTGTGCGAACGGAGAGGCCCAGCGCTGGAGGCTTTCAAGGAGAGACCGGACAGCCACTTGTCTGAAATGGTATATAGACTCTCCTGATTGCTTGTGCGGGGAGTTAGACTAGATGACCTCCAGGGCCCCTTCCAACTCTGTCATTCTATGTCCTATGGGGAGAAGGGGGGCGGTTAGAAAACTGCGGGCAGGGAAGCGAGACCCCCAGGAAGCCGTCCAAGCGGGGAAGGAGGACAAGTTACACAGATCAGGATTTGGAGGGAGGGGATATGGGGGGAGAGGGGACAGAGAGGGAGGGAGTCCGGGGGGGGGGGGGGCTGGGGGGGCTATGGCGTCATTTGAAAGGATGACAATCTCCAGCTAAGAGGGTCCTGCCCAGATCGAGCCCCCCAGGAGTCCCTCAGGCAGAGCCCCCTCCTCCCAATTCCTCTCCAGCCACAGGGCCAGTTTCAATGCAACATTTGCCAGGCAGAGCCCAGGGAGGGGTCTCCTCCCCCCCCACTTCCCAGCCTCTTAGGGGCAACCCAGCCGAGGCCTTTGCTTTGCCCGGCTCCCTCCTGGCCCCTTTGCCTCCCGCGTGCAACCTTGGGGGGCTTTTGCATCCAGAAAACCCTTGTGCCGGGGGGGGGGGAGGTCACGTCTGGAAGACCCCTCCCCGGGTCTCCTTCCTCCCACCCCACCTTCCCTCTGGGCAGAGAAGAGCCAAGGGAGGCCATTCAGCCTGCAGGAAGACCGAAGGGGCCAAGAATCGGCTCAAAGCCCCCCCCCCCCCCCCCCAGTCAGGGGCCTCCAACCTTGGCACCTTTTGGACTTGTGGACTTCAACTCCCAGAATTCCACAAGTCTTCCAGTTGCCAAGGTTGGAGACCCCTGCCCTAAGTGAGCAGGTGGGCTCCGCCTCACATATTAGCTTGTGAAAAAGCGTCATTTAAGGCACCTCCCAGGCTGGGCACAAAGCTGGCTGGATCCACTGCAGGAGGGGGGACCCCAACCACCCACCCCGTTTGGGAGCCAAGGAAGAACAAGGCCAACTTCCGCCAAGGGGGGGGCTGGGGGGATTGGGACGCGGCAGCAGGAAAGAAACCACACAGGATTTTGGGACCGTTGCAGACCAAAAGTTGTGCGTGCATCAACGAGGTGCTGGTTTGCAGCACCGTCCGCAATTATCCAGCCTCCCCCCGGAATGGGGTGTTTAGGGTGAAGTGCCACGAAAAGGGCGGAGGCCGGTTTAAGGGCCAAATGGAGACAGCCGAGGTGGGCAGAGGACGGCCGGCGAAGGGGGCTCAGGGGTCAGGAGGAGCCCACCCGGGTCCCAGGAGAGGACAGCCAGCGGTGGCTGGACGTGAGGAGGAGCCCCCGGAAGAGAGACGGAGGGGGAGGACGACATCCTTCAGCACCCGCTGGACGACAACCGCTGGGCCCTTGGACAGGCCCTGTGTGTGCACGGCGTGTGTGTGTGTGTGTGTGTGTGTGTGTGTGTGTGTGGACTCAGACCACCTGCGCCCGGGAGCTTCAATCTCACCCGGCAAACTGGAGGCTGCCCCACCCTCGGGGGTGTCCAGTGGCCTCCAAAGCTCTAGGCAGACACACACACACACGCACGCACACACCCCGTTTCAAACAAAGCCAAAGTGAACAGAAGGCGACACAACCGCTCTGCACAAAGGATCAACGCGGCTCCTTGCAGGCCAAAGACATTAAAGACCAAACAGTGGGCAACTTCAGCCCCCCCCCCCCCCCCCCCGGAAGGCAGGAATGAATGACAGCTCCCTGGAGCCAGGGAGGTTCGGGGTCTCCTGGGCTTGGCCCCCCCCCCCCCCAACTCTTCCTGGCAGAACTTTCCTAGCTCAGAAACCTCCTCAGGCCTCTTCCCTGTTGGCCATCTCCCCACAGCCTCTCCGTGACACGTGGGGTGTGAAAGGGCCCCCCGCCCACCCCCCAGGCTCTCTTGGGGGCGGTTGGTGGTTGACGTGGAGGCGTTTCGGGGGCTTCCCTGGTGATCCATCAGATCTGCTTTTGGCTTCCGTGTCTTCGTTGCCTTTGAGGTGATGGCGACCTCGAGTGCCACCTACTCCCCCTTCCCCCTGCACAGTATTTCCTGGGCCACGGGCAGCACACAGCCCCCCTCTTCTTCAGACGTTGCTGGGTTCCTTTTTCACGTCCCCCCCTCTTGGTCCCCCCCCCCCCCCCAAAAAAAAGTATCTTGCTCCATTGCAACTGAGCACTTTGGGCTCCGTGTCCCAAAGTATTTCTGGCTCCTCCAGGTTTGAATCTTGTCCGAGTCCCCTGGGCAAAGGGAGGGGGCTGGGTTTCTTTTGGACAACCATCCCAGTGATGGTTGAATAAGCCACGGCTGCGCTGTGGGCCAGGAGGCGACATTTCCAGGAGCAGCAAACTTTTCCGCCGGTTCTCTGCAGTGATTTGTGGACCTGGTTTGCCCGTCAGATTAGATTTCAGGCGGTTTTCATCTTCTGAATCTGTAAATAATTGCACGCAAGTGTTTCGATATGCCTTCTGGATGATTGAAGGGTGTCCTCCTTCTCTTTGCCCCATCCCAGACTGAAGGGGCTGAGCCGACGGGGCTCTCCGAGCCGAACACTTTGCTGCACAGCTCCTAAAGGCACCGCTTAAGCCACGCCAAGGACATGAGCTGCTGAAAACGTATCTGGTGCCCAAATTCACACTCAAGGTCATAGCAGGTCAGGCACATCACGACCCCCTGGAGAAACTGGAGTGCCTGCTTTGCTCCACAGTGAGACCCCAGCTGCCACCACGAAAGGATTCTCTCCTGAGCTACTTCCAACCCATGTCAAAGACGGAGGTTTGGGGGACCCCGGCTTCTCCACCTGGATCCCCTTTGGCAGGAGGCCCCATCTGAGGAGACTGCACTGAACCCCCTCACACTGTGTGACATCCTGCTGTGACACAATGCCCTTCGCTCCACGGAGGGGAGGCTTAACAAGCCGTGCAAAACGAAGTCTACAGTCGTCATCACCAGGGCAGAAGTGCGAGTCGAGGGGAGGAAGCCGCTCTTGAAATCCATCGGTGGCCAAGACTGGAGTACCCTGGATGTCACGCAGCCGGTCAGGAGTGGCTCTTGTGTCTCTCCTGGGTGTTCCACCCCCTGCACTTATGGGCAATCCAGCCGAGGGGCTGCCTTCTCCACTTCACGTAGAGGAGCGTGTGAGGGGTTTGCTGCCACGTCACCCACAAGGGCTGCCGAGGAGTCTGCTGTGCCCCCCAAACCCTCACCTGCCTCCTGCACGTCTACGAACTCACTCGAAATGCAAGATGTGCACGACACAAGCGTGTCCTTCAGCACCCTGAAGAGCTCCTGTGCAGAGAAAGTGTCCCTTCCTGGGTCGAACCCATCGTCCCATCCACTTAACCTTTCATCAAACCGGACCTGATTGTGCGCAGGAGCCAGCGGTGGGTCCTTGAGACCTCCGTGGTCGCTGGCTGCTGGGTGAGAGAGGCCAGGACTTTGATACCACCAAATATGGACATCCTGGCTGTGTCGCCAGCCTTCATCCCTGGGCTAAAGCTTCCGCTTCCATTCCAGGACACCATCTGCCCGTCCTAACCTCCAAGTGGGGATTGTTCTATGTCTCACCGGGGGTGGACTTGGAGCTTTGGGCTTGAGGGACATTCTGGACCTGTGTTCACTCACCATCGGCCGCTTGCTCAACTGCTACAAGCTGTACATGCGTCAAACCAAGGCTGAGTGTTCCTGAACTGTAAGAATCTACCTGTGACCTTATATGACCTGCTGGCAGTGACAAACCGCTTTCTCACCTGGCCAGATCCCACCGTTGTCCTCCCTGCCCTTCTTCTGGTGGTGGGGGTTCTTTGTGGTAGAGGGGGCTGATAGTAGAGCAGCTCAATAAAACACACCAGCTGTGTTGGCCACGTAATTTCTGCCTGGTGCAGAGATTCTACACAAGCAGGAGCCGAGTAGACCAGCAATTTGCTTACAAATAGGACAGTATCCAAATTGTAAAAGAGTACCACAAAAGACAGCTGCAAAACGAGGGTTGCACTGAACTAAACCAGACGTTCCAAAGTAAAATTGCAATCACAGAAGCGCTTACCAGAGATGAAGTTGCTCTGTTTTAGATTTTCAATTAGATGCCTTGTGCGCCGTTAGGTGTGTGGGCCACCCACTTGGTCCACTGGATTTTGTCTCAGTCCTCCTGAACTCACAGTGAGCAGCCTCTGGAGCTAGGCCGATACAACGCAGACGCAACCAGAGACTCTCGATACGGCTGTCTAGCAGCGAAGTATATCGCCTTAGAAGGCTGACTTGTCAGGGGAGGAAAGGTTTCTGTTAAACTATTCATTTTGTGGTTCACCTGTCTAAAAATAAAATGTTACCTTGCCAAGTTTGGAGACTCACTTTTAACGCCCTCTCAGCCTTTTGGGAATTGCCCCCTCCAGATCACGGGAGGGCAGTTAATTTTCCCAAGGGGCCACATGACAAACTGGAACTGTTGTGGAGGACCTTCCCCCCCACTGGCACTGCCCTGCCCCACACCCCACAGCCACCCCCCCAGCCAACACCCCACTTCCACTGATGCCACCTCCCCCCGTGCTGCAGCACCATTGCCCTGCCTTCTGCCGAGACCTCACACACACACACCCCACTGCCAAAACACCAACAGCTGCTACTCACGCACCGATGCCAACGCTGCAGGACAGACTGGGACTCCCTGCAGGCTGGACGTGGCCCACAAGCCACAAAATGCCCAGATTCTGGTATAAAGGGTACGACTCTCGTGACAGACAAGGCCGAGATCCTGCAGAGGTGGGCTGGACTCTTGGAAGCCGTCCTTAACCGATTTGACACCTATGAATGATGAGGCGACAGACAGACAGGGCTGCCCAGGCTGGCACCATCAAGGAGGAGGATCACCACTCGTAGAAGTCATGAAAACTGCCAGCCAGCTGTCCAGTGGCAAAGCCAGAAGGGCAGGGGCCACATCTGCCCAGGTCTACAAAGTTGGTATTGTATTTGTAGAGAAACTCACCTGAGTTTTCTCAAAAGCAAGAATCCATTCTGCAGGAAGTTAAAAGATGCACCCACTGTACACCTGTACAGGAGGGTTAAACAACACGCATGCGACGACCAACGAGGAATCTCGCTGCTCTCCAAGCCAGGAGAAATCATTGCAGGGTTGTTTTTTCTGGTCATACATCTGGAACTGGAGCTGTTGCCAAAGGACCCCTCAGTGTGGCCCCCAGAAATATTGTGGGACTGTCGGTGCCAAGAGAAGGATCAGGAGCAGAATTGTGAACTCCGCACAATCTTGGTTGACCTCACAACAAAGCCTTCAATGGGTCACCTCACAAGGCACATGAAAGATCACGTCAGAACTCGGCTACCCAACTTACTCATTCAGGTGGTGCGCCAGTTCCTTGATGGCCAATGGCTGCCGGATGGTGGGGGATCCTCCCAGGCACTCCCAGTCCCCAGTGGTGTTAACTGGGTGCTGTGCTGGCACCCCCACCGTTCAGCACGATGTTTACTTCAGGTCTTCCTGTGCCTTTCGGGACAGCCAGGCTGGAATCAGCCTCAACTACAGAATGGATGGGCCACTCCTCCACCTGAAGATGTGGACGGAAGATTCACTCCGCTGTGTCCAACTCTTGGCGATTTTACGGTCCAGGTCTCTCCCCGTCTTCCAGTATTGCGCTACGTCTCCGGAGTTTTCCTATGCTCTGGTTGGGGTCAGCCTGGAGGGTGTCCTGCTCTTCAACCTCGGAGACTTCAAATGGTCACCAAAGTGAAGGAAAGTCTGCTAGGCGGCTCCCTCTCTGCCCACGATTGCGCCCCAAATGCTGCCTCAGATGCCAATCAGCATGGACGGTTCTCTACAGCTTGTGCCAACTTTTGGACTCACCGTTCCTATTCGAAGACCCTGCGCCAGCCTGCTCCTCCTCATGCAACGCACACAGAACCCACCGCCACAATCAAGAGGCCGTTCGGAGCACTTCAGGCCCCTTGGATACCCCTGTCCCAAGCAGAGACCGTTGAGATGGACCTCAACGGCAGGAGAGCGAAGTTGTGCTTTCGGTAGATGGTGCCCCACTGGGGGGTGGGGGGAAGGCCGAGGAAGCCACCCAGTCACAAAACGAAGGGCTGCCGAGCTGTGGAGGCCAGGTCCTTTCCCTGTGCCTGTATCAGCCTGCAAGACACCCGGGGCGCTTCCAGGTGAGTGGCCTTCGCAGACTACTGGGCCTCAGATGGGGAGATGAAGTACCAGGGAGCAAACTTCTCTCCAGAGCAGGCCTACCATCTGGAGGGCAGCTCATGCCCCCCATGTGCCAGACTACACACCCAAGCAGCTTTTTTTGGGGGGGGAGGAGAAACACCCACATGGAAGGGAGAAGCAGCTCCACGAGGACACCTGAAGGCCCCCCTGAGGTTGTTGGACACAGCCAACTGGGAAGCGCTGGCCCAAAAGCACCCTACGCGGCGTGGCCTCGTCCACAAGGGCTGCCAAGCCTACAAAGCCGAGTGCACTGCGGAAGCCAGCAGGGGAACCCGTATGGTGCCTACACCTTTCCCCCTTGCCTAACCTGTGCCAGGGCAAAGGTTTGAGGCCCTGTGCCGGACCATAGTCCGTTCAGAACCGGGCCATGGACGTGGTGGGCGAGTGCACGGGCACAAAGCAGCATTTGTGAAAGTGGCATTCCTCCCCCCCCAGCCACTTCTGCCCGTCTGCCACGCCCAAAATGTTGGGGGATGCTGTGTCAAGACCTTCTGTGGGGCCTGCACCCCCACATTGAGTTGTGTACTAGTGTTGAGATCTATATTGACAACGATGGACAAACACACAACAACCACGCAGAGGCAGTGAGTCACTTTCGCTTCACTCCACTATTCTCTGAAACACCCGAGTCGGTCAGGGCTGCCTCCCCTTTTCATGCGGATAGGTCAACCAACCCGATCGTGGGGTCTGTCTTGGGCAAGAAATTGGGCTGTCAATCATGCCAAAGGATGCGATGCACTTCCAGGCTGACCCAGGAGGCATTGCCTCCATTTTATTACAAAAAGTCACGTCCTCCTGCGCTCCCTGGACGCCGGGGGATCTGCTTCCAACCAAGTCACGGGACGCACCCAGTGATGCCACCCCCACAGGCGGCGACCCGTTCCCGGCAGGGCTCACGGGGAAGGGGGCGGCCCCCCCACCTCCTGAGGGGTCTCAGATTTTTCCTTACTCCTTCCAACTGAAACGCTGAAGCTGCTCACCACCTTCCCTTCCTTCCTTCCTTCCTTCCCACGAACATGCATGATTCCTACCAAGACCGCCCCTCCCTGCCCCAAAGCTTTGCCCAATGTTGCACTGGAACCGGCCGGGCTGAGCCCAAGGTGGCCTGGCCCTCCCTCTCTGCCCTCCTCCGCGGAGGCCGCTGGGCCTCGGGGGCTTTCCAGAAAGAAGCTCAGAGGGATCCGGCCACACGATGGCCATAGGCAGCAGAGCTGCTCGGGGGGCCTCCGGCGTGTGTCACCCGCTGTTGGAGGACGTGTGCGGGGCGGTGGAGGGAGACTTCCGCCGCTGCGTGGGGGCCCACAGAGTGCGCTCCGAGCCGTGGAGCCGGGGCAGGGCCCGGTGCTGCTGCTGCTGCTGCTGCTGCTGCCGCCAGATGGCTTGGCTCACCAGGCCCGGCAGCGCATGCAGGGTGAACCCCAGCGTGTCAATTTTGCCCTCCAGCGCACTGATGCGCTTCTCCAGGTCTTCGTTGCGCTCCTGCAGCTCGGACACCATGTCGTACATGATGTTCTGGGTCTGCCGAGGGAGAGAGAGACGGGTTACCTCACCTGGCGTGGCTTCCTTTGGGGGGGGGGGCTCCCCTGGGGAGCAGAGGGGGGGTGGAAGAGGGGCAGGAGCAGCAGCTCCCTTGGTCAGTGGGGCACGCTCCCAGCGCAGCCCCCGGGCTCCGTCCAGCACCCTCCGTGGCCAGGACTGGCTTGAGGGCTGAGGCATCCTATAGCCTTCCCCTGTAGATTTCCCCTAGGCATAACTGCTGGGTTGTCCAATCTGTGACCTTCAGGGCTGGAAGGGACCCTGGAGGTCTTCTAGTCCAGCCCTCCCTGCCCAAGCGGGAGACCGCAGCCTCTTCTCGGAAGTCACCCGGGATGGAGCCCCTATTGCTCCCCTGGGGAATCGGCCCTCAACACGAACCAATTTGAAAACAAATTAGCCATTCAACTTTAATTAAAGCGGCTTTTGAGAAGAGACTGGATGTCCATTTGGCACAGGGGCTGAGCAGGGGGCTGGACTAGAGGACCTCCAAGGTCTCTTCTCACAACTCAAGGAAACGGAACCCTTGGCAGTGAGTGTCGCATCGACTGTCGGCTGCCCCCGGTCTGAAAACGAAGATATCGGTGGCCAACACGCTCGACGGCAGGGAGGGGACAGGCGGCTCCACCTGGGAGCCCCAAGGGAAGTCGAGGGGGGGGGAGGACACGGTGCTTGAGAAATGGGGGGGCTCAGGGGTGTCGCAAAACATGCTCAAAACCTACCACGGGGGCAGCCAGGGGGGTCGATCAGAATTCCACCTGTGCTTTGTCTAAATGTTATCATGCCCCCCCCCCCAAGACACGGAACAGGAGGCGGCTTTCCAAGCGATTTGGGGGGTGGGGGGGCTAAACCTTCGCGACCGTTGTTTAATCAGGGGGAGGAAGGCAAATATAAGGGTCCCGGTGACCCTCCCCCCTTGCCTTCGACAAAGTCGCTCGGTGCCAGGGGCCCCATCCGAGGGGGGGGCGAATCCTCCCCAGAGCCCCCCACGGCCACCCAGGGGCTGAGACGGGGGGGGACAGGGGGGGGGCAGAAACCTCCTCCGGCCTCCCTGGTCCCCCCACAAACCTTGGAGAGGTCCACCAGCATGTTGGCCTGGTCACTCAGCTTCCTCTGCTCCATCTTGACGCTCCTCAACCTGGAAGGCAAAATCCGGGCTCACCCTCCTCCTCTCCCTCACCCCCCCCCCCCCCCGCACTTAGACACAAGCCGGGCGGGAGGAGGGGAGGAGCTTCCCCCGGGACCCCTGGCCTGGGAGGGGCGCCCCCCGCTCTTTTCTCTGGGGAGGGCAGGGGACGAAGACCCTCCCTCCCTCCTCCCCCCGCCAGCTGCCTTCCTTCTTCCCTTTAATTCTCCGCCCTTTTGGGGCCCCCTTCGGGGTCCCCCCCCCCCCCAGGCCACAGAACCAGTGGCGTTTCTGGCTGGGCAGCCCCAACTGCTGGGTGGGGAAGGGGACCCTGCTGCCCCCGACCCCCCCACTTTCAGGGGCCAGTCGCCCCATTGCGGCTTCCTTCCCTGGAGAACCAGGGGGGGCATTTGGGGGGGGCAGAGTCCCCCATGGCCCCAGGGGAGCCTTCAGAAACAGGTTGGCAGCAGCCCCGGGGCCCTCCGGGGCCACCAGGAGGTCCGCCCAGGGGCCATTGAGCCGCGTGGCAGGAAGGGCCAAGGGAGGAGGAGCCGCCATCCACGCCCCTGGTTCGCGCAGGGCCGGGCGGTCCTGGGACCGAGCGCTGTGCCGGGTGGCAGAGCCTGGCGCTCCTTGGGGGTCAAATTGTGCCAAGGCCGCCAGCGGGCCTTCCTTGCCCAGAGCAACAGAGGGGCTCCAGCCCACCCACCCCCACCCCCCCCCCCCCGCCAAGCCCAGCCGGCCCTGCCCCCCCGCCCCCACAAGCCCCCCACCACCCCAGCTGCCTCTCCTGGAGACTTAGCCTGAGGCCCCCTCCTCCACCAGGCCCCTCTTAAGGCCCATCAGCATAGAGCCCGAAGGGACCTCCGAGGTCTTCTAGTCCAGCCCCTGCTGAGGCAGGAAGCCCTCCCCCCCCCAGGCAAGAGGTTGTCCCGCCTCTCCGTGGAAGCCCCTCCGGGGACGGAGAAGGGCGCAAAGGCAGGGAGGGGCCTCGCCCGGGACCCACCCCTGGAGGTCCCCAATGAGGGGGAGGGGCTCCCTCCTGGATCCCAAGGGGGGGGGAGGGGCAGGAAGCAGGTAAACGGGGGGACTTACTGATGGATGGCTTGGAGGAACTTACGCTGGTGTTTCCGCACCTTCGCGTGGTCGAGTTTTCTCACCAGCTTGGTGTGTTTGTAGATGAGCCACGTTTCCCTGAGCACGTTGGCCGCTGAGTTTTTCACCTGGGGAGGTCGGGGGGGGGACACAGACAGGTGAGAAGGGAAAGCCGCCCCCTCCCCCCCCCGAAGGGCAAGGGAAGGGAACCACAAGGGGCTCTTCCTCCCTCGGTCCCCACCCGTTCATCCGTCTTCCCTGGGGAGGGGGCTCCAAAGTCTGGGGTGGGAGAGGTTCCCTTCCCATGGATCCTGGGGGGGGGAGAGGCTGTGCAGAGACACCCCCCACTCAAAAACAGGAACAGGGAGGAGCAACAGGGGGCACCACTCTGCCCCCACCCCCAGAGAGACAGGCCAAGGGGGAGCAGTGGGGGGGGATCAGGCTTTTGAGCCTCTGAGTGGCCCCAAGGAAAGGCCAAGCAGTGGGGCGCCCCGCGTTTGCAGAGGAGCCCCCCCCCGTCCCAAAGTCAGGAGGGATCAAGTGGATCTCCCTCGGGGGAGGGGGCCGCTCAGAGGGGCCAAGGGGTCTCACCCGCTTTGTCAGTTGTGTGTCCATCATGAAGTTGTGGACGTGTTTCTCCGCTTTGGTGAGTTCCAGCTTCCGGGCCACCACGGCCACCACGAGGGCTGTGCACCCCGCGCCCTGAAACACCACGGGGGGGGGGGGGGGGCGGGGGCCCTTCCCCCGGGGGGGGGGCGGGAGGGGGGCCCCCCAAGCCCATCCACCCCCCCCCCCACCCCCAGCCGGGCAGGGACAGGAACGTGGAATCCGGCAGAGCTCTCTCTGCACGGGGAGTCCTCCAGCTACGGCCCCATCGGAGCCCGACCTTTTGGCCTCTAAGCGAGACCCTTGTGGAGGGCATTTGGCCCCCGTTAGCAGCCTTTCTTGCCACGGCCATTCAATGGACCGCTGCAGTTGTGAAGTGGGCCCCCCAGTTGTTAAGTGAATCCGGCACCCCCACGGCCTTGGCACACGTTTCCCAAAGGGGGTCCCATCACCCAGGGACACCGTGGCCGTCGTAAGCACGGGTCAGCTGCCAAGCGGCCGGGACCCCTGGGGAGGCTGCCACAAGGGTCGCAAGTGGGGGAAATGGTCATAAGTCCCTCTCTTCAGGGACGCTGCAACTTCGAACAGCCGCTAAATGAATGGTCATAAGTCAGGTCTGTCTGCATGTGTGCAGGGAAGCAAGAATTGAAGCCCTGCTAGGTTAGATTTCTCCCTGCAGGGAACTTTGCCTCTCCTTCTTGTGCACAGAAACCGTCAAGGTGCAAAGGGCTGCAGTGCCCCTCCCCCCCTTCACGGGGCCCCTCAAGCCTCTTTGGGGACACGGGGGGGGCATTCTTGGAGGGGGGAACAGGCCCGGGGATGGGGGGGGGGCGCTGGATGCAGGTGGAACGATCGGATTGGTTGGAAACCATCTCAGAAACAAACTTTGGATGATGATGATCTGATCACACACGCGCACACACACGCACACACACACACACACACACGCATGCGGAGTGTGTGCCAGTGTCCTCCAAAGCAAACTTCTTCCGCTCTTGGCGGAGCTGCTCTTCCGTCTCTCGCTCAGGGTAAACTTCATGGATCTTAGCGCGAACCGATTGATCGGGGGCTGCCTTGTAGAAAGGGGCACTTTGGGAAAGTCCGGGTTGCCCTAGATGACCTTGGAGGGCCCCTGGGGAGGGGAGGGGAGGCCGAAGCGGAAGCCTTACCATAATCCCAGTGAGCAAGCAGACCCCCTTCCCGCAGTAGGTGTGGGGCACCATGTCCCCGTAGCCGATGGAGAGGAAGGTGATGGAGATCAGCCACATGGCGCCCAGGAAGTTGCTGGTCACGTCCTGCTTGTCGTGGTACCTGCGCGAGGGAGAGGGGGGGGTCAAGCCTCAGGTGCCCCCACCCCCAGCAAACGGGCCCCCACCGGGGGCTTCCCCAGGGCGGCGCTGCCCTGCCTCCTCCTTCAGGGCAAAGTCCTCGCCTCACCCCAGGGTCTGGGCACGCGGGCTGGGCGTCATGGGCACCGGAGTCCAACCCAGCAGCAGGCCCAGATCTTCAAGAGAGTAACAGAGTTGGAAGGGGCCGTGGAGGTCTTCTAGCCCACCCCCCTCCCCTTTCAGACAAGCGACGGTGGTCTAAACTCCTTAACAGCCTCCCCCGCGTTGGAGGCTGCGCGGCGTCTGCAGGCCACTCCGCTTCCCCTGCCAGAAAGTTTCTCCGGAGTCGCAGGTGTTTCTCTCCTGGAGGTGTTTCCACCTGTCGCTTGGCGCCCTGCCCTCGGGGGCTCTGCAGAAGGGATGCCCCCCCCTCCTCCTCCTCCCTGGGGCAGCCCCTCAGATACTGGAAGGCTGCTCTCAGGCCGCCCCTCATCCGGGGTGGGATTCAAATGGTTTGATCACCGGTTCAGTGGGCGTGGCTTGCCTAACACCTGCCCCAGGTGAGGCTCTGCAGCTGGGAGGAGGAAGAGGAGAAAGGCGCGGGGGGGGGGGGGGGGGGGGGGGGCCGACCCTGCCCTTTCCCCCCCTTTCAGCTGATCGGCGGGGGCTTTTTTTTTGTTTTCCTTCCAGGTCGGCCCAACCATTGAGAACCGGTACCCCCCCCCCCCCAGTGCCCCGATTCTTCTTTTCTCCAGAGCAGCCAACCCCAAATTCTTCCTATGGTTTAGCCCCCCCAGCCCCCCCTAATCTTCTTTCTCTGCACTTTTTCGCAGAGTCTCGGTGTCTTTTTTTATACCGTGGCGACCAAAGCCGGACACAACCTTCCGCCTCTGGTCTCGCCAAGCACAGAACGAAGCGCCACGGACCCTTGAGGGGCCTTGATAGACGGGGGGGGCTTCCTGGCCTTTGCCCAGCTCCGTCTTTGGGGGCATGGGGGGCTTCCCCCACCCACCCCCGGCCTCCCCTGCCGCGCGAGGGGGGCTCCTACCTCTCGCAGACGCGCACCGTCCAGGCGGCGATGATCCAGGAGGAGATGCTGAAGACCAGCAGGACGGTGCCGGGGCAGATGGTCATGAGGGTCTTCATGACGAAGCGGGTGTTGAAGTTGATCTTGTTCAGGGCGCCGATGCTGCGCGAAGAGGCGTCCGTGAAGAGCTTGCTGTGCAGCAGCATCACCCGCCCGATCAGGTAGAGGCGCAGGAACATGGGGATGGAGAGGGTGATGTCCACGTCCGTGCTGGCCTCCGAGGTGGCGTAGGTGAAGGCCAGGCGGGTGGTCCAGGTGAAGAAGTACTGGCCGGGGATGGGGTGGATGGCACAGACCAGCAGCTCCAGCGCGATGAAGAAGATGCGCTCGAAGGTCATGGCGATGCGCCAGTCGTCCGCCCCGTTGTCCACCATGAAGAGCTGGAGGACAGGACGTACAGGGGGGGGGGGGGGTGGGGGGGGGGGGTGGGCTCTGGGGTCAGCCGCTTGGCCCGCCCCTGCCCCCAATGCTTCTCCGGCTCCTCCCAAGGCTGTGGGGAGGAGGAGGGGGGAGGGGGAGGGGAAGAGCTACACAAAGGGTCCTCACTTTACAACCGTTCCGCTGGGGACACATCGGCCCTGTGAAAGGGGACCTGGCGGTTATTCACTCTGATGACCATTGTTCTCCTCCCATAATGGACGTTCGTATCCCTGGTCCCCGGGTTGTGTGATTCCCCTTTTGCGACCTTCTAGGGAGCCCCGCCCAGGAGGAAGCCGGATTCACTTAACAACCCTGTTCCTGGTTTAACAATGTCAGGGACTCCGGGAACAAACGGGACGGGGAAAGTCGTAAAATGTGACAAAAGCTACGGAATGACGAACAGACCCAGGTAGGGCTCAGAAGTGGGCGGGGGGGGGGCTGGAGAGCCGGACAGGCTCAGAGAGAGGCGGGGGGGGCAACATGGTGACCGAATTGCCCCATCCGCCCCTCGGTTGTCCCCCCAGCAAGGGGAGCTCAAACCTGGTTTCTTTTGGGGGGCTTGTTTAAAGGAGGCGACGTGGCGGCTTCTTCTGCTTACGGTGCCAGAAAACCCGCCCGCCCCAGCCAGCCTCCCCGGGCATCGGCCCACAGCAGAGGCGCTTCGGTGCCTGCCTGGCAGCGGGCCAAGGGCTTTGAAGGCAGGCCAGCCTCCCCCCGCCCTCCCCACGGCCGGGCAGACCCCGAGGCCCAGCCCTCTGCCCCTCCTGGGCCCCCAGCCTGGGAGGCCTGGAGCTGCCCGGCTGCAGGGGCCTCACCTGGATCTCCCGGGCGTGGTACATGAGGATGAGCCCCAGCAGGATGGCGGTGGAGAGGCTGATGAGGCATTTGAGGGCAAAGGAGTAGGAGGAATCCTGGCACACAGAGAGAGAGAGAGAGAGAGAGAGAGGCGGAGGGCGTCAGGCAGGCAGGAGCCCCACCGGCCACAGAGGGGCTCCCGTGGGTGAAACAGGGACTGTCCTGGGGGAGAGGATTGGGAGGGGGGGTCCCTTCCACCTCCTGTGCCCCAGGGGAAGCTCAGGAGGCGAGGTGGGGGGCTCCAGAACAGCCCCCCCCGGGCCTCGTGCGGGGCTTCCGTCCGGTCCGCAGGCCTCACCTTGGAGTAGATGCCCCAGGACAGCTCGGTCTCCGTCACCATCACCACGATACCGAACATGCCGAAGATGAGCGCGTAGTCGCTCAGCCGCTTGCGCTTCTCGAAGAGCGCCCTCCGGTGGCCCAGCCGGTGCCCGACGTTCTGGTTCCTCTTCGGGGGCCGGTTGCGCCCCCCGGGCCCCCTCTCTTCCTCCTCTGCCCCGCCGTCCAGATGGGGCTCCGACGCGGCCTTGGAGACCACCACCTCCAGGTCGGCCTCGGGGGGGAAGGTCTGCAGCGGCTGCGTCTCAGCGTCCAGCTCACGCAGGTGGCGGGGCGAGACCCCCAAGCGGCCCAGCGGCCCCAGGGCCCCCCCGTTGTGCCGGCAGCTGTTCATGGCTATCTCGGTGAAGGGGCTGCACTCGCCGGCCGGGCGCCTGGACCCCCCTGCATGGCTCAGGGGGGGGGCAATTTGCCTTCACCTGGGAGGAGGAAGAGGAGGAGGAGCCCGTCAGCCCCCAGTGTGGCCCACGAGGAGACCCCCACCCCAAGCGTTTCAGGCCCCCGCCGGACATGGAACCAGCCTGGCCAAATGCGCCCTCAACTTATGACCCCAATGGAGCCCAACACTGATGTTGCTCAGTGAGCTCTGACCCACTTTACGGCCTTTCTCACCACTGTCGTTAAGCGAATCACTGCACATGGCAACAGGGCTGTTAAGGGAACCTGGCTTCCCCACGAACACCTGTCAGGAGGTCACCAGGGGGCATCCCATGACCCCCCCCCCGGAGACTACGACCCTCACAAAGACGACTCCGCTGGCTCAGCCCACCCAAACCAACCCGCCTCCTCTCCCTGCCAGCCTAGCAGTCAAAGCCGGGGCTGCCAACCAGCCGTTCATCACACACATGACACACACACACACACAGAGGATCAGCCAGCCTCTGCCAAGGTGGGACTCCGTCCGGCAAGGCTTCCTCCATGGGCACAACACCCGCCCGCAGGAGCCTCCCCTCCTGGCACAGAGGAGCCAGTGCCAGGGGCTTCTCCTCTCCGGCACTGGCGGGTGGCCCGCAGGGCATCAAAATGCCCCAACCCACCCACAGAACGGCGGCCAGCCAGCGTGCCGGCTGCCCTGGACTGCCCAGACCCGCTTCCTGCACACCTGACGGTGCTCCAGCCCCCCCCCTTCTTATCCGCCGGTGAATGGGGGGGGGGGCGGGAGGGGGTGACCAGCGAATAAAGATAAATAAATAGAAAGAGAGTTAAAACTGGGCCGTCAGGAAGATGGGAAGATACGGGCCTGCAGGCAGGGTGGTGATCAGCCAGGGTTCCCCCTGGGCCATTGCCTGAAATGTTTGAGGAGGGGTTGGACTAGAAGACCTCCAGGGTGCCCCCCCCCCACAGTCTGTTATTCTGTGATTGCCAGGTGTTATTGCCTCAAGGGTATGGGAAGGGAGGCAATGGGGAGGAATGGAGGAAGAACACACCCAC
Source organism: Pseudonaja textilis (assembly GCF_900518735.1). The sequence continues at coordinate 364,570 of NW_020769537.1, read as the reverse complement.
CCCCGCACACACACACACGCGCACACACACACACACACACACACGCTGCCAGCAAAGGGCCTGCCATGCCAGCCAGGCCGGGGGGTGGGGGAGGGCTGCAGGGGGGGGCACCTAGTCTGGGCCCCAGAGGATCCAAGTCGGCATGCAGGTGGTGCCAGTCCCTCCTCGCATGAAGAGCAGCCGCCAAAGGAAAGGAAGGGGGGCCCTGGGGGGGGGCGCCCTATTTACATGACCCCCCCAAAACTTCCTTCCGTTCCCTCCACAGTGGCCTCGGCCCCCCAACCCGCCCGGCTGCTGGCAACGTTCTTGAAGAGGGTCTCGGGGGGGGGGGGGGGGGGGGGTTTCAACTGGGGAAGGGCGGGGGCGGGGAGGGGGGGGGGGGGGGGGCGCCAGGGGGGGGAGGTGGGGGGGTTGCCCCCCCCACGCCCCCAGGCCCCCCCCAGGGACAAAGGCCTCCCTTGACCTGAAGGGGGAGGGGGGGAGTTGAATCTAGACCAACCAGGTAGCAAAGCTGAGAGGATTCCCTCCCCCCACCCAGCCCCCACCCCCCTCAGAGGGGAGGTCCGGGACAGCCCTGGCCGGGAACGCTGGGCATTGGAGTCTGCTAGGCCAGGGAAGGGGACGGCTGCCTCAAAGGCGCCCCTGAGGCCTCGCGGCCTCTTCTGCAGCCGGAAGCGCTTCTGGCCCAGAGCCCTGGAGGGACCCGGGCCTCCCCCCGACCCCCCCCCACCCCCCCCCCCCCAGAGACCAGGGCCCCCCCGCCTGTGGGGGTCCGAGGGTCCGGGTCTCCTGCCGCTCCTCCTTCCAGGTCTGGGGTCCGCCCCCTCCAGCCCAGGCCCGGGGGGGGGGGCAACTGGCTTGCTGGCGCCCAGCGCAGGGGGGGGGGGCTTTGAGGAGGCCAACCTCAACCGCCAATGCCAGGTGCGGGTTAGGAACACCTGAGGTGGGGAACTACAACTCCCACCATCCAGAGCTAGGACAGCTGGCTGGGGGTGATGGGGTCGTAACTGGGGATCCTGGTTCGGTGGGAACAGGCTGTTCCCTCCAATTGCAACAGCCCCCCCTCCCCCCCCCCCCAAAAAAACCCCTGCAATATCCAAGCAGGGGCCCAGTTCAGCTCACGGGTCCTTCAGCCCCAGAGCAAAGCTTGCAATCCGGGGCAGACTGAGCCCACCCCTCACTTTTCCACTTCCAAGGACATCTTGACCTTCCCCCCCCCCAGAAGCAGCAGAATCCCCCCCACACACACACACACAGGGAGCTGGGCCTGCTCTCTGCCTCCGGGCAGGACTGGGCCCAGGGACGGAGGGAGGGAGGGAGGGAGGGCCAGGCCGGAGCGCCTGCACCTGGTCGTTGGGGACAAATGGGTCTCCGAGCAGCACGCCTGAGCCGTGGGTGCCCAGGAGGGCATCCAGCTGGTCCGGCAGGGAAGCGGAGGAAGACATGGCCTGGGGAGGGGGCACAAAGGGCCACAGGGGGTTTCCACACCCAGCAGCCACCCCTCCTTGACTGGGGGAGGGGGGCGAGAGGGACGGGCCCCTTCAGACCCACTTCAAGGGGGCCAAAGACACCTGAGTGGCGGAGCCTCCTTGTCCAAGGGCAGTCTACCTCGGGCCTCGGAGGCGGCACGCATTTCCAAAGCTTCCCACGGCACCTGAGACGCCGCTCCCCCCCCCCCGCGCCTCTGCAGCCCCGGGCCCAACGGGGCTCGGCGATCCCGGGGCGGGGGGCGGGGGGGGCTACCGGGTCCGGACGACGCAGCCCCCCCCCCCGGCCCGC
>NW_020769537.1:347124-357791 GCF_900518735.1 Pseudonaja textilis | reverse complement strand
GTTGAGAAACCCGGGTAAAGAACCAGAAATGTGTGAAGGGAAAAAGTACCTTTGCCATTGGGATTGTGCTGGACAAGGCACCAAAGCTGCAGAACCTGCCTCCGAAGACAACACAAGGACCCACAACCGCATTCAAGGAGAAACAGGGCCGCGGGGAAATGCCACAGCCTGGCTTCTTCATCCCGACCCACAACGGGCCTGGAACGGGAGGGGCGACAGGAGCTAAGGGAGCCCTTCCAAAAGTGAATCGCTCTTGGGGTCCAAAAACAAAGCTGGCAAGGGAAGGTTCAAGCTGCCGCCGTCTGCGTTCACAGGCAGAGAAATCCTCCTCCTGCAAATCTGCCAACTTTGCTGGGAGCAGAACCGCAGCTAAGGAGGCTTTACAGAAGGAAATAAGATGTCAACAGGCGTGTGGCCTGCGGTTCTTATGGTTTTGGAGTCGCACCAGCGCGGCTCCTTTGGCAAAGAACCACCGACCAGGGGCTTAAAAGCGGTTGAGGCACCCGCTGCGGCATAAATGGGATTGTCACCACAACACCTGGGTAGGGCAGCTGCCAAAACCTCAGAAAAACCTTCCAGAGGAGGAACGGAGGAGGGCGGTGTCCTTTGGCGAGCAGGAAATTGAGTTCCTGGCATGACTTTTGTCTCAACATACATCCACACAAAAAGAATTCAATTTACGGAATACCAATTAAAGAACCCTTTCCAACAGTGACCACCACACGATTGACTTTTGTCTCAATGGACGACACAATGGAGCCCCCAGTGTTTGTTGCCAAACGAGGCAGTTGTTAAGCGAGTTTTGCCCCCTTTTGCCACCTTTCTTGCCGCAGTTGTTAAGTGGATCACTGGAGTTGTTTAGTAACAGTTGTCAACCCTGAAGCTGGCCTGACCAAAGCCTTTGTGCCCCTTCAGGGTTGCCACAGTGGAGTCAGCGAGGGGTGGGGGTGGAGATAGCGGGGAGGTTGTGGCCAAAGCAAAATTCTTTCTCTTGGGAACCAAGGACATTCTGACACCCGGTTGGAGGAAGGTGGAGCGATGCCACCCGGTGGTTGGACTGCACGGCAATTGGACCCTGGGACGGATGGTTCTGGGAAAGCGGAAAAACGTTTACATTTAACGAGGGGAAACCCGCGGGAGTTTTCAGAGCCGCTCTTTCCCCAGATGTGCGCCAGTGGAGTATTTCCAGTAAAAGCTGTCTTCGAGGTCTCCATTGCCTCGGCGTCCGGCTTGCAATGGATCCACTAGTTGGACTCCTGAGAAACAGCTGGGGGGGGGGGAATCTGGCTTCCCCACTGATCTGGCTTGTCAGACGTGGCCCCCAGGACACGGCGGCCGTCATAAATAAGAGCCAGTTTCCAAGGGCCCAGATTTTGATCGCATGTCCTTTGGGAAGCCACTGTAACTTCAAACGGTCATGAAATGAATCGTCGCAAGTCTGAGGACCACTTGTATTGCGCTGGGACCACCCCGATACGCAAGGCCCAGAGAAGCAGAGAGAGAACCTTTCAGAATGGGGGGGTCAGCCTTGCCCTGGGTGCCTGGGCATCCCCAGGACTGCCCACAAGACCCCTCACTGCCTTTTGGGGTTCAGAGTAGAAATCTCTGGATGGGGGGGGCTTGTATCGAGGCCGGGGGGGCTTCTCCTTTGCAGGGGTTGCATGGGGCGGGTGGGGGGTGAAGAATCCAAGGATTCCTGGAAGAGCTGCATGGCTGACCACCCTGCAGGAACACAGAGGGTGGCAGAAGCTAAGGGTTTTTTTTGGGGGGGGGCTTCTCTGAGCTTGGTTGGTTTCTTCCAGATGCAACATCCTCAGTGCTGGTTTGCTAGTGAAACACCTGCGAGAAAATAGCCAACCTCTGAGAGCCCCGAGTCCCCCCCGGTTCAATCCTAAGGCACAAACCTTCCCATCTAATGAAGGGAAGGACCGGGGGGGGGGGGCAGGATAGCAGTTATTCCAGGGTTTGAGGGGCTGCCCCAAAGAAGAGGGGGGGGTCAACTCCTTCTCCAAAGCCCCGGAGGGCAGGACATGAAACAATGGTTGGAAACTCTTCAAGGCGAGAAGCAACCAGGAATTCAGGAGAAACGTCTTAACAGGGAGGACAATTAACCAGTGGAACTGCCGGCTACCAGAAGCTGTGGGTTCTCCATCCCTGGAGGTTTTCAAGAAGAACCTGGACAGGCGTTTGTCTGAAATGGTATAGGGTCAGACTAGAGGACCTCCAAGGTCCCTTCCGTTATTTGGGTCCCATAAGCCAAGGACTCCCTGTATCCCAACCCTTCCACCGACTCCTTCTGTGTTCCCCCTCGGAAGCCCCTCCCTGCTTGTCCCGCATCCTGCCAGCCTTCAGGTGTGTTTCAGAGAAGGGACCCCCCAACCCGCGTGCGAAGGGAGACGCCTGCCTCTGCCGCAATCCAAGGCACAAGCGGAGGAGGCATTCCAGGGAAGGTCACGGCCACACGTGCAAACACACGCGCACACACACAAACGGTTCCTGCTTTGCCACCCCTTGTTCCACCCCCAGGTTTCAACAGGCGGAATCCGCTCCCCCCACAAACGGCCCAGGAGACGTGGCTCCTCCAGAGGCAGGTGAAGCCGCCTGGGGGCATCTGGCAGCCTCTCCTGCCTGATCTGGGCATCTTGGGCCAGGCAGCCCCGCCCACCGCCCTGGGCCCCGGGGTGGGGTGGGGTGGGGGGCAATGCAGGGGAGGCAGGCAAGGGGGACCTTCCCGCCCAGCGTCCTTGGCTGCCTTTCTCGGAGCCTCTGCTGGTCCTGCAGGCTCCGTTGCCCCATTTCCCTGCCTGGCAAGGGCACCAACCACCCGGAGTGCACGAATCGCACAACCAGGAGGGCAAAGAGGACACTTCAGGTGAGAACCGTTCAGAGCTCTGAATAGGAGAGTCCTTGGGGGAGCCCCCCCCCCCGCCAGGAGGGCCACCTCCACAAAAATAGCCTCCCCCGCCCCAAGAAAAGGTCTGGGTGAGTCGGAAAGAGGCGTAAGCGGGTTGGGGGGGGGGATCAAGTCCCAGGACAGGTTAAATGTAGTGCTGCTTTGTCCATAAATCTCTTTGTGGTGGAACATTCTGGAGCATAGAATAACAGGGTTGGAAGGGACCTTGGAGGTCGTCTAGTCCAACCCCTTGCCCAGGCAGGAGAGCCTAGGCCATTCCAGGCAAACGGCTCCACTGACGGAGCCCCCACAAGGTCTGGAGGGAAGCAGGAAATGTCTGGGGAGATGCTCAGTCGTCCAGGCCAGGGGAGTCCCCAAGGGGCTTTTTCAAGAGGCAATGGGACTTTCTGTTTTTTCTTTGAAGATGTTTCGCTTCTCATCCAAGAAGCCTCTTCAGTTCTTCAGAAGCAGCGAAGAAAAACCAGAAAATCCAGTTGCCCCTTGAAAAAGCCCCTTGGGGACCCAGTCAGGGTCAATTTCTCCTTGGCTCCAGGTTGCGTCTCTCCTGGATGAGTTTTCATCCGTCGCTTCTTCTTTGGCCTTCTGGCGGAAACAGGAAAGAGGCTGACCCTCCTTATGGCCACCTCTCAAGTCCTGGCAGGTTGCTCCGGTCAGGTTCAAGCAGACCCCTCCATGTGGAGAGAGCAGTTACTTGTAGCGCCATATTTATGGGCGCCTGGGGGGGGGAGGCTGCTGCTTTTGTGCCCAACGGAAGCCCTTTGCTGGCTTTCAGGCAGCGGCTCCCGAAAGCCCATCCAGACAGAGGCGCAAGGTAGAGCGAACTCTCATCCCTTTTAATCCTTCTAGGTTTGACTTCTTTTCCTGGCTGGTCATCTTCTTCGCACACAGTCTTGATGGGGTGATTGGTTTTAAAAAGTGCCGTGGGCGTTTGAAATGGTGACTCCGGGGCATTCTGTGTAAGCAGCCAGGAGGCGTTCAGATCGCCGTGGGGTGCAAGTTTAAACCACAGACACATTTGGGGCATCCGCTCTGGTTGGAGTGTCCCGCCAGGCAATATTTCTCAGCCTGGCCCAGTTTAAGGGGTGGAATTCAACTCCCAGAATGCCGCTTCTCCAACTTGCCCCGGTTAATGAACCTGGCTGGATCCAGGTACGAAGAGCTGTATGAGCCACGCCCCTCTGGGCTGAGACCCCACAGTGGGTGAGGTTTTCCGGAAGGAAGGAAGGAAGGAAGGAAGGAAGGAAGGAAGGAAGGTTTTCCTGAGCTCCCCAAGAACGGACCATCTGTAGCCAAATCTGATTCTCATGTCCTTCCCTCTAAGATCATATCAGTGCCATATATTTTACATTTTATATCCTTCGGATCTTTCTTTAGGGAACGTTTAAGGTGCCTTCTGTCGTTCAGCTGGGCAGCCATAGAGGTAATGAACATTTAGTTGAGAATTTCGGTTGACACGATATAAAGAAGACGCCGAAAAGAGCGCAGAGAAGAGCAACCAGGATGATGAGGGGACCGGAGGCTGAAACCTACGATGGACGGTTGCAGGACCTGGGCCTGGCTAGTCCAGGGAAGAGAAGGACCAGGGGAGGCAGGAGAGCAGCCTTCCAGTATCCGAGGGAGGGGCTGCCCCAGAGAGGAGGCGGCTGTTCTCCAAGGGCCCCCGAAGGCCAGACAAGGAACAACGGATGGAAACTAACCAAGGAGAGAAGCCATCTGGTATTAAGGAGACATTTCCTGCCAGTGAGAACCATCAACCAGGGGAACTGCTTGCCACTTACCAGAAATGGTGGCTGCTCCATCCCTGGAGGCTTTTAAGAGACGGGACAGCCAGCTGCCTGAAATGCTATACTAGGGTTTGCTGCTTGAGCAAGGCTGGACTAGAAGACCTCCAGGGCCCCTTCCAACTCTGTTATTCTGTTAGTTTAATTGCATTGGTCTCTTCCATCTCTGGGATTCTGGGAATCTGTAACTAAGTCAATCCACCTGCCTTTGGGGAAGGGGAGGGGCTAACCGGCCAGGGCGGCCGAGTGCCGGGGAATTGAGGGTTCTTCCATGGCAGAGGCTCCTCGACCTACGACCACAATTGAACCTGCTGCTAAGCAAGACATTGTTATGTGGGTTTTGCCTCCATTTCACGATGTTTCAGGCCACAGTCGTTAAGTGAAGCCGGGGTTCCCCATTGGCTTTGCTTGCCAGAACTGGCTCCGTGACAGTGCAACCGGCATAAGTCCAGTCAGTTGCCAAACGTCCAACTGGGGAGGCTGCAGTGCCACGGTTGTAAGTGTGGGAAACGGTCCTTAAGTTCCCCTTTTTTCAGGGCCTTTGACCGATTGCTAAACAGATGTTTGTCAAGTGAGGACTGCCTGGCCTGGTGTCCACTGTAAGGACTGGCCTGGAGGCCTTCATCTCCCAGGACTCCCCGGTCAGTTCGGCTGGAGTCCTCCAGGCTGAAAGGGGCCCCGCTGGGAGGGCCCTGCTTCCCATCGGTCCCCTGTCCAAAGGCCGGTGACCCTCACCCTCTGTGGGGAGCATCGGGGTTCCCCCAAGCAAGGAAAGGGAGGCACCCCTCCCTCCGCCAGAGCCCCCTCCCCCCCATCGTCCAAAGTCTGAAGGCCGGAAGGGTCTTGGATCTTTCCCAGGGGAGGCCCCCAAGGAGACCCTCCCAGGAGGGTCTTTCCCAGCACGGCCACTTCTGCCCTCCCCCCCCCCCTGCCCACCAGGAGCTGCGGAGGGGATTCCCGGCGCTGCCACCATCTGCCAGCCATTCATTCAGAGGAACAAAGGAACAGCTATTTATAGACCCGCTGGAGAGGAAATGGGGAGGGGGGGGCTATTGTAGCCCTGCTTGGACACCGTCCCTGTGGAAATGCAAACCCTGGCCGAAAACAGCCCCCTCCCCGCCCCCCCCCCGGCTGCCCACCTGCCCCTTAAAAGGGCCTCTTCCTTGGGGGGCGGGGGGGGGGCGCTAAGGGTGGTCTCGGCTGGACAGAGAAGGGGAGGGGTCTCCCCTGCCGCTGGAGCAGGCCCTCCCCCCCCTTTCCCAACCCCAGGCCGCACTCCCCAGGGGCCGGGAGGGGCTGTGCCAGGCAAGGCCGGAAAGGCGGCTTGGGCTCACGGCTGGCACCTTCGTGCCGGCTCTCCTCCCTGCAGGACTCCGCAAGGCTCTTCCCAGAGGCAGCTGGGAGGCTCCCCTGTTTTTTCCCCTCCAGGGAGAAGAACAAAACGTCTCAGGTTTCTTGGATGAGGAACGAAATGTTTTGTTCCAGGGGAAAACAGCCCCATTGCCTCCCGAGGATCTCCATGGCCACCGCTCCCCCCCCCCCCACGGAGTAAAGCCGGCTGACCCGTCATGGCCGCTTGGAGCAGGGAGCCGGCCCAGCCAGCAGGGACGGGGTCGGGCGTGGCGCCACTGGCCGCCCCGGCTCCTCTGCTCGGCCTAGCTGGATCAAGCGGGCACTATGGAGCCGCCTGGTGCTGAGCAAGGCCTGGTGCCCCAAGGCCCCCCTCCCTCCCTCCCTCTTCCAGCTGTGCCAGACAAGGGCGCCCCTCGCCAAATGCCTGCCTGCCCAACCTTGGCCGCCCTGGGGTCAAGCCTTGTTCCCAGGCAGCCTCCAGCTCCGTTGTCCGAGCTCTCTCAGGGCAGCCCAGATTCCAGGGGGCGAAAGGAGGGCCCAGACCCCTCTGGTTTCAGAAGGAGACCCCCCCTCCCTTCCACCGCCCTGCCGCGTTTGCTGCTTCTGAAAGGGGGGGGTCCTTCGCGCTCCCCAGGGGGCGTTTCCCTGCCAACCTTCCATGTCCCAGAGGAGGGAACGGCGCCACTCGTGTTCTGGTCCCAGGCAGTGATTGGTGTCCCCCAGTTCAGCTCCTGCGACACCCGCAGGAAAACCACCCTGCTCAGGGAGCCCCAAGGACCCCCCAACCCTGAGCTGCCAATGTCCCCCTCTCTTAAAGCCCCCCAAGCCAGCCTCAGGGACCCTCCCGGGAAGGGATCTGCGCCTCCATCTCCTACGGGGCTCTTGCCCCAAACTGGCAGGAACCCGGTGCCAAGGATGAGAGGCGCGAGGGGCCCAGGACATCTGCCCCATGGGGGGGCGGTAAGTGGCCTTCCAAGCCCCCCAGCTTGGAAGGAGGAGAGACCTGAAACCAGAAAGATATGAGCACGAGGAAGGCCCCCCCTCTCCCAAGGGGGGGGGGAAATGCCCTACCCAAAGGTGACCCAGCAATTCACACACAAACCCCCACACACACATCCCAACCCAGGGGTGTGTAATCTGGCATTGCCAGTCTGTGCTAGTGAACCTGCTGGCCCCCATGGGGAGGGGGCCGTGACAGACCCTCCAGGCCAGACGGGGCGTCATTCCCTGCACAAGAAATCGAAGGTTGCTTTGTTGGGCCCGAGGGGCAATTTATGAAATGTAGGTGCCCCCCCCCGCCCCCCCTTCCCGCTGTGCAGAAGGGCCAGAGGGCTTAACATGCTTATTAGCTTCTTCTGCTAGAGACGCTCCTACCTCGCATGTTTGTTATATTATATTAGACGGGATCCTGGACTTTTTCCGGGAAGGGACGTCAGGATTCAATCAATCCACAACGAGCCAAGGACCAAACCACACGACTTGGAACCAGCCCCCCCCCCCTCGGCACCCCCCAAAGGGGACCAACTCACCCGGCCCCAACGGAACGGCGGCTGCGGCTGCTGCGGCCTCGGGGAAATAGTCCGCGGGGGGAGGGGGGGGGACAGTTGCCCTGCCGTGTCCGTTTCCAGCCCCCCCTCCGCGCGAGGGACGGGGCGGCTGCTAAGGGAGGGGCAGCCAAGAGGCCGGGAGGGAGTCTTGAGCGGGGGGCTCTCAGCGGCACCCCCGGAAAGACGCCCGGCTCCCTTCTCGGGCCTTTGGGCTGCTTACGGGCCACGCCAACTTCGGCACACCTGAGACCCCCGAAGTGCAAAGGCGACGCCGCCGCCCACACAAGTTGCCCGCCGGCCCCTCCCGCCGTAGCCCGGGAGAGCTTTTTGGGGGACCCGGACGCCACCCCGGCCGGCAGCCGCGCAGACCAGCGGGCGTCCCGCAGGCGGAGCCGGTCGCGCGGGGACAAAGCCTGCGTGGCCGCGGCCGAGGGCAGGGGGGGCGGGGGGTGGGGGGGGGGGCGGCCCCCCGCCGGAGTCTCCTGGGCGGCCGGAGCCGCGGAAGGCCGAGGCGGCTGCTCGGCGGAAAGACGCGCAGCCCCCGAGCGCCCCTGGGGCTGCCGGCCGAGGCTCCCCCGCGCCCCTCCGGCCGGCCGCGCAAATACCTGCTCCGTCCTCCGCCAAGCTGCAGCGCCGCGGATCAGCCCCGCTCCGCCCGGCAGCCGGGAACAAAAGCCCCGCCGCGCCCCAGCAGCCGGGATCCCGCCCTGCCGGAGAGGAAGCCCCGCCGCCGGGGGGGGGGGGGGGGCGGGGGCGGGATTTCCCCGAGACCCTCGCCCCGCCCGCCCTCGGGAGCCGCAGCGGCAGCGCCGGGGAAGCCCCTCGCCCCGCAGGAGGCAGCCAGCCAGGGGGAGGAGCGCCCAGGCGGGGAGGGCGGCGGGGAGGGCGCTGCGCCGGGGTCCCCTTCGGGGCGGGCAGGCTGTTGCCATCCGCTCCGCGGAACGAGGGAGACCCCGCCGGTGGGCAGCTCCGAGCCAGCGACCCGGGGTGGCCGTTAGCCGCTGGAGAGGGTGGCCGCGAGAGGGGCGCACGGGGCGCGGGGTAGGCGGGCTGCGGCCCCGAGAGGGTCTCCGCCGTGGAAGGCGAGGGGCGGAGATGCGGCTCCAGGACCTCCGAGGGGGCCGCCCGCAATGGGTCTCCCCCTGGGAGATTGGGGCTCTTTCCAAGGGGGACTGGACGGCCCCTCCCCTCCCAAACGGCCCCCTTTCCCCCTCCATGGCCCGCACCGGGCGCCCTCGGGGCCGGCTGAACCCAGGGGCTGAGCCGGACGGGGCTTGGGCGCGGCGGAGGGAAGGGACGGAGCCCGGGCATGAGGCTCGGCCGTCGCCCGCCCCGCAGAGAAGCCCCCGCGGGATCGGGCCTCGCAGAGCGGACTGCAAGGACCCTCCCCGCTAAACGGAGGCCGGCAGGCCGCGCTCCCCCCCTCCCCCCACCCAAAACGGGCGAGCAGAATCCCCTCCCGCCCATCAGCCCCGCCCAAGCAGGGAGCGGAGAAGGCGCGCGGGGGGGGGGGGAGGCACGGCGCGTGCAGCCCAAAATAGCGGCGGCCTATTTTTGTCAAACCGAACCGAGGAGGGAAGAGCCCCCCGGTGTCACCCCGCCCCGCCTGGGACCGTTTCCCAGAAGACGAGGACGTGACTTTGCGGGGGAGAAAATCCCTCCTCCTCTTCCCTGCAACCCAGAACGAGTCAGCCGAGCGACGCGGCCGGTTCGGCCTGGCAGCCCGAGCGGGAGGCGCCCCGTCACCCCCAGGGCGGGGAGGGAGGAGAGTGAAGGGCCGCCGCTGAACCCTAGCTGAGCAGCGCCCCCCCCCAGGGCAGCCCCCCCCCAGACCCGCCGCTCGGCCGCCCAGAGGGGGCCCCGTCTGCGGGACCTGCCGCCTCCGGGAGAGCCGCGGCTGGGAGGGGGGCGCGCGGGGCTCCCAGGACCCCGCCAGCAGGAGCGGCCGAGGAGGACGGGCCGGGCCGCCCGAGGGACCCGCTGCCGGCTCAGGCTCGGGAGACGCGGCTGGGGGCTCCCGGGGCGGCCAAGGCCGAGCCGGCGGTCCGTCCCCTCCAGGGCAGAGGCCGCCCCGCCCCTCCCGGCTTCGCGGACGGCGCAAGGAAGCCAAGGGCGGCGGCGCGCATCTGCAGCAGGGGCCGCGCGGGTGTCCGTGGGCCGAGGCGAGAGGACGGGGAGCCTCTGGGGTCGAGAAGCCGAGCGCCGCCGCCCCGGCCGACCTCCGGGCTGGGGGTGAGGAAGGGAGCCTGCAGAGCGCCGCCCTCCCAGCCGCCTCCACGGGCCGGAGGGTCCGGGGCCTTTGCCGCCTCGCGGGTCTCCCCCTGGCCGGGGTCTGCAGCTCCTCCCACGCCGGGGCTTCCTTGGGACCTCGAGGGCGGGCACCGCGACCCTCTCCCGGCCTTCCCAGCCCCGCGCGCCGCCCCACCGGGGGCCTTTCCTCCCGCAGCCGCCTCGGTGCCCGGGGTGGGACCTGCGCCGGCCAGGCAGGGACCTCCGGGCCTCCCTCTCCCCCCCCCCCCCCCGGCCCCGTAGGGGCCCGCGCCGGGTCGCCCCCGATGAGCCCCTCCCGCCCCCCGAGACTCCGCTTGCCGGGGGACCCGTCGAGGTGGCCGGCGGCCTCGCTGCCCCCGAAGTCCGCTCCCGGGCGGGGCTGCTTCTGGGCCGCCAAGGTGGGTCACGCTCGGGAGGAGGCTGCCCGGGGATCCCCCCCCCCCCCCCCAACCCGGCCCCGGTGGAGGCAAGGCGGGCGGGAAGCGCTCCCCCCCCCGCCCAGGCGCCGAGAATAGCCGCCACACGGGAGGTTCCCGCGCCCCCGGCCCCTCCCCGCCCCCGCCCGCCTTCCAGGGAAACGCTCGGGGAAGCCCGGCTCTGCGGAGGGATCCCGCCCGCCGCCTCGTGACTCTCCCCCCTCCCCACCCCCGCGGCTCTTGCAGAGGGAGATGCCCCGTTGCCATGACGACAGGGCCGGCCTGGACCACTCCGCCTTCCTTGCGGGAGGCGGGGGTAGAGCAAAGCTGCCAATCACCGTCGCAGATCCACCCACGCAATCCCAACAGCGGAAAGGGGGGGGCC
>NW_020769537.1:333770-347024 GCF_900518735.1 Pseudonaja textilis | reverse complement strand
GGGGTCTGGCCTGGGGGGGGCAGGGGGGCTATGCTGCCTGCCTTTCAAGCCGTCCGATGAGCCCCATGAGGCCGGCTGGGCCAGTCCTGCCCCGCTGGGCGAAAGAGCAGCGAAGGGCAGAGGTGGGCACAATTCTCTTTATTTCCTGGTGGGGGTTGAGGTATCTGTCCATGTTTTAAAAGTCCAGAACTTTCCCTGAACACCTGGGAAGGGGGGGCGGAGTGGGAGGGGCCGGCTGGCAGGGCCCCTCCCCCTTCCCTGCAGGTGGCCCTTGGGAGGCCCAAGTGGAGACCGGCCCGGGGAGGCCCGAGGCCCTTCATGGGGAGACGGGGGGGGGGGGGGGGGGGGGGGGGGGCCCCGTGGGCAGGGGCCGGTCTGGGGGGGGGGCGGCGAAGGCGGCCGGGGTTTGGGGGGGGGGGGGGGGCTGCCTGGCATGGAGTGAGGCGGCTGCTCCTCCCAGCCCCGCCTGGCACAGGGTTCAAGTCAGGCAAATGGCACTGGGTGGTCAAGAGGGCAGAGGCCCAGTGACCTCTGTTGGGGGGGGAGGGGGGGGCAGAAGCAGCCAGAGGGGGGAGGAGGGCTGGAGTGCAGAGCCCAATCGGAGGAGGAATGGGGGGGCCCCCGAGGAGCCCCCAGAAAGAACCGGAGCCACGGGGGTCTTGGGGGGCAGCGGAGGAGCAGCTGTGTGGCCCCTGGGCTGGGGGGAGGCAAGAGGGACCCAGGCCAGAATCCTGACCCCATTTGCAGGGGGGGGCATGCCTGCACCTCCAATGGGGGGGGGCTGGAGGCTGCTGGAGCAGCCAAGGGGCCTCCCGAGTTGGGGGGTCTTGGGGAGGAGAGAAGGGGAGGGGGGAGCTGGGCTAGATATCTGGAGGGGGGTGTTTGCGGAGGGGAAACTTCAGGGGTGGGGGCGGTTCAAGAGACTCCAGGCCAGGAAGGCAGCCAGGAAGTGGGGGGGCCTCCGGTCTCTCGGGGGGCCCCAGAGCGAGTGGGGGGCGGGGCAGGAGGGGGAGCCGCCCCCCCTCCGCCTCCTCATTTCTGGCTGTTGTAGGCCGCGTGCCGCTGGTTGAGGGGGTTCTCGGGGGACTTCATCCACTCCTTCTTCAGCAGCTGCTTCAGCTGGGAGAGGCGCATGTTGGGGTTCTCCTGCTTCAGGCGGGGCAGGCTCCCCTCTTCGAAGGCCGAGAAGGCCGCTTTCATCCGCCGCTCCGGGTGCCGGTCGGGGTCCTCAGCCACGCTGTGGGGGGGGCAGCCGGGGTTAACTGGGGGGTGGCCCCTCCCCCCCGGCCCCCCCCGGGCTCCTCCGGCAGAGGAACCCCAAGCCCCCCCCTTCTTTGGGCAGGCGCTCCCCCCCCCCCAGGAGCAGCCCTGACCCCCCCCCACTTGGGCTCTTTGGAAAGGAGGGAGGGGCTGCTCCTGGGGTAAGAACGCCTCCCCCCCCCCGGGGGACCCCGCCCAGCCCCACCTGAGCACCGCGATGGCCTCCTCGATGGTGCGGGCTTCCACGGAGCCCTCGTCCAGCACCCACCGGTTCAGGTTCTCCTCCAAGGGCACCTCCAGGTGGCTCTTCGGCTTCTCTGTGGGGGGAGGGGGGGGAAGGGCAGGTGGGACCGGCTCAGGAGACCCTCCCCGGGCCCAGAGAGGAAGGGAGGGGGGGCTCCGGGCGGGGCTGGGGCCCGACCTCCCGCTGCCCCCCTCCCATCTCCGGAGACCTCCCAGCCCCACTGGGCTCCGGCCGTCCCGGGAAGGCGCTTGGGGATCCCCGGGGGGGCGGGGGGGGGGGGGGGCTCACCGCTGCCGGCATCGTCTGGGGCCTCCTTCCCCTCCTTCCGGAGAGCCTCGTCGATCTGGGCCCGGGTGACCTTGGGGGCCCCGGGGGCCTTGGGGGCCTTCCCCTTCAGCTTGGCGTCCTCCTCCTCCAGCAGCCGCTGCAGCTCCTCCTTCCGCTCCAGCTGCTCCAGGCGGCGCTTCTCCCGCTCCTCCTGGGGGGGTGGGGGGGGCAAGAGATGGGGGGAGCCCCGCGTGAGGACCCACCCCCAAAGGGACGGCTGGCATCCGAGGCGGCCGGAGCAGATGCGCCAGGAGGGGCCCCTTGTGGGGAGGAGGCCGGGGTCCGCGCTCCAAGAGCCCTGGAGGGGAGGGGCAGAAGCCCCCCAAGACAGCCCTGGCGGGCGCCCCCTGCCTCCCCCCCCAGGCCTCGCTCTTGGCTGCAAGGGCCCCCCAGAGGCCGCGGGGCCTCGCCTGCCTCTCTGGCCCCAGCAGACCCTCCACCCCCCTCCCTCTCTCCTCCGGCTTCCCCTGGGTGCCCTCCCCCCCCCTCCGTCCTTGCCTGGGACCCCAAGGCTCCCCGAGACCCCTGGGCAGTTCCCGGATGTCCTCCTCCTGCGCCTGAGGGCCAAAGGGGGGGGGCTTTTCTCCTCAGGGCCCCGGATCAGGAGCGGCCCCCACGGAGGAAGCCTCCGCCTGGGGCTCCCCAGGAGGCCTGGAAAGCCCCGCGGCTGGATTTGTCCTCCGGGCTGGAGGGGCTCCAGGGGAGAGCAGAGACTCCCACCCACCCCGGTCCCAAACCTCCTTTAACCCCATTTCTTTCCCAGCTCTTCCACAGACATGGTTCTGGGTTCGAGTTTCCCTTTCCAAGGGTGCCTGGACAAGGCTGGCAGTGGGGGGGGAGGGGCGGAGGAGAGGGGCCGGTGTCCAGGGGTCCAGTGGGGGGGGGGGCAGCACCATACTGTGAACTGGGCAGAGTCTCTCCTCACCTCTGCGGGCGTCCAAGTTCTTGCACCTGCCCGAGCGCCAGTGTGGTCAGCTGTCCAGGGCCCCCTCCCTGCCCCCTTGGCCTGCTGGCACGGATGCCGGCCTAACCTGGCCCACCACTGTGAGGCGCCAGGCTGCGGTTCTTACTTTTTTATATATATATATATATAAAATTCACATGGCTGCTTATCTCACCCAGGGGGACTCAGGGCAGCCTGCAATAACCCCAACAATTAAAACCGATTAAACAATTAAAACGTAGCATAAAAACAACAGATGAAAAAACACTGAGAACAAGACTCTTGTGTGTGTGAGAGAGAGTTTGGTTAGTGGGTTAAGGCACCAGGCTGGAAATCCGGGGCGATGAGTTCCAGTCCCGCCTTAGGCATGAAAGGCAGCTCAGCCCAGCCCACCTCGCAGGGCTGTTGTGGGGGGGGGAAACAGGAGGGGGGAGGGCTGCTGAATGCGTTCACCGCCTGGGGCTATTTCTCAGACGAAGGAAGGCGGGATACGAACCCAGGGGATAAAGCCCGAAGGCCGGGACGGGCGGGGCCTCCTCTCCAGGCCGGGTGGGAAAAACCTTCCCGGGGTGTGTGTGTGTGTGTGTGTGTGTGTGAGCGAGCGGAGACCCTCCCTCCTCGGGGTCAGGGCTGCCCCTGGGGGGCTTCTGGAAGAGGCAACGGGGGTCTCGTTGTTTGGCCCCGAAGACATTTCGCTTCTCCCGCCCCGAAGGAAGAAGCTTCCCTCCGAACTGGAGAAGCTCCTTGGACGAGAAGCGAGAGGCCTTCGGGGGGGAACCCAGCGGCCATTGGGGGCCCGTCTCGAGGGCCCCCCCCGAGGCCACCAAGGTTTGGGGCCACCCTCACCTGGGGCTCCATGGGGTGGGGCTGCATTGGGGAAAGGGCCCAGGGTGGGGCCCAGGGAGGGCTGGCAGAGGCCCCCCCCTGCTGCCTCCTCCCCCTCCTCCTCCTCCCCCTCCCCTTTTTGGCCCCTGCCAAGCAGTCCAGCCTGAAGTGCCCGAGGCCCCCCTGGAGCCCCGGATCACGTCCCCATTCCGGAGCCAGCCGGGGTCCAACCCAGAGACACTCCGAGGATTGCGGAGCCCGAAACCCCAGCGCTCTCCTCCGCCCAGCCCCCCCGCCCCCCCCACGGGAATAGAGCCAGGTGGGTCCGCCTCCCCCCCCCCTCCACGGAGCCCCCCCTTCCCCCCCTCCCCCCCGCCCCCCCCCAGCCGGCCCACCTTCCTCTGCTCCTTGCGCAGGACGTGCTTGTCCTCCTCCTTCCAGAGGGCATCCTCCAGCTCCTTCTGCCGCTTGGCATCAGCCGCCGCCTTGGCCTCGGCCTTCCTCGCCCGGGCAGCGGCCGACTTGGTGTTCTCCCCTTGGAACTTCTTGGGCATCCCGCAGGGTGCTCGCGCCTGCGCACACACACACACACACACACACACACACGGGGGGGGGAAGAAACAGCCGCCGTCGCTCAGAGGTCTGTCTGCCTCGCAGCTGCCACCCTTTGCCCCCCACCCTTTGCCCCTGGCTAGGTGCCAGCCTGCCCTTCGCTGGAAACCGGAAGGAGGGCCGAGAGACGAGGGCGATCCTGACCTGCAGTCCGGAGGCATCCTAAGGCCAGAGTCCTGTGGGGGGGAGGGGGGCATGCAACCCCTACCCCTCCGAATCCAAGCCCCGCGGGGAGAGGGCCCAAAATCTCTTCCCTGAGTGTGGCTGGACCCCAGGGAGATGAGGGGGTGGGGGGACCAGGGAAGGGGGAGTTAACTCAGGGGGGGGGATTTCCCCCCCTTCTGGCTTCGCTCACTGGAACCGCTTTGGCCTCTTTGTGTCTTGGAAAGAAAGAAGTTGCGATTTCGGTGGGTTTTAACTTAAATTATGTGGCGTAAATATATATAAAAACATAAGCAATACTGCTGGTCCCTGACTTACGACTACAATTAGGACCAGAATTTCTGTTGCTAAGTGAGTCACACCTGATTGTACAAGCTTTTTTTTTTTTTTTGCTACAGTTTAATAGATTAACAGAGGTGGAAGGGACCCTGGAGGTCATCTAGTCCAACGTCGTCCCCCTCGCCCAAGCAGGAGACCCTACGCCACCCCTGACCAATGGCAGTCCAGTCTCCCCTTGAAAGGCTCCAGGGATGAAGCCCCCACAACTTCCAAAGACTGGTTCATTGTTCTCCCTGTCAGAAAATTCCTCCTCCTTTATTTCCAGGTTGAATCTCTCCTTGTTGAGCTTCCATCCATTATTCCTTGCCTGGCCTTCGGGGGCTTTGGGGGAATAGCTTGGCCCCCTCCCCCCTCCCCTCTGGGGCAGCCCCTCCTCAACTCCTGGAAGGCGGCTCTCCTGTCTCCCCGGGTCCTTCTCTTCCCGAGGGCAGCCAGGCCCGGATCCTGCAGCCGCTCTTTGTTACGTTTCAGGTGCTTTTTCAAGGGGCAACCGGACTTCCTTTGCTTTTCTTTGAAGATATTCCACTTCCCACCCAAGAAGCTTCTTCAGTTCTGGCTGAGCGGTGGAGGGTGGAAGGACTTGAACTCCTTGCTGTCCTCTGGTTGCCAGCACTGTCCCTGAGAGTCCCTGAGGCCACTTGGGGGTTTCGCCTGTCCCCTCAGGGTCGCCTGAATCCGGGTGCAAATAGGCGTGGGACCTTCTCGGGACGGAGTAGGAACCCTTCCCATCTCCCACCACCCAGTCGGAACCAAAGACGAGAAGCCAAATGTCTACAAGGAAGTCCAGCTGCCTCCTGAAAAAAGACCCCCCCCCCCCCCCCCGGACAGCCCCGGCCTGGATGGCGGAGAGTCTCGGCAGACATTCAGCTGTCTGCCCTTTGGGACGGCCGGGGTGGCTGAGCCAGTCCTGCTCCCCGCACTGACTTTGCCAGAAGCCAGCTGGGAAGGATCCAGGCAGGGAGCCCAGAACTGCCACAAAGTACCCCCCCCCCGCTGATGGTCAAGTGCCCGAGATTTTATCCTGTGGTCGTGAGGATGCCGCCATGGTCGCAAGTGTGGGACGCGGTCCTAAGCCCCTTCTTTCAGTCTCTTTGCAACTGAATGTATTGGTGTAATTCTACGGGCAAAAGAGGGGCCGCCTCCATCACAGGGGCGTCCGCGGGGCCACCCTGGAAACAGCAGAGGACCGGCCAAAAGCAAATCGAAGGGGAAAGGGTTTCCCCTTTTGCACCCGAGCACGGAAGAAGGGGCAGGAAAGGAGAAAGAGGAAAGGGGAAAGGGGAAAGGAAAGGAGGGAAGAGAGCAAGGAAGGGAAAATAAGGAAAGAGGGGGAGGAAGAGGCAGAGAATGAAGGCGGAAGGGAGAGGAGGGGAGTCCTGAATGACGTTGAGCTGGCCGCGCCCTCCTGGCCACCCCCCCCCCCCAGATCAAACACAGTCCCGGTGCGGCTCCTGTGGCCTTTCCCCCCCAGACGGGGGGGCCGGATGACTGGAGGAAAAGCTCCGCGGAGGAGGAGGAGGAGGAGGAGGAGAGGCAGGAGAGCTGCACTCAGGACCCTCCAGGGGAACAGAAGTTGTAGCTGCTTACGCCGCCCTCAATCCCACGGAAGCCTCTCCTACCGGCGGGCCTGGACGTAACAGCCATTCGCTCAGAGGCCATTCAAAGTTAAAAGGATGCAGGAGGTGGGATGGGTGACTTGTGGGTCACCACCAACCCTACTTAATCGCCCCCCCCCCAAATCATTCTCCTCACGGGTGGGGAAAACGCCCCAAAGTCAACCAAGTGGGAATGGCCTGTTCTGAGTTCGAAACACACCCACCCCGACCCTTCTAAAGCGACTCTTGGCTCCAGGCCCCCACAGAGGTTCGAAATGGTTTATTTCCTGCTCGTCCGAGTCTCTTTTAATCCGGCTTTAAGCCTTTCTCCGCCCCCGCCGCGGACTACAACTCCCAGCTAAGTTTATCTGGCTGGGGCATCCTGGGAGTTGTAGTCCGCGGCTCTTAAAGCCGCGGGGGCGGAGAAAGAGGGACCCGGGTGTCTTCGGGGGGTCTCCCAGCCGCCCCCCGAGGCCTCGAGACCCCACCCGGGCTGCGTATCGCGGCTCCCCGGGGAGGAAAGAGGGTCGGCGGGGCCCCCAGAAGCCCCTCCGGCCGCGCCCAGTCCCTCGTTACCGGGCCCCGCTTCACCGGCGGAGAGGAGGCCGAGCGGGCCGACGAGACAGGCCGCCCCTTCCCTCCTTTTGGCCGGGGACGGGCTCGACCCGCCGGAACCCCTACCTGCCGCCGCCGCCGCCGCCGGGGGAGTCGCAGCCTTTGGACGTCACGGCGCGCCCCGCCCCTCAGGGCGGAAACGGCGGACGACCCTTCCGCCCCCTCCACCATGTTTGATGAGGGCAACTGCCATCTGACTTCAGGCCCACGTTCCCCTCTTTCCCGTCTGTCTCGCACTTTCCCGATGGGAGGGCGAAACAAAACTGCCGCGACCCCCAGCCTGGCCAGGCTTTTTCAGCGTTGGTCCCCTGTAAAGATGGATCGGGAGTGAGAGGAACAAAAGGGCTGCCCATAGCCAAGATGGCCGCCGGTGCGGTCCTCCGCTGGATTTCTGTGCGCTTACGCATCTCTTGCTGCGAAGTCCTGTCCGTATTCACGGGCGAACCCAAGTAGATGACGTATGGCCTTACCACCTGGCGGCCAATCCTCTCTATCGTATGAGGACCCGTTGTCACGGTAACGGGCGGCTTCACCGACAGGGCAACCACCTCTACAAAGATGGCGTCTTTGGCTTCGAAGCCCGCGAGACGTGCAGAATCCATGGGGCCGGCATAAAGGGGCCCGGCCTGGACCGGGATGGGAGGCCACTAGGAGATCCAATGGGCCAACATTTTCCGTTTTCCTGCTTTTGCAGGTTGGAAAGGAGAAAAATCAAGCCCTCCCATTTTCCTGCTCGTCTTTCTCCGTCAGATCTCATAAAGAGACAAGCAAGCTGGAGGGCTCAACTTTTTAGGGGTTCAGATGTCTCCCAGAATTCATCTGTGAATATTCTGCCTGACTCAAGGAGGGCACCCAATATCCAAGACCCCAAGGACCAATTGTGCCCATTTGCAAGTTACAACTACCCAAAGAGGCACCTGGGCAACTACACAGAAAAAACACAGGACGACCAAATTTGTTTTTAAAAGATGCTTATAATTTATTGCACTTCAGGCTCCCCAAAGGCCAGGAAGGAGCCTTGAGAGTTGCTAAAGAGGAGTGTGTGTGTGTGTGTGTATCTGTCTGTCTGCGCCTGTAGAAAGGGAGGGAGATTGGCTGGAGGAAACCTGGCGATAGCCATCATCTGAAGCCGTGTTTGACACATTATTTTAAACGTCAGAATTTCCTCTTCCACGAAGTAGGTGGAATCCCATCCCTGACCTCATCCCTGTGCTTCGGGGGGTGGGTGGGTGGGTTTCTAACTGGCCTTCACTTGTCCGCTGCAGTTTGGGGCTGGGGGCAGCAGGGTGGGGGGATTGCACAGGCAAAACTCTGAATGGGAAAGCGGGAAAGTTCTCGGGTTCCAGACCAGGATCCAAGGGGAATCAGGAAGGTTGAAGCATCCTCTTGAAAAGTGGTCAAGGATCCCCAGAAGACACCGAGCAGGCGACCCAAAGCCCTCCAGGCCCCACATGGCGGCTGCCCCCTTTTAAAGTGAGACCCTCCTTGGATGCAGCTGCTCCTGTGCTTCCAGCCAAGGGGGTTCTGCAACCCCCTTCCAACGTGGGGGAGACTGCCCGGCTTCCACCCCTCTCCTGAGCCCCAGCTCTGTGGCTTCTGAGGGAGGGTCCCCCTTGGCCTGGCCTCTGCCTACATTTCAGGAGGGTCTCCAGCCTCCTCCCGGGGAAAGGAGGGAGCCCCTGATGGGGTTTGGCTCGCCCCTTTCTGCCTCTTCTCCCTTCCTTCCTGAAGCGGGGTCTCCTTCCTTTGGGGACAACCCCCCCCAAGGACCAACACCCACATGGGCAGAATTCCCCCAGGGGCCCGACCTGTGTCCAAACTACAATTCCCAGCCTTCCTTGGGAAATCCCGTGAACTGACCACAAAGGCGGCTTCTGCATTTCTTCACCACCTGCTACTTGTCAGGAAAGGGTGAGCTATGGACTTGGAAAGAGCCAGTGGGGAGCGTTTCCCGTATTCTAGCACAGGAAAACATTGTCCGAGTTGAGGGGGGGGGCCTTTCCTCTTTGCTGCGTGTGTGTTTTGCACAATGACACACACCCACACACACCCGTGTCTGCTTGGAAACGGGGCCCTCAGGAGCTGCTGGTGTAAGGCAGATTCGGGGGAGAAACAGCCCCCGGGTGAGGAACGTGTCGGTCCGCTTGGGGAGGGGTTTTTTTTGCGTTCATCCCCTGGAGAACCGTCTTGAGCCCGTCGGGTGTCCTGCTCTCCCGTCGCCCTCCGGCCCTAAACGCAGGTCTCTCGAAGGAGGTGGAAGCAGCCGTGGTCGAGAGCGTGGCAGGCACAGATGGACTCCGCAGAGCCTGTGACCAGGGTCCCCTCCCCCTTGGCCAGCAGGATCTTCTCCTCCCCCTCGAAGCCAAGAGCCAGGGAGGCCGAGTCCAGCGCCTCCTTCTTCTGAGGGTCTCCAGCCGCATCCTCGGGGGTCTGTGCGGGGAACAGGAGGAGAGCGGGGTCAGCCCTGGGGCCTCCCCCACCTGGGTGAGCCGGACCCTCCTTCCGCTGGCCCGAAAGCCAAGAGCAGCTCTGGAAAGAGAGCCAAGGGAACCCCCCGGAATCCCTCTGCATCTGGGCATCCCGAGCAAAGGGAACCGCTATGGCCCTGGACCGCTTCCCCAGCCCTCCAGAGGCACGAGATGAAGGCTCTTTGACCTCGCAACAGGGGGACAGACTTGGCCGTCGCTTCAACTGGGGAATCCTGACCCTCCTGGACCAAGCCAAGCCCCAAAAGAAAGGCCAGGGGGTCTCCGGAAGCCTGGCACTCTGGCAAACGGGCACAGAGACCTTAGCAATATCTATACAGACAATGAGCAAGGCCCCAAAGGGAACGAAAAGACCAAAAGACCCCTCTCGACCAGCCATCAGATGACCAGAGGATTCACGCCGGGCCAATATTCACCAAGAAGGAAACCACCCCCCAGTCTGGGAACCGCCAGAGAAGCCAAGAGGAAACAGCCCGAGCGAAAGTCCCGCAAGGAGGGACTCTAAGGACATCGGCGGAGAGCAAACCCTTCCTCCCTACTGGTGGTGCTGAGGGTGTTGTCCAGTTGGGTCACGGAACGCCTGCAAGAAAACCAGCCTAGCCTGGAGGGCACCAAGGACCCCCTAATTCAACCCTGAGCCATACTCTCCATTGACTTCCCAGCCCTCCCCATCAGCAGCAGCACGGGGGAGGGGGGGCGACCCAGGAAACGGCGGGGCAGCCCCGTTCTTGCCCACCTCCGAGAGAAGCAAACTCTGTTGTGCGCCCACAAGCCCAAATCTCCTATGGGGATCCCCAAGGAGCCAGAGGATGGCTGCTTCTGCCTTCTCAGGGACCTTCTGGGAGGAATGATGGACGCTCCTTCTCCCGGAGCAGAGGTGGGCTTTGTCCACCCCTCCCCAGAGCCCCCTCCCCTGTTGCTGAGCCCCCGCGCGGCACTCTGGTGGTCCTCCTCCCTACCGTCTCCAGTGGCCTCTTCATGACATCCCACCACAGCACCGCTGGCCGCTTGCTGTCCTCGCCAGCAGAGCCTGAAACGAACCCCCGAGAAGTCAGGAAGTGAGTCCAGGCCGAGGGCGGCCTCCAAGCTCAGCCCTGCCCCACCGAAGACTCGCCCATCGGCACCAGGACATGGGCAGCCCCCTGCTGGCCCTCAGACCCAGGGTCCCGCACCAACGGTGGCAAAGGGGGCCGGGGTCTCCTCGTGCAGCTCTCACCCCAACCCTTTGGACTCAAGCTGAGGGGAACTGGGCCTACGGAGCTCTTGCGGGCTAAGGATGCCCCATCGGCAAACCGCCCCTCCTCTTCATCATCAAACCTAAGGGCTGGACGGGGCCTGAGAGATCATCTACACCCACCCCCTGCCTGGAAACACCCTCTGGCTTTTCTGCTCTCCCCCCCCCGGGAGGGTCCTTGACCACCAAATGGGGGGGGCCCGGGGTCCCCCGGAGGGGGCCGGGCCCTCCCCCTTTTGTAAAGGCCCCCCCCGCCCCCCCCCGTGGGCTCTATCCAGCCTCAAGGCAGGTGAGATGTCGCACCCCTGCAAGGGGGGCCTGTCCCCGCCAGAGGGACCCTCGCCAACCGTCCTGCCTGCCTGCTTACCTTTCAGGCAGCTGGCCAAGAGGCCGACGGCCACCGTGCTGAGGGTCCCCAGGGCGCCGTAGTAGAGGTAGGAGATGGCATAGAAGTCGTCTGCAACGGCCAGCCTGCAAGGGAGCCACTTGGTCAGCTGCCTCGGGAACGGCCGGATGCCCCCAAGATGACCCTCAGCACTGCCACCACCCGCCCAGCCGGGCCCCTCCTGACAAGGGTATCCCTCCCCTGGGCACCCTGCATGCATCTCCCTCCCTCCCTCCCTCCCTCCATCTATATCTATCTATCTATCTATCTATCTATCTATCTATCTATCTATCTATCTATCTATCTATCTATATCTATCTCTATCTATCTATCTATCTATCTATCTATCTATCTATCCCTATCTCTATCTATCTATCTATCTATCTATCTATCTATCTATCTCCCCTATCTATCTATCTATCTATCTATCTATCTATCTATCTATCTATCTATCTCTATATCTATCTATCTATCTATCTATCTATCTATCTATCTATCTATCTATCTATCTATCTATCTCTATATCTATCTATCTATCTATCTATCTCTGTCTGTCTGTCTGTCTGTCTGTCTATCTATCTATCTATCTATCTATCTATCTATCTATCTATCTATCTATCTATCTATCTATCTATCTATCTATCTATCTATCCACTCTGGAAAGAGGGCAGAGAAGAGCAACGAAGGAGGGACTGGAGGCTAAAATACAGGACGGACGGTTGCAGGATCCGGGCCTGGCTGGTCCAGGGAAGAGAAGGACCAGGGGGGACAGGAGAGCAGCCTTCCCAATATTTGAGGGAGGGGCTGCCCCAGAGAGGAGGGGGAGGGGATCAAGGTGTTCTCCAAGGCACCTGAGGGTAAGGAGAGAAGCCACCTACAACTAAGGAGAAACGTCCTAATAAGAGGAGAAATTAACCCGTGGAACTCCTTGACTCCAGAAGTCGGTGCTCCATCGCTGGAGATTTCTAAGAAGAGGCGGGATATTCACCTGTCTGAAATGATATAGGGTCCCCTGATTGAGCAGGGGGCTGGACTAGAAGACCTCCAAGGTCCCTTCCAACTCTGCGACTCTGTTGTTCTGCTTTGTTCCGTGCATGGAAACTCCTTATTTTTTGACTCCTCTGCTCCCTGCCCCCCCCCCCAGGCTGGGGGTCCTGGGGGTTGCAGTCCCCCTGGATTGGGAAGTGGGTGGAGGGACTGGAAGGGAGGGTGGAGGAGGAGGAGGAGGAGGAGGCCGCCCTCAGAGCGTGCCTGAGGAGAAAACCAGGAGGAGTCCCCTGGGGGCTCAGGGGCTCTGAAGGGGCATCCAGAGGCAGCCAGCTTAGCCCCGCTACTCACCTCTCTGGCCGCTGCTCCAAGAGGGCCGGCTGGGGCAGCGGCCCATAGAGCAGGGAGCTGCTGTTGGCCCCCCGGGAGATGTTGAGGAGGGGGCAGAGGCCTGCGTAGGAGGGGAGGACCCCCATGGTGCTGGCGCTGGGAGGGTAGAGGGTGCCCCCCACAGCCACCCAGAAGGAGAGGAGGAAGCCCAGGCCGAGGCCGGAGAAGACGCCCTGAAAGGGAAGAGGCGGCCAGGGTCAATCCTGGCCAAGTCCTGGCTTGCTCCGGAGCAGACGGGGCGGGGGTGGGGTGGGGTGGGGGAACCAGCGTATTCCCACGACCGTTTCCGGAGCGAGGGCAGGAAATGGGCTCACGGAAGAGGTAGGTTGCCAGGTTGGCCTCCCCCTCCCCCCTTGCTCCTTGTTCCTCCCCCAGGAGCCAAATCGGACCCTCCCTCGGCCGCTCCCTGCAAGCCCAAGAGCCGCACCTGGAAGACTGCTAGCAAGAGCAGGTGGGAAACCCCCCGCCCCGCCCCCCCCAGGTCTGGGTCCTCCCCTCCCCTCCCCCCAGTTGGTGCCCCCCAGAAGCCCGCCCCCCCCACCCCCCCCCCCCCCTGCCTCCCTCTCCAGGTGGGACTCACCAAGGTGTTGCAGGTGGGGAAGAACATGCCCAGGATGAAGGCGCCCAGGAGGGGCCCACTGATGACCCCCATGACGGTGAAGGAGCCCTGCCGGAGAAGCACGGGGGGGGGGAGAGGGGGGGGTGAACAGCAGCAACCTCTCTGTCCCTGCCAGAGCCGGGCCCCCTCCCCAGGAGAGAGGGGCTGGGCCTTGGGACGGCGATAGGGAGGGGGGGTCCTGCCACTTGCCCAGTCCGTTCGCCAAGAGGTACCAGCGGGGGGGGGGGGGGG
>NW_020769537.1:300472-333670 GCF_900518735.1 Pseudonaja textilis | reverse complement strand
CCCCCCCCCCTCCACACACAGAAGGGGGGGGCATTTCTGGGGGGTGGGCAGCTGGCCTTCCTCCTGGGGAGGAGGGTCTCTGCTGCTGTTAGGAGGGAAACATTGGGTGGGGGGGTGCAAATGGGGAGGGGAGGGGGGAGGCAGTGCGGGGCCCACCATGGGTGCAGGAGGGGCTTTCCTCGGGGGGGGGCTGGCTTTCTGGAGTTGCGTACCTGCAGCACACCGCCTCCAAGCAAGGACGAAAGAGCCGCCACGGTAAGGCAGGCCGTGCCGTAAACTAAGGCTGGAAGGAAACGGCAGGCAGACAGACAGACACACACACACGCACACACCTCTTAACTGAAAGCAGAAGAAAATGGGAGGGGGTGTTTGTGGGGGGGGGAATACAAATGTGTGTATGGTGGGCCGTTTTGGAACAAGCCCACCTGCAGGCGGTTTGTGGGTCTTCGAGCCTCCCAAGAGCCAGAAACACTGGAGATTCTCAAATCTTGGGAGCAAGGAGGCACCTTAGATGCCATCTAGTCACCCCTCCGTTTAATGTGTGATCCAGGAGAGAATCTCTGCCCCCCCCCCATCCCCGCCTCTGTTTGGAGACGTGCTGGGAAGGAGAGCTCAGAACTTCAAAGTAGCAGGCGGTTCCCCTGGCTACCGGCTCCCACGCCCAAGAACCTCTGCTTTTGACCCACTGCCCTGGTGCTGCCTTCAGATACGGAGGCCGTTATCGCCTCTCCCCTCTGACCCCTCTTGCCTACAGGCAAACGGGGGCCGCCCATCGCTCTCCTTCCCTGGCACGGGATAGAATCAAGGTGCCACGCGAGGCACTCAGGCCCTTGGCAAGGCCGCCCTGGAATCCTGCATCCAGTTTTGGTCCCCACGAGAGGAAAAATATGGCGAGACTTTGGAAAGAGTGCAGAGAAGAGGAGCAAAGATCCCCGGGGGCTAAAACGTAACTGGGTTTGCCCGGTTTAATGAGGAAAAGGACTCGGGGGTGATCGGATGGCCGTCTTCCAGTATTTGGGGGGCTGGAAAATAACCCGGGGGAGAAGCAGCCCGAAACTAAGGAGAAACTTCCCCATGAACCAGTGGAACTGCTGGCCACCAGAAGTTCATGGTGCCCCATCGCTGGAGGCTTTTAAGACGTCACTGGTTGTCTGAAATGGTCTAGGGTCTCCTGTTTGAGCAGAGGGCTCGGCTAGAAGACCTCCAAGGTCCCTTCCACTCTGTGATTCTGTGCTGGGTTCCATCCCCAAAGTAGGGTGTGGTTTCCAGGTGATCTCTCCTGGCCCCCTCCCCAGAATCTGAAAGAGAGGTGTCTCTCAATCCCCTGGGCCTTGACGCTCTCACCCCTCCCTCTCCTGATTCCCCCCCCCCAAGAAAGGAAAGGGTGGGGCTCCCCCTTTCGATGGCTCCCCGCCTGCCACTCACAGAGCCCCTTGGAGACCAGGGCGAGTCTCCGTGGCGACAGGGTGGGCATGTGGGGCTTGATCAGGTCCTCCACGGTGACGGCCGCCATGGCGTTGATGCTGGTGGAGGCCGTGCTGCGGGAGAGGAGGGCGAGAGGGCATCAGACGGGGGGGGAGGGGGCAGCCGGTGGCCTGGCAGCGCCTCTGCCCCCCACACCGGAGACTCACCTCAAAGTGCCACTGTAAGCGCAGGCCAGGAAGAGGCCGGGCACCCCTGGGCAGCCCTCGAAGATGTCCAGGACCAGGTAGGGCATGTACTGGGAGGGAGGAAGAGGAGGAGGAGGAGGAGGAGGAGGAACAGCCGTGAGTGGGGAGGATTGGCAAAGCCCCCCCCCGGGCCACAGGGCACAAGAGGGAGGGAGGGAGGGAGACGGTGCCAGCCGAGTGGGAGGGCACCTGAATTCTCAGCTACCCCGCCCAGGGCACATCCAGTTTGGGGGCAGAGGAGACAGGGTGGGGGTCTTGGGGAGGGGTCTACACAGGGGCAGGTGGAGGTGGAGGAAGGGGCGTCTGGGGCCAGGTGGGGCTGGTGATGCAGGGGTTGGTCGCCCTCCCTGCCTGGCCTCCGGCCCTGGCCTCACACCTGGTCTCGTGTCCCACCTGGCTCTGCCTTTGT
The DNA here is from genome assembly GCF_900518735.1 of Pseudonaja textilis. The sequence continues at coordinate 331,591 of NW_020769537.1, read as the reverse complement.
TTCGTGGGGGGGGCAGCAAAGTCCCCCGACAGGGAAATGAGCGGCCTGGGCACCCACTTGCTCTTGAGCCCCCAAAGCTCCTCCCTCGAGGCCCCCCCCCTCCCCTCCCCAAGAAAGAGAGCTGGCAGCCCCGCTCTGCCCTTCGGGGGTTCACGTCACTCTCCTCGCCTTTCCTCCACCTGCCCAATCCTCCCCCCGCTTCTCCCCCATGCTCCACTGCCCCCCCGCCCCCCCCGCCCCCCAGCTCAGGGGCCGTACCTGGTCAGGCGCCGAGATGTATCCGGCCAAGAGTGGGTCACAGTCCTTGTAGAGCGCAAACATCACAATGCCACAACCCACTGCGCAGGAGACAATGACGAAGAGACCCACTTGGTTGACCAGGAGGGCCCTGTGGGGAGGGGGCCCAAGAAGAGAGGTCAGGGAGGGAGGGGCACAGCCCTGCTTTCCCCACCCCAGACACGCCAAGCGCCTTCCGGAACACCGGCGGGGGGGGAGGGCTGCCGAGGGGCCGGAGAGTCTGCCCTGGCATGGGAAGGGCCCGCTGGGCACAGCCCTCGTTCGGGCCTGGGGGTCAGTGGGGAAAGGGGGCATCACACGCCCCCTGCCCACCGTGGCCCAGCCCTAGGATGTGCCCCCCCCCCGGCCTGTCAATCCTACAGACGCTGCTCCCAGCAGCCCGGGGGTGGCAGGTCCTCCCCCAGCACCTGCCCAAACTGGACCCACCCGAGCCGGCCTGCGTCCCTCCCCTCCGGCCAGCTGCCTTCAGAGCCGCAAGGACTCCGAGGACAAGGGTGGTCCGGCCCAAGGTGGGCGGCAGAAGTCAGCACAATAAGTAAAAATAAGACGATTCCCAGAACACGGCTGGAGGGTCCAGTCAGACTGGGGGGGCCGGGGGGGCAGCTGGGGAGAGAGGCCCCTTGAAGGCTGAAGGGAGGGAGGCCACTCTCCCTCAGCCCCGCCCCTCCCTCCAGCCAGCCAGCTGACCCACCGCCCAGAGCGCCTGGCCTGGAAGGAAAACATGCCTTTGTGGGCAGAGGCCGATAGCCCCGTGACCCCCCCATGACGGGCGGGGTGGCTGAGGGGGTCTTGCCTGTGTTTGTATATTCAGGCGGAGGGGGGGGCACTGGGTGGGGCCGGCCACCCTCTGCTGATACCCGCAGCAGCAGGAAAGATTGGAAGGGGGGGGGGCTGGAGGCGATAAGCAGGGCCGCAGTCTCACTCCGCCCTGGGCAGACATGGCTGCCTGGCCTCCCGCCAAGCCACCCTGGACCTTCGCCCCAATCCGGTGGCCCAGTGGCAGCAAGGGGGGGCGGGCACCACGCTCGACTTTGCCACCAGCCACGCTGCTTCCGGAGCAGCACCAGTCGGGGCTGGCAGGTGGCTGGAGACCCTCCCAAGACCACCCGGAGTGTGTGTGTGGGGGGGGGGGCTGGGGTCCACCGGCCTCTGGCCCCAGGGGCTCCCGGCTGATGCGGGGCAGAAGCAAAGCTCCTGGGGCGACTCACCGCTTGGCCTCCTTCTCCGTCTTGCAGGCCACGTAGCGCTGGACCTGGGCCTGGTTGACCCCGTACATGGAGAGCCAGACCAGCGTCCCTCCGAAGAGGAAGGTCCAGAACGTGTAGCGGCTGCGGGGGTCCGGGTTGAAGCTGGGGGGGCCCAGAGAGGGAGGGAGGGAGGGTCAGGAGGATGGGGCGTCCCCAGGGGCGCCCACCAAGCACCCCCCCCCCCCGTTGGAAAAACAAATCTAAGGGATCCGGCGTGAAATGTGACCCTCCGATCTCCTTAAGATTCAGGCAGAAACAAGACAATGGTCTTGCATTCATTCACTCTCACTCACTCACTCACTCATTCTCGTTTTTATAAAAATACTTTATTAAACAATTGTATACAAATACAATAAAACCAAACACTCCGCTTATCGCAACGTGAGCACGAAAGTGTTCACTCAATCCGGCATCTCTCAAATTATGTAGAATAATCATTCACACTTATTACATTAATATATAACACAAAATTTCATCTAATTATATATTACAAACATAGTTACATGTAATGTTGCTAATTTCCATCAGACCTTTTTATTTGACTTTGTTTTGTTCCTTTCGTGTCTACCTTCCAACCAACTGTACCCAAAATTCCAGATCTCATAGTACTTTGGCTCCTCTTTGCTTTTAAGTTCTATTGACAACTGTCTTATTTCTGCACGTTCCAAAATTTTCTTTATAATCCTGAAGTTGGGAGGAGTATTTTTGCATTTACAATTTTGGGCAAAGGCAAATCTTGCTGCTGTTAATATATGGAGTATAATATATAATGATTTTTTTACTATTTTTTTGTTTTAAAATTCCTATTAAAAATATCTCTGGTTTCAATTCAACTTTAACTTTTATAATTTCTTCTAGCCAATTTCTAATTTTCCACCAACATTTTTTTTGCTTTTGGGCAGGTCGACCACATAAGATAATAGATTCCCTGCTCACAGCCACATTTCCAACAGCTTGCCAAATTATTGGGAAACATTTTTGCAAGTCTCGCTGGTGGTAAGTGCCAGCGATAAAACATTTTATATAAATTCTCCTTATAAGTTGCTGATAGAATTAATTTATAACCTCGAATCTCCTTAAGATCCAAGCAGAAACAAGACAATGGTCTTGCATTCGTTCATTCGTTCACTCACTCATTCATTCCATTCATTCGTTTCTCCGCCTCACCTAAGTGACCCCACTGAAAACAGACCCATTCAGTGTTTGGGGGTCCACCCTCCCTCGTTCCAGCACTATGTCCAACCGAGCGGAGCCCCATTTACGGCAGAGGTGCCCCCCCTCTCCCAAGCCCGCCCCAGGCGGAGGGGCAGAAAGGGGGGGAGGGGGGCTGGGGGGGGCATTCGCCCCAATTCTCCACCTACTCTCCGAAATTGATCCTGGAGTGGTTGTAGGCGATGGAGAGGACCTGGCCTGGCCCCCCCACCAGCAGCGTCCCCTGGATCAGGATGGCCACAAAGCCGGACAGCATGACGAAGACCTGGAAGACGTCCGTCCAGATGACCGCTTTCATGCCCCCCTGGAAAAGAGGGGGGTCCGGCTCAGCCAGCTTCGCTGGGGGGCTTTGGGGGGGGCAGCGAAAGGTTCCCAGCAGGGGGGAGAAGGGAGCGCAGATGCCCAGACACACACCCCCCTCGTGAGCCCCTGGGGCGGGGGATCAGGGGCCGGGGGGGGGGCTGCAAGGCCACTCACGATGGTGGTGTAAAAGGTGCAAATGGTGCCCGTGGAGAGAAGCGAGGCCCAAATATCCAGGCCCGTCACTGGGAGAAGAGAAATAAAAACCTTTATTCAGAGATTTCCCCACAAAAGCCTCCCCAGGGCGTCCACCGCCTCCGTGTCTGGGGCAGAGGGGCGGCGAAAGGGAGGTGCCTCTTCCCAAGGGGGGGGGCTGGAGGGGGCACGGCTGGCACTCTCGGCCGGAGGCGGAGTCTGATGGAGCCCCCCCCCCCAAGCCGTTCCCAGATCAAAGCCATCCTCTCAGTCGGATCCCCGGAGTCCCAGGAGGGTTTGGCCTGGAAACCCAAAGCGGGTCAGATCCGGCGGAGTTGACCCCCCCGCCCCCCCCAGCCCAGGAACTGCCTGCGCACAAGGCCCGCCGTCCATGGGGAGGGGAGCCCAAGGACCTTACACCAGCAGGCACAGGCGGGTGTCAGACCCGTGGCCCAGGCCAGCTCCGGGGGTCTTCAGCTGGCTGACGGGATGGGGGGCGGGGGGGGCTGTGGGAATCCAACCCCGGTTCCGAGTGGGGAGCAGGTGGGACCCACCTTGGTTGAGGATCAAGGCCGGGGCGTAGATGACGATCCCCGTGTACAGCACCTGAGGGAGGCCGGGAGGCTCTTAAAACCTGCAAAGCGGCGGACGGAGGGAGGGCTGGGGCTCCATTCCCCCCCCCAACAAAAGCACCCCTTGGGGCAGCACCTCAGCCCCGCAGCCTCCCCAGCGGCTCCTGGCCAGCCGTCCCCATTCCGAGCAGGTCACCCTTCTGCCCTTCCGCTCCTAAGGCCCCCCCAGGCTCCGAGTGTTACTTTATTGGGGGCGTTGGGGAGCCCCCCCCCCGGGGAGGGGCACTTTCTTCTCTCCTGGTTTCAGGCAGCTCTGACCAGGCAGCACCGCCCTCTTCAGGGCGGGGGGGGATTTGGGGGGGGGGGGGGGGGGGGAATGCCCACCGCAGGCCAGGCACAATCCTCGGCACTTACCGTGGCAACGATGTACTGGACGGTGCCACACAGCCGGACCTTCTTGGAGAACCGCAGCTCCAGGTACTGCCAAGGCAAGACGGAGAAGGAAGAGCTGAATGTTAAAGAGCCCCCCCAGCCCCCCCCATGCCCCAAAAGGGGGCCTGGCCTTCTGAAAAGTAGGACACACGCGCACACACACGCAGGGGAGCTTGGCACCCCTGTGCTCCTTTCAGCCTCTGCCCGTGAGAGGACACCCATCTCACCCAAAGGGGCTTTTCAAGAGGCAGCTGGACTTCCCCGCTGTTTCTTTGAAGACGTTTCGCTTCTCAGGCAAGAAGCTTCTGTCGGAACTGAAGAAGCTTCTTGGATGAGAAGCGAAACGTCTTCGGGCGGGGAAAACCACGGAAGCCCAGTTGCCTCTGGAAAAAGCCCCCTCGGGACAACGTGACCCGGAGGGCGGCGGAGCGGAGGCGGCGGGAGGCCGAATCCTTCCCCTCGGCCCCCGCCCGTATTTGGGGCCCCCGCCCCTCCCAGCCCGCCTCCTCTCCCTCGGGTGCGCAGAGCTCGCAGGTGGGGGGACCGTCCCAACGGCACAGGTGGAGCCCCCAACGCCGCGGGGGCTGCAGCCGGCCCGCCCCGTCCGAGGGCCTCCCCGGCGGCTTCGCTCCCAGCAGCGGCTCCCTTCCGCCGGGCGCCGCGCACCCCGGGGGCTTCGGAAGAGAGACGCGGGAGGCCGGACCCGGCGGGCTCCCAAAAGCCCACCTGCCGCAGGGACGCCCCCCCCCCCCCCCCCCCCCCCCCCCCCCCCCCCGGGCAGAATCCGGCCCCAAACCCCACCAGTCCCTCCACGAAGAGGAAGCGCCCGGCTGTTTCCTCAACCAGTTCCCCCCCCCCCGCTCCCCCCACATAGGGGGCCTGGGGTTCTGCTCCTCCCAAGGGGGGGCTTCCTCCTTTAGAGACCCCCCCCCCTCCGGCTCTCTGCCATGCCTGGGGAGGGCAGCCACACACCATCCAGAGCTGGGAGAAGCCAGTGGGCTGGCAAGCAGCAACCTTTGGGGCAGAAACCCCCAGGGGCTCCAGGGGGGCGGGCAGGGGGGCTGGCAGGCAGGTCTGTCTCCAGGGTTGCTCTATCCCCCCCCCCCGCAACCCCTCCCCGCAGCCTCTCCCCCTGGAAAGCCCTCCAGGGCTGCTGCTCCAGCGGTCAGAGAAGTGGCTGGAGAGGCCCTGGGGACAGGCCAGCCCCCAGCCGAGAGCCCTCTGGCCGCCTGGCCCCGTCCTGAAGGGTGGGGGGAGCCTCTTCCCTGCCTCCAGCCTCTTTGGGGAAGCAAGCAGCCCAGCCACCGGCCGGGACAACAGCTGGAGGGCAAGGCTTCCTGGCAAAAGCCCCCCCCCCCGCAACCTGAAGAAATGGGGGGTACAGCCGTCAAAATCCCCCTTCCCGCCTTCCTTTAGGTGTCTGGAGCACTTCTGAATGCACCGGCAAAAGGCAGGCAGGGGGAGGGAAACCTGTTAAGCCAAATGGCAATTATTCCCCCCCCCCCCAGTACCCGCACTGGGCCTCGGCTCCCATCGTCCTTGGTCCATCTGTTGGTGCACCATGGGAGTTGGAGGCCAGCCCCAGCTTTGCAGCTCAGGGGGTGCAAGATGGGGCCCTTTCTCAGTTGCTGCCTTGGGGGGCACTCGGAGCCCTTCAGATCCGTTCGCCCCCCCCCCCCCCCCTGAGCCCTTTGCCCCCCTCCCACCCCCAGGACGCCTGGGCTGCCAGGCCCACACGCTGCCTCCCGGCTGCCGCCTCCGCTGGAACTGGGCGTCCGTCTCCCAGCCTCCGCTGGGGCAGCAGCAGAGCCGCCATGGGGCTGGGTGACGGGGGGGGGGAGGGGAGGGGGGGCGTTGTAGGCCTTGTTCTGGTGCTTGGCTCAAACAGCCCCTCCCCCCCGGGGCTGAGGGAGGAAGCAGCAACAGGGGGGGGTGCAGGGGGCGACCTTGGCTGGCCTGAAGGGGGGTGGGAGATTTCAGACTCCCGCAGGGAAAGGGCCGGTTTGGGGGGGGGGTGAAGCTCGAGGGCGGCTCCTCTGCTGGGGCTCCAGAAATTGCAGGAGGGGCCTTCCAAGGACCCCCCCCACCCCGTCCTCTGGCTCTCCCTTGGGGCCTCTTATTATTAATGCCCCCCACCCCACGGACGTTGCCTGTGGGTGAACCCCAAAAGGCGCAGAGGAGGGGCCCCTTGGCTAAAACAGGGAGGGAAGTTGGGGGCACAGACAGGCGCCCGCTTTCCCCCCCCCCGAAAAACCCCCAACCCGGGCAAAATACCTCCAAAATACCTTCTTGGTCACTTCTCCACCTGCACCGAAGGGGTGGGGGAGGGGAGACATGCCAGCCTGGCCACTTCCTGCCTCTGCCCAGACTGGCGGGAGACCCCCGAAGGGCTCAGGGCCAGGCAGGGGCCTCTGCAACAGCCCTGGGGACCCCCCCCCCCACAAGCAAGGCCTGAGATGGTTCCTTCAAGGGGCTCCTGTCTGGGGCTTCTCTGCTGCTGTCTGGGGGGGGGGTCTTCCTGGGGCATCAGGGCCAGAGGAAGCCCCCGCCCCGCCCCCTCTGGCTTGCTTCCTGCCCAGCTGGACCCTTGGCCACAGGGGCGATGCCAGGGGCCACAAGGGCCCAGCAGGCGGGAGGCGCCCAGGGCTCCCAAGGGAAAGCTGCCAGGCCCTCCCACTGCCCGGGCAAAGCGAGGCCCGTGGGCTGTGCGTTGCCTGGCTCCGGACCGCAACCGCAGGGCCACCAAGGCTGCAGGGCAGAGGCTGTTTGCAGCCGGCCTGGCGCTCCTTCAGGGCCAAGAATCCGCTTGCTCCCCGAGGGAAGATAAGCTGGGAAAACATCCGGGCTCTTCCAGGGTCATCGCTCAGCGGCTCGGCCCCAGTCGGGGAAGCCCCAGGGGGTGAAAGGCAGGCAGGCACTGGGGGGAGGGCAGCAGCCCCCTCCCCGGGCCAGGGTCCTCCGGGCTCCCCAAGGATGAACTCTGACCCCCCCAAACTTCAGAAGGGTGGGGCACCAACTGTTTGCCAGCCCGGGCGCCACACGCAACGCACCCCCTCTGGGCCCAGACCGCTCAGGTTCCCCCTGGATCCCATCACGCTTCGGGGAGGGGGGGGGCACTTCCTGCTCCCCCGCTCAAGATTTCTCCTGTGTTGATCTTTCAAGTTTCCGAAAACAATTTGCGCTTCTTGCTGTGTCAGCAGAAAGCCAAACGAGGCAACGCTGAGGGTGAAGGGAGCCTCTGTAAGCCGCCCAGGGTTGCCTCGAGGTGCGATGGCAGCAAATCCATTTTACAAAGAAATAAAAGTTTTTATTTAAAAAAAAAACCCTGGATCTACTGCAGCCCCTCCCTCCCTTCCACCCTGGGCCCCCCACCCCGAGGGAGGCTTCCCACGGCTCTAGGGGGCGTCCCAAAATGCCAGCCCTGGCTCTCAACTTCCCGGTTCAGCTGGCAGCGCCAGCAGGGGGGAAGCCCCCGGTTAGGCAGCCTGGACCCCCCCCAGGGCCCCCCATGGGGAGAGGAGCCTCCCTGGGGGTGAGCAGCATGCAAGGTGCCCTCGTGCCCCCCCCCCCAGTTAAGCCTGCTCAGCTAGGGATGCCCGTGTTGGGCAGGGACCCCCAGAGGTCATCTCCTGCCCCGGCTGAAAACAGGACACGGTCCGGCCAGTTTGGTCTACGGGTTAAGGCCCCAGGGCAGAAACCAGGAGATGGGGAGTTCTAGTCCTGCCTTAGGTGTGCAAGGCGGCTGGATGACCTTTGGCCGGCCCCGCTCTCTCAGCTCAGCCCAGCTCACAGGGTGGTTATGGTGAGGGAAAGTGGAGGAGGAGGAAGGCCTGGTGGGGGTATTGACCGCCTTATTGGTCAACTATAATAAAGGGGGCAGACCGAGACGGAAAGGAAAGGAAGATCCCTGCCTCAGTTTCCCCGCTTGGAGGAGGAGGAGGAGGCCCCAGGAAGGTCTCCTCCAAGCCTTTCTCCACCTTCGCTTGTTGCGTGACGCTTGTGTGCGCCCGGGTGGGAAAGACGTCCCTCTGAAGAGAAGCTACGTTCGGAAGTACGCGGCTCTGGCTTCACCCATATTTGCCCGTTCGGTATATTGGTGCGATTTCCTCTTTCTTCCAAAAGGCTCTGAGATCGCTTGGGCTCTCTTCCCGTGAAAGGTTGCCCAATGAGACAATTGACTTTGTGGTTAACCGCCGAGTGGCACCTTCTCTGCACAGATCGGCACCAGCCAAAGCAAACACCTGCGGAGACCGCTGCCTCGCGCCCCCCCCCCCCCATTTCTCCTGCCCCACAGCCATTCCCGAAGGCCCGGAAGTCCCCTGGCCAGGAGGGAGAAGTTAGGTCCTTGGCTTTAGGCTGCAGGAGAGGTGGGGGCCAAGGGGAGACCCTGTTCCACACACACACACACACACACACACACACACACACACACACACACACGCAAAGGCTGCATCCCATCCTTGGCAGGTAATTCTGCCCAGCTGGCAAGTGCCCAGCTCCTGGCAGGGGGACCCTCCCCCCCCACTGCATCTATGGGGGGGGGTTTCTGCTCCAGGCCCAACTGAAGGGGCTGCTGTTACTCTGGGCAGTCGGGGCCGAAGAGGGCATGATTCCCCCTCCCCCGAGACCCCCTCCCTGGTCCCAGGGCATCTCTGCGGGGGTCTCTGCCTTGCCAAGGCTTCCCCCGAAGGGCTGAGACAAAAGGCTGGAGGGATTTCGTGCCTGGTTATTTATTTGTTAAACCGGCCAACGAACACTACAAAAAAGTGAAAACATCCACAGTGTGATTGGCAATAAACAATAACATCGCACACACAACCCCGAGGAAAACGGCAAAACCGACCAGGAGGAACAACAAAATAGGAAAGAGGAGGAGGATGCGGTCAAGAGAAACCACTCGGTTCAGCATTTTCCTGAACCCCCCAGCAGGGAGGGAGGGGGGAGGGAGGGGGGGCGCCTGGCCGGGCAGGGAGGCCATTCCAGGGCACTGGTTCCACCCCCCAGAAGCAGACCCCCCCTAGCCCCCCCCCCCCCCCCCTCCAGGACATCTGGTGCCCTTGGCGGCTGCTCTCGGTGGTGGAGTCCAGCAGGCTGGCCGCTTCCTGGGAACACTTTGCTGACCAACCAGGTTTTGGGGGGGGGGGTCTTGCTCCAAGGTGGGGAAGCCAGGAGATCCAGGGCCGAAGGACCTTCCCCTTCCACAAAAGTTCCCCCGACCGGCCTTGCACCCCCAGGAGGCTCTGGGGGGAGACCCCGGGGAGGGGCAGCCCAGCGTTCTCTGCAGCAGGAGCAGCCCCCTTTTTCTGGACCCAGTCAGGGCGGCCCTCTTGGTCTGGCTCTGAGGCCTTGGGGAGGGGGTGGGGAGGGGGTGGGGGGGGCGTGGGGGGGGGGTGGGGACTGGGCCCCCCCTGGGCCCCCTAGAAAGATGAGAAGACGAAGCATTTCAGCTGAATAAATCGGGGGGTGCTAGAAGCTTCCTCAGCTGAGGCTAAGTGGGAGGAAGGGGCTTGGGCGGCCTGGGGGTCCAGGGAGGGGCCCTAAAGAAGGCCTGAAGGGGACCCCCCCCCAAAGGCAGCCCGGGAGGAGAGGAGGGGGAAAGGGACTGAGCAGAAGGAGGAGAGAGGGGTGGTGCCTGGGATGCCAGGACCCCAAAGGAAGGGAGGCCGAGGTCCAAAGGGAGGGGGGGATGTGCGGGGGGGGGGCAGCCTCTGGAAAAACCTCCCCCCTCCCCGCAAGAGGAAGGGAAATTGGCCTGGGGTCCGAACTGGAGATGGGGTGTCATCCTGGAGGGGTTACCAAATTAGGAGACCCCACCTCCACACTATCGGGGACACACACACACACACACACACACACTGTCTTAATTACTTATTTGTTAATTTTAATATTTTACCGTTTTCATCTTTTTTGCGGTATGGTTTTTATCAGATTGGAAGCCCCCCAGAGTCGAGTGAGGAGGAGAATAAATGTCCTCGAGATCGATATTGAGAGGTGGGGGGCAAAAGCCGCCCCCCACCATCCCCCCCCCCCCCCCCCCACCCCCCCCCCCCCGCGCGCGCAAGGGGCCCCAGGGGAGGGGCGCCCTACCTCGTAGGTGCTGGTGAGCCCCAGGCGGTAGAAGACGGGCAGGAAGAGGCCGGCGGTGAGGAGCGAGTTGAGCAGCTGGCCCAGGCACATCCACAGGAACTTCACGCCGTAGCGGTAGGCCTCGGCCGGGACGCCCAGCACCTGGATGGCCGACATGAAGCTGGCCGAGAGCGACAGGCCCACCGGCAGCGCCGACATGGCCCGGCTGCCCGTGAAGAAGTCCTCGGGGCTCTTGTGGCCGCCCCTCGACAGCCCGTAGAAGAGCCCGATGCCCGTGGAGACCAGCAGCATCAGGCCGAAGACGCCGTAGTCCCACAGGCTGAAGGCCCGCGGCGCCGGCTGGAAGGCGGCCAGCTCACCTGCGTCCATCCCGCCGTCCCCTCCTCCTCTTCCTCGGCCCGGCCGGAGGAGGCAGCCGCCCCTGGAGGGAGAAAGCGGGGGGAGGGAGGGGGAGGGTCCGGCTTCAGCCCGTCCGGCAGGGGAGCAGCGGGGCCGAAGGAGCGGCCTTGGGGGGAGGGGAGGGGAGGGGGCCCCCGTCTCCCCCCAGAGGGGAGGGATCCCAGAATCGGGGGAGGACAAGGGAGAGCCACGGGCGAGCCAGCGGAACGGGGCGCGGGGAGAGGAGAGACCGTGCGGGGAACGGAGTGGAGGAAAGAAGGAGGCGGCAGAAGGGAAGCGCGGTGGCGCTTAAGAGAGAAGCGAGAGATGCGAGACCGACCGACCGACGGTAGCGAATGAAGAGGAGGGAGAGAGACGGACGGACAACCGGCGAGGAAGCCCCCGCGGCTCCTCCGGGCGGGAGGAAAAGGGGGGAAGCAAGCGGGGGAACCGGGGCGCGGGCTCCCTTTTGGTGGAGCCCGGGAAAGCACCTGAGGCTCAGGTGGCGCGCCGGCCGCTCCGCTCCCCTTCCCGGCTCCGGAGCCCGTCGAGCCTCCCGAGGGCGGAAGGCGAGAGCTGCGGCCGGACCCGCGCGGCTGTCCCAGCGGAGGCTGCGGCCGTTCCGGGCTCGGCGGCGCCTTAAGAAGCGCCCGGCCGGCGGGCCGAGGGAGGCGCCGGAGAGGGCGGGCCCTGGGCGGCTGGGACGGCCGCCCTCCCGAGACGGGAGCGGGCCGAGCTGGGGCCACCGACGCGCTGCGGGACACCGGAGCCCCCCCCGCCCCCCCCGTTGGACGAGTCCAAGCAACGCGCCTCCTGCGCCCGTTCCTGGACGGCTCCCGGGTCTTGGCGGTGAGCGCCGCTCTTGTCCCGGAGCCCGCAAAGGGCAGCGCTGCGCTCCACGGCCACGCCAGACGCCCCGAGAGCCGTTCGGGTCCCGCGGCCCCCGCCGGCCAGATGGGCGTTGTGGTCCCAGTCCGTGAGGCCCGCCTGGATCGAGGCGATGGGGGGGGGGGGTCGCCGAAGGACCCCTGTGGAGCCAGTGAGGGGGCCGTTTGAAGGACAGAAGGTGCATTTTTTTTTTAAATCATGGTACAGGTAGTCCTGGACTCACAACCGTCGGTTTAGTGACCATTCAGTGACAATGGCATTGAAAAAAGTGACTTATGGCTGGTTTTCACACTTAGGACAGTTTCACACACACCCAGGATCAGGTGATAGAAATTCAACACACACACACACCCCATGGATCCCTGTGTATGACAGCCGCCCTGTCCAGGGATCACATGGTCCTTTTTGGCAGCTCTCTGGCCAAGTCCACAGAGAAGCCAGGTGGGATGACTGGAGTCTCTCAAAATAACCCAAAACATACATTAAAGTCCCGTGAACCCTTCAACTTAACTTCACTGTTTTATTAGGCGCAGTTTAAAGTCACAAAAGTAAATAATGAGGCAAAAAGAAAACGAAAACAAACTGCATTGAGGAGAGTTCTGAAGAAAGCCAAGATAATTAATCATACATTCAGGAAAATAACCGAGAAAAGTCCATGGGAAAAACGCCAGCAAAGATAAATCTCTTTCAAGAAGAACACTAAATTGACTCCTGCAAATTCTAACTGCACAGTTGCAAACTTATATCCATAGCTCCCACCTGCAAGCCAGGAGGAGGGTCATGGTAATCTCCTCTTGAGTAGACCTGGCTTTTCCCTGATCCTCTCCTCCCTGCGTGCCCTAGGATGGAGAGGGGATGGGCCCCGGTCCTCCTCCGATTGCCCAGCCAGCCTCTGCCCTTCCCCAGCCTCCACCACCACCTCCGGAGCCCCACTCCCTCTCCCTGTCGGCTGTTCCTCCTCTTCCTCAGAGAGTCAGTCTCCACCAGGGGCAGGACGCCAGGCTCGCTTAACAGCGGTGTTACTAATTGAACATCTGCAATGATTCACTTAACAGCCGCGGCAAGAAAGGTCTTAAAATGGGGCAAAACTCGCTTAACAAATGGCTCACTTAGCAACATAACTTTGGGGCTCCGTTGCAGTCGTAATTCAAGGAATACATGCAAAGCCAGGAGGCGGTTTCTGCTATTTGTCCTTTACAGCTTCCAAGGTGAACTTTTTAAAGGGAGCGGGGTTTAAAGGGCCGCCTTGGAGGGGAAAGTGAGAGCCGCCTTATTCTGAGGCCTGTTTAGGTATCGGGGGTGGGGGGTGGGGGGGGGGGCAGACAGCCGAGGGAAATGGGGAAAGAGTGTGCAGTGGGGGGGAGGGAAGAAAGGAGAGGCAAAGAAAAAGGGGGCGTTGGAGAAGAGTTGACAGATTTTTAAATTATTGTTTTAATTTTTCCATCATGAAAGAGACTCTTTAACAGGGTTGGAAGGGACTTTGTAGGGCATCTAGTCCAACCCCCCCACCCTACACCTTCTCTGACTAGCCAGGCCCAGTTCCTGCAACCGTTCTTCTTCGTGTTTTAGCCTCCTGGCCCCCTCATCGTCCTCACTGATGACTTCTGTTGTTCTTGCTGTTGGAAAGGAAGCTAGGAAAGGTGAGGTCTTGAGGACTAGTGTCCTACTAATAACGGAGACTATTGGTAGCTCAGGGTTGAAAGGAGGTGCTCCCTGAGCCTGCTGGTTTTCTTGCAGTCGTTTCAGGACCCAACTAGGAAACCTCATCAGTGCTAGGAAGGGGTGGGGTTTGCTCTCAGTTTATGTCCCGGTGTCGGGTTGCGGGGGGGTGTCTTAGGGTTTCTTTGGCTGGGCCGTTTGCGGATGGCTCTTTGGCAGTCCCTTGATTGGGGAATTGCTGGGTGCTGGTGGGGGGGCCGGGGGGGTGCTGGAGTCTTCCTTCTTTGGGGCTGGTCGGTGGTCTCTTCGGCATAGTCTGCAGGTGTTGCTGGCGCCTGTCGAGGGCTGATCTGTCCGAGGGCCAGCAGGCTTCTAGAAATTCCCCCGGCATTCGGGCACTTGGCCTGGTCTAGGATGGTCACATTTCCTCAACTGAAACTAGGCCTTAATCTATCTATCTATATATATCACAATAGCACTTAGACTTATAGACCACTTTATAGTGCTTTACAGCCCTCTCTAAGCGGTTTACAGACTCAGCATATGTGCTGTGACCAGCGTCCTAATTTGAATAAATATTTCCCACTGGCTTTTTTTTGTTCTGACGGCTGAGCACCAGGCCCCCCCCCAGATGCAGGGAGCCCCCAAGGAACCTGCACAGGGGGGTGGGGAGGGTGGAGACTGCAGAAAGCCCTTGGCTCCCCATCCACAGCAGTGGGGCTGCTCCAGAACGTTGCAAGCTGCGGAAGGCAGGATCCCCTCAAACTCCTGAGATCAGAGCTGGCTCTCTCTCTCTCTCTCTCACACACACACACACACACCCCGGAAGGAGCTTGGTCCCCGCCCCCAGGTCTCCTTCCCCCCAGGAGAGGCTGGGTGGTGGATCCCGCCCTCCGTCAGGTGGACCAAGGGATCCAGGAGGTGTGTGCTGAGTCAAGGTGATCAACAGGCCAGAAGGAAATGCGAGCGAGCGAGCAATTCCCTTCCACGCAAACACTTAGTGATTCCTTCTCCTTAAGACTCATCTCAGCTGTGGTCACTCCTTGGTCTCCTGGCCTCCCTGGCTTGGGGGTGGACCAATCCGAGGAGGGGTCTTGCCCCCCCCCCCACGGAAAGGCCCCTGACCCACAAGCCCAGCATGCAGAGACTCCTGTGCCGGAGCGGAGACCCCGGGGTGGGGAGGGGAGGGGAGTGAAGGCAGCTGGCCTGGAGCAGAGCCCTGCTAGGAAGCCAGGAACGGCCGGGGGGGGGGGGGGGGGGGGGGGTGAGGGGCCCCGGGGGGAGGGGGGCGGGGGGGGCGCAAAGGCGGGTCGGGGGGAGCCCCGCGGGCCGTGGGGCGGAGGCGCCGGGGGGGGGGGGATGCGCTCTCCTGCCCAAGAGAGAAACGCCAAAGGGGTCTTGCGGTCTTGGACTCCGGCTTAGACTTTATAAAGGAACAGAAGAACCGAGCTAGAGGGGCCTCGGAGGTCTTCTAGTCCAGCCCCCAGCTCAAGCAAAGCTGAGCTGAGTCCCAGCTGAGCGTTCCAGACAAGTGGCTGTCCGGGCTCTCCTTAAAAACTTCCAGTGATGAAGCGCCCACAACTCCTGGTGGCAGGCAGTTCCCCTGGTTAATGGTCCTCCCTATGGGGAAGTTTCTCCTTGATTCCAGGTTGCTTCTCCGCTGGGTTAGTTTCTACCCGTTGCTTCTTCTCCTGCCTTCGGGGGCTCTGGATGGACCCCCTCTTCTTTGGGGCAGCCCCTCGGATCCTGGAAGGCTCCTCTCCATCTGTCTGGGGGGGGGGTGCGGGGTCTCCTGCCTGAGCAGGGGGTTGGACTAGAAGACCTCCCAGGCCCCACGCAACTCTGTGATTCCCTGCTTGGGGGCCGCTGTGGGGCCCGGGAGGCAGGACGTGGCGAGCCTTCAGCCGGTGCCCACTCTGTGCAGGACCCCCGTCTTGGGGAGAGAGCCGTGGGGGGGGGGAGGGCTCCCTCCTTCCCGGAAAGCCTGTGGACTTCCTGACCCCGGGCTGCCCCTCCCCGAGTCCCTCCCTGCCCTCTTTCTCTTTCCTCCTTCCCGCTGTCCTTGGAGCCTCGCCTTCCTCCCTTTCGGCTTGGGCGCTTGGGGAATGCCCAGCCTGCCTGCCTGCCTCCGCTTCCGCTTCCTGGGGGTCAGGAGGACTCCTGTGGAGGGGCAATGGGGGCCAGGCCTCATGGTCATCCGGGGAGGGGGCTGTCGCCTTCTTAGCAAGATTTGGGTCTTCCGTTCTGCAGCATCCCGGCCGAGGGAGGGGGGCCCTTGGGGGTGTCTCACCCTGCTTCTTGAAGTCCACAGCCCCGAGGGGAGGCCTTGCCGCTTCCGGGGAGCCTGGCCGGCACGCGTGGGGATGGGCTCCCCAGGCCGACGGCCCTTGAAGGCAGAGTCTGACTCCGGCTAATCGTGCCGGGAGCCCCCTCCACCGCACCCTTGCACCCCTGGAGGAAGCAGGGGGTCCCTGTCCACCCTGAGGCCCCCCAGGGGAGGAGACAGGGGCCTGGGCATGGCAGGAGGGGGGGGCCTAGGACGCCTCCCCGTGGGACAAGAGTTGCACTGATAAGATCGAAGAAATAGCGGGACAGGAAGGAGGCCAAAGGAGGGGCAAAATGAAATTTGAACGACAAACGTTCAAATATTTTTAAAGCTTCTTTTCAGTAATTAAATTGAATGGAATGGAATTGTCCCGTCTTAAGTCATGCGAGTTGGCCGTGGCCAGTTGGGCAATTCTGGCCAGAAGGGTTTGGGGAAAGAAGGGTCCCAGGGGTGGAGCGCTTGGACTCCCCGGGAAAGGCCCTGGGCGTCCCCAGGGGGGCAACTGCCGGGAAGGGGGGGGGCCGATGGGGGGGGGGGACCGGCCCCCCGCCGGCCGGGGGGCCAAGGGGGCCCGGGGGGCCAGGGCGGGGGGGGGGGGGGGACGGGGGGGGGGGGGAAGGGGGCGGGGGGGGGGGAGAGGGGGCTGCCTCCCCCACAACGAAATTAGGGCTTTTGGGATCAGAGGCGGAGGAGGAGCTCCTTCATCGGACAGCTGCGTGCAACAAGTCTCGGACCAAGTTGGGGTTTTTGAAAAGGCAGAAGCAGGAGAGGCAGCAGGCAGAATAAAGGGGGGGGTGTCTCTTGCTTGCCCCCCCCAGGATACAGGGGGATGGTAGGACGTGACTGGCACTCCTGGAAGCCGCTGGGACCCAAGTGGGGATTGGAACACAGCCCTGGAAGGTTGTGGTTTGTTCCCCACAAAAGCCGGGCGGGGGGGCGTTGTGTTGCACGTACACAGTGTCTACATCTCTGTGGAAATTTGTGACCCTGCAGGAAGCACCTGGGGATAAAGAAACATCTCAGGGCTGTCGTTGTGTGCTGCACACCGGCCAACCAAGCAGAAAAACTGCCCGCCTGCCTGCCTTCCTTAAAGGAAGCTACCCGGGCACCGAGGGAGCCCCTGCCCACCAGGCCAGGCCAGGCCAGGACTGCAGGGCCGGCGTCAGGAGGCCGGCCCCTGGGAAGAGAGGCTGGCCCTGGGGTGGTCTGCAGCCCTGGGGGGCCTCCCGAGAGAGAGAGAGCGGGGGGGTCTCCGGTGGGTCCCAGCCAAGCGGCCTTTCCTCTCTTCGGCTTGGAAAGGGGCACCAGGGGCACCTTCTGGGTGAGGCACATGGGCACAGCCTGAACCCTTGCGACAAATGCCAGGAGTAACAGCAGGAATACAATGTCTGTGGAGACTGTCCGCCCTCCAGGCCGGGGCTGTCCCAGTGGGGCTTTTCCCCCCAAGAGGCAACTGGACCGTCCGGGTTTTTCCCTTGAAGGCGTTTCGCTCCTCTGCCCGGGTCAAACCAGGCTCAAGCAAGAAGGGTCCCGTCAAGCCAAGGATGGTGGGCAGCTTCCTTCCTCTCCCAGCCGGGCCAACCTTGAAGCAGCCTCTCGGGGAGGGAGAGCTGAATCCTGGGGCTGGAAGGGACCTCGGAGGTCTTCTAGTCCAACCCCCTGCTCAAGGAGGAGAGCCTATAACGGTACAAGGGGCCGTCCACATTTTTCCTGGAAACCTCCAATGCTGGAGCCCCCAGACCTTCTGGTGGGAAGCAGTTCCACCGGCTCCTCGTTCTCCCTGTCAGAAAACTTCTCCTCAGTCCCAGGGAGCTTCTTTCCTGGAGGAGTTTCCGCCTGGGGTGCCCTCTAACCCACATTTTTCTACCTAAGAGCAGGATGAGGACTACTTAATCAACTGCCGTAAGGGAAATCAAAGTAAATTATGTCCACCGCATTTGGCCGGTTCACTAATTTTGACACCCGGGCAAAGAATGCCGGTAGAATTGTCTGGCGTGATCTGTTCCAGACAAACCCATGTCGGCTTCTGGTTATGACTTGGTTTGCTTCGAGGTGTTAACTGATTGGTTGCTTAGTCATCTTTCCCAGAATCTTCCCAGGTACGGAGGTCAGCCTGATCGGTCTGTAGTTTCCTGGATCTTTTTTTTCCCCCCTTTTTTGGGAAGACGGGAACCGTATCGGCTCTGTTTCCTTCCTCTGGCAGCTCCCGGGATGCTCCAGGATCTTTGAAAGGCAAATTCAGGGGTCCTGAACCCCTGCCTGCCGGTTCCTTCAGTGCCTTGGGGTGTCATGATCCACCCGGTCCTGGTGGTTTGAGCTCAGGGGTTCTCTAAACTATTTGCTTGTTTTCTTTTGACCTGCATTCCTACATGACGGAACATTTTATGGGTTCTTAAAAAAAAATAAACTAGACTGTTTCTTTCTTCTTTTGTGTCAAGGCAGATGCAAAAAACGAGTTAAGCCGTTTTGCTTTCTTCCTGCTGCTTGTCACCTTCTTGCCATTTTCTCCCATTAATGGACCGATCATTTCCTTGAATTTCTTTTCCTTGTTTTTTTTACATGCTGGTATTTCTGATATTTTTTGCCAGCCTTGGTTCATTCTGAGCCTTACCTTTCCTGTAGGTTCAGGCTGTTTGCTGGTATTCTGCCTTAGTTTCGTGCCTCTCTTTCCACTTTTTATACTTGTCCTTTTTGCCTTTCACTTTATCAGAGAGTTCTTCGGGCAGCCATGCTGGTTTCTTTTGAGGGCTGTTACTTTTCTTCTTTGTTGGAGTTGTGCTAGACTGGGCTTTTATAATCTCACTTTTCAAAAGTTTCCCAAGCTTCTTGGATTGTTTTCCCCTGGAGGATTCTCATCCACGGAATCCTCCCAAGTTCGCTCTAAGTGCATTGAAATTAGCTCTCTTAAAGTCCAAGACTGTAGTTTATTCCCCCCCCCCCCCCCCCCCCCCACTATTCCTTGTGCTTCCATTATGTTGAATTCCAATATTGCACGGTGTGTCCCCACGGTGTATGAAGTTTCTGTGACTTCAACACCTGTTAGTGAGAATTAATTAAGTAATTAAGTCTGTTGGTGAGAATTAAGTCCAGTATGACTGACCCTCTAATTCTCCTCTCTACCTTTTGGGAGACAGAATTTGTCTGCTAGGTTGTCAGGAACCTGTTTGATCTTCTACTAGGTGCAAATTTTGTCTCCCAGTTGATGGCAGGGTAGTTAAAATGCCCCATTACTATTGTGGTTGTTTTCCTACATACCTTAGTTAACTGACTAGCAAAAAGTTAATCTATTTCCTCTGGTTGGTTGGGTGGCTTATAATACACCCCATAGCAATGTCATTCTCCACCTTTGATACTGACCCAAATCCATTCAAGGCAGTTTTCGTCATTGTTCTGTCATATTTCTGTAGAAATATGTTTCTTATATAAACTGCAATTCCACCTGCTCTTTTATTAGGTTGGGGTTTTTAAAACAGCCTAAATTTCTCTAGCTGTATATTCCATTCACGGGTTTCATCCCACCAAGTTTCCGTAATGGCAATGATATCATATCATCTCCTTGGATTGCAAACAGACCCAGGAAACTATAGACCCAACAGCCTAACATCAATGCCCGGGAAGATACTGAAAAAGACAATAAAAAAACAGATCTGCCAACATCTAGAAACAAGTAAAGTAATAATTAGCGTGTTTCTCACAAAATAAGGCCAGGCCTTATTTTTTTTTGCCCCCCCGAAAAGACAGCTAGGCCATCTTTTCAGGGGGTGACTTAATTTCCTCCCCCACCTAGAGCGGTCCATGTGCATGTACCTCTCCACGAGGCCGTTTCTGTCAGCCGACAAAAGCTCCCCAAAGGCAGAGTCACCAGCCGCTTCGGGGTGAGGCGTGGCTCCCCGTGTCCCCTCGCCATGAGGCAGGGTCTTTCGGGCGATGGAAGCTCCCCAAGGGCAGTCACCAGCCACCTCGATCGGCCAGTAGAAGCCGTCTCGTGACGAGGGGAGTGTGCGTGGGCGCTCGAAGCGGCTGGTGACTCTGCCTTCAGGGAGCTCCTACCGGCTGATGTTCAATCGGTAGTAGACCGGGGTGTTCTAGCCTAGGCTCCCTGCAGGGCACTCCTAAAGGCCAGTTTTCTCCCCACCCCCCACCCCGCCCTTCCCCCCCATTTCTCTCCACCTCGCGTAGTTCTAACGAACGATGTGAGAATTGGCAGGGGAACGCATGGTTTAAATAGGCCCAAATTTTGGGGGCGGGCCTTAATTTCACCTCATGCCTAGAAATCATGCTGGGCCTTCCTATTGGTGGAGGCCGTATTGTTGGAGAAACACGGTAGCAATCAGCACGGGTTTGTTAAGGACAGATCATGCCAAACCAATCTTATTTCATTCTTCAACACAGTGACTAAGTTAGTAGACCAGCAAAATACTGTGGACAAAATATCTTTAGATGTCAGCAAGGCATTCGACAAAGTAGACCACATCCTACTTCTTAGTAAGCTAGAAAAAAGTGGCATAGATAGCACCACCACTAGATGCACTCACAACTGGCTGGCAAACCGTACTCAAGGAGTAGTCCTTAATGGGTCTAAGTCTACCTGGAGGGAAGTAAGCAGTGGGGTGCCACAAGGTTCCGTCTTAGGCCCAGGACTCTTCAATATCTTCATTAACGACTTAGATGAGGGAATAGAAGGGGAAGTTACCAAATCTGCAGATGATACTAAGCTGGCAGGAAGAGCCGACACCCAAGAAGAAGATGGGCTCAAGGTCCAGATAGATCTTGACAGACGAGAACACTGGGCTGTATCTAATGAAATGAAATTCAATACAGAGAAAAGGAAAGTCCTACACTTAGGCAAGAAAAACCAGTAGTGCACGTATAGACTGGGTGAAACCAGGCTTAATAGCGGTAACTGTGAGAGGGATCTTGGAGTCTTAGTAGACAACCAGCTAAATAACAGCCAGCAGGGTGCAGCAGCCACCCAAAAAGCCAATGCAATCCTAAATTGTATTAACAGAGGGATACAATTAAGATTAAGTGAGGTCCTGATACCACTCTATGAAGCCTTAATAAAGCGACACCTAGAGTCCTGCATCCAGTTTTGGTCACCACATTATAAAAAAGATGTTGAGACTCTAGAAAGAGTACAGAGAAGAGCAACCAGGATGATGAGGGGACTGGAGGCTAAAACATACGACGAAGGGTTGCAGGAACTGGGCCTGGCTGGTCTAGGGAAGAGAAGGACCAGGGGAGACATGATAGCGGTCTTCCAATATTTGAGGGGCTGCCACAGGGAGGAGGAGGGGGGTCAAGCTATTTTCTGACGCGCCTGTAGGCCAGACAAGGAATCATGGATGGAAACTGAAGAAGGAAAGGTTTTTTTCAACCTGGAAATAAGGAGAAACTTTCTGACAGGGAGAACAATCCACCCATGGAACAGAAGTTTCCCTCAGAAGTTGTGGGAGCTTCATCACTGGAGACTTTCAAGAAGAGACTGGACTGCCATTTGCCAGAAATGGTGTAGGGTCTCCCGCTTGGGCAGGGGGTTGGACTAGATGACCTATAAGGTCCCTCCCAACTCTGATTATCTGTTACCTGTTAAGTTCACCTTGTTTGTTCCTCATACTTTGCGTGTTGGTGTACAGGCATCTGAGCCCTTTGTGACTGACCCTGTGTTTGCTCTCTACTTTATCTGTTTTGCGTCTGAGCTCCCCTACTTCCTCACCGCCTGTTTGATTAGGGCACGGGGTGGGCGGATTTTCTTGGAAGGCAGGATTTCCTTGAGAACAAAGTCCAACATCACCCAAGACGAGGCACGCAGGCCCCGAACTACCTCAATTCCAACTACGGCTGGCCTTAAATGCCAGCTACTCAACGCAAGAAGCCTTGTGAATAAAGTACCTGAATTTCTCCTCTTACTAAATATGGCTAAATTCGACATCATATTTGTCTGTGAAACATGGCTCAATGCATCTCTCCCTGACTCCATTACCTCAGTAAGAGACTATCATGTTTACCGATCAGATCGTGAAATCCGTAGAGGAGGTGGTGTTGCTATCGTCTATAAAAAGTCCTTACATCTAAAACACATCCAAGTTACCCAGGAGCTTGCTATCCCTGAGACCATCATCTGTGAACTGTGCTTAAATATCACATTTTGATTCTCACTATGTTACAGAGCCCCTGATTATGACATTGAACATGTAAACGAGCTAAATTCACTACTAACACGGGCAACATCCTGCCCACACGCTTTTATCTTTCTTGGTGACTTCAATCTACCTCATATTGACTGGACCCTTAATGAATGTACAACTGAACCCACACTTGCAACCTTCTACAATGCAGTAACAAATCTGGGACTAGAACAACTAGTAACCAACAATTCTAGACTTAACAACTGCCTCGATCTCATCTTCTGCAATAGTTTGAATTCAATTTACGGAATACAAATTAAAGAACCCTTTTCCAACAGTGACCACAGCATGATTGACTTTTGTCTCAACATACGTCCACACAAAAATCAACACAATGATGTGATTCCCAATTATAACTTCAAAAAAGGCAACTATGATCTTATAGACAACGATCTCTCATCCCTTGATTGGCAATTTCTATTCACTGGATGCAATACTGTAGAAGACCATTACAACGTATTTTTACTTGAAGTCCAAAGAGTCGTCAAACTATATGTACCATTAACAACTCCCAAAACCAGAAAAAGCAAATTACTCATAACAATAAGGAAGCTTCAATCCAAAAAGAAATCACTTTGGCGGAAAAACAAATCTGGTCACGTTGCCAACTTCAAAAGCCGATACAAAAATTTATGCCATCAGATAAAAACTGAATGCACCAAATATCACATTAAACAAGAAGAAAACCTTCTATGCACCAATTCCACCTGCGCTTTCTACAATTTTGTAAACAACAAACTAAAAGACTCAAGGTCCATCCCACCCCTGAAAGGACCTAATGGTAAAGACTGCAACAACGATACCATTAAAGCCTACAGAACTTTTCCCATTCAATCATCTAGAATGAACTTCTGAAAATGTATCAAAACATATCAAAAGGAATCCTTTATTGAGATGAGACAATTCATGTAAGGGTCTAAGGTATGCAGGCATGCAGAGATAGATAAGGGAGTTTAAAACCCCTCCCCTTATCTTGATGTGTATTTAGTAAAACAAAGAACCAACACGTTAATTCCCCCTGCCCCCTTTTTAGAACGATCTTTTCCAGAGTTTCCCAGGACACATCTCACTGTGGAATTTTTATGGTCTCTTCATCTTCTGACTGTGCCTCTCAGAGGTGATAGGTTCTGGCCACCTGGATTTCATCTCTCCATTGTATCATGTGTAGGTTATACAAATTTGATATAAGATTAAATATATTCAGGTTACATCAAGAAGGATTTCTTTATCAGCCTCCCCCCCCCCTTTTCTTCTTCCATTGAAGAAATGACAGATACACGGATCTGACAAACTCATTCTTTGGCTCAGTATTTGTAAACAGCAATGGATCATGCCCAGGATTTCCTAGTTGAACCACAGACAACTACAATGATCTAATACATATCGATTTTACAGAAGATAATGTTGAAAAAGCATTGTGCAATCTAAAACCATCCCTATCTATTGGACCAGACAGAATATGTGCCTACTTCTTAAAAAAGCTACCCACTGCCATACCCAAAAATCTTTCAGGACCAGCTCCTTGCCTCACCTGTGGTCACAAGCCACAGTCATCCCCATCTTCAAAAAGGGAGACCCCAGCCTAGCTGAAAATTACAGACCAATCTACTAAATGCTGCGTCACCTGTAAAGTCATGGAATCAATTATTAACCAATCCATTATCCTCCACTTAGAGACAAACAACCTACTCTCCAATAAACAATTTGGTTTCAGGAAAAAACTATCCTGTAATCTGCAACTCTTACACTGCAAAAACATATGGACTACACAACTCGATCAGGGCAAAGCAATAGATGCAATCTACATAGACTTCTGTAAAGCCTTTGATTCAATGGTACACGACAAACTACTCCTAAAAATAAAATCTTATGGTATCTCTGGATACCTGCATAACTGGATAGACGCATTCCTGTAAAACAGACAACAAATGGTCAAAATTGGGAGCCTGCTATCAAATTCTGTACCTGTCAACAGTGGTGTCCCCCAAGGCAGTTTTCTAGGACCAGCTCTCCTCATACTCTACATAAATGACCTTTGTGATCATATCAAGAGCAACTGCGGGGGAAGAAGGCAGAGCCTCCTCGTAGATCGCGACTCTCTGCAGCTATGGTCCGTGCTCTTTCGTTGGAGAGCCCCGATCATTACGATTAGGGGCTGAAGCTGCCTTGGAGGGGCGGCGGAGTAAGGGGAAGCCACAAGCCAGGTTGAGGGGAGCCGCATCTCCCCCCCCAGGCTTGGTCTTTCCCCCCCCCCCGAAGACAACTGCAGTGGTGGTTTAAAATGGCCACCCCAAAGAGGAGGACTCAGCTGGATTAAGCTTTGCGCAGGAGGGAAGAAAGAAGTGGATAACATCTGAACTGGGACAATTGGGCAATACAACTAAACAAAAGTACCCCAGGATTAAGGTAACATGGAATTTTTAAGAAAAGAAAAGTGAGCGGCGAAATTACAAAGGGACAGGGAAAAAAAAAAAGAAAATATTTTTGACAGGTAAGTGGGACTTTGAACCAGGAAAGGAAGAAGCCGGAACTAAAGATTGAACTAAATTGGACTAAAATATTTTGGCAATAAACAGGCATAAAATAAAGCTGGAGTTAAGATTGTCAAAAAATAATAATAATAAAGTTTACAAATTGGAGACTGGATTGCTTTGGAATATTGAGGTTCGAAAAACCCTAAATAAAAAAATAGGGGAGAAAGGTGAAGACTTTGTATAATGGAGAGTGCCACCTTTTGACAAAAACTTGAGCTCAGACAAGGGAAAGCATCCTGTTTCTGAATGAACTTGTGTGGGTATAACATTAAAGAAATATTGAAACAAAGTAAGAATCTTAGAAAGTGGAAGCAGAACCAGAATAAAGGAAAAAGCAAGGAAAGACTGACTGTGGGATTGATTGATGTTTTTGGTATAGACCCTGGGCTGGAATAACTGAGAACTTTAGAAAATTGAAAGAAGAAAGAAGGAAAGTAAAAGTGGGTGTTTTTTTTGTGGACTTTAACAATCATAAAATACAAGAGTGTGTAATGATGATATCTCTTCGGGAATTAAAAACGGAACTTAAAAATATGAGAGAATTACTACAGGAAAGAGGTGAATCACTTTGCTCTGTTTTAGGAAAAATGGAAATGGCGATTGAAGAACAAGAAGAAAGATTCTCAGAGGAGGAGGAGTCGACTCAAGGAGAAGACATTTTAAATAGACAATTAACACAAAGAACGCCACAAAGAAGTGGGGAAAGAAGGAAGGTTAAAAAGTGGAGATTTAAGAAGGCAATCAAAAGGGGAAATACCTGTGAAATCAGAAGAGGCAGAAAGACCCAGCAGAAAAGGGGAAAGGAAGATATTAAGAAAGAGGGGGATATAAACTGGAATGAAAAAAGATATGGGGAAAAGAGGGGGAGGAGAAGCAGTAAGAAACAGGTGCATGAAATAAAGAAATACAGAAATAGTAAAACGTTGAAAAGAAATTGTTTTTTCAGAGACAACGGTTGATTAATTAAAAAGGGGATTCTGCAGGGTGACAAGGGGTAATAAGAATATTTCACTGATAACTTTTATTAAAAATTAAGGGGGGAAAATATGCTGCGGAATCCAAATGAAAAGATGTAATGATTATTATTGTAACGTCTTAAAAATAATGGTTTATTGGGAATCAAGATAAGGGAATAAAGGTATATTTTAATCATTAAGGTGTCACACTCAAAGCAGTAAAAGTGGGGAAACCTATACTTGTTTTTTTTATTCTTTAGTGTTAAAATTTAGATTCTATCAATCTAGAATTTATAAAAATAATGTGTAATGGAAAGGGAACACGAGAGACTAGAGAACCAACTAAATTAATAAGTTAATATAGACTATAAAAAGCAAGGAGAGATATTGGTAACTTTTTTTATTATTATCATTATTATTATTATTAGGCAAACACATATTGTTTATCTTTATTTTTAAAATAAATATTAAAGGATTATATTTGAAATAATTGAAATGAAACAGAGAGATGTTTCAATTGAGATTAATGAAAGAGGCCAGAATTAATGTGTTTGTTTCTGTCCTTACTGAAAATTTGGAATGGAAAAGGTAATAATAAAATTAAGTATGCATATATGAATGCATAATTGCTGTCATATTTGTATGTAAAGGTCATGACATGGAAATATGTTGTCCACTAAAAAGATATTTTTGTTTTTAATGTGAAAAACTGAATAAAATTTGTTTTTTTTTTTTAAAAAAGAGCAACTGCGTTCTCTTCGCTGATGATGTAAAGCTGTTCAATACCACAGACAATACTGCTACCTTTCAGAAAGACCTCGACTATGTATTAGAATGGTCAAACAAATGGCAACTTTAAATCTCAACAAATAAATGCTCTGTCTTACATATTGGCAAAAAAAAATCAGAAAATAAAATACAAGCTGAATAGTCAAGACCTTGTTGATGATCCAAGCTCTGTAAAGGACCTTGGAATACTCACCTCTAATGATCTAAGTGCTAGAGCCCACTGTAACTACACAGTCAAAAAGGCATTGAGAGTTGTTAACCTAATCCTACGTAGCTTTTTCTCTGGTAATATCACACTACTAACTAGAGCATACAAAACATTTGCTAGACCAATACTCGAATACAGCTCATCAGTCTGGAACCCCTATCATGTATGTGATATTAGCACGGTTGAGAAAGTCCAGAAATATATCACAAGAATAGTTCTCCACTCCTCTACTCGTTGCAGAAGACCTTATGCCACCAGACTTGAAATTCTAGACCTAGAAAACCTAGAACTATGCCACCTTTGGTCCGATCTAAGTATAGTACACTGCTCAAAAAAATAAAGGGAACACAAAAATAAGATATCCTAGATCTGAATGAATGAAATATTCTTATTACTTTGTCCATTACATAGTTGAATGCGCTGACAACAAAATCACACAAAAATTATCAATGGAAATCAAATTTAGCAACCCATGAAGATCTGGATTTGGAGTTACAATCAAAATTAAAGTGGATAAAACCCCAAAGGCTGATCCAGCTTTGATGTAATGTCCTTAAAACAAGTCAAAATGAGGCTCAGTAGTGTGTGTGGCCTCCACGTGCCTGTATGACCTCCCTACAACACCTGGGGATGCTCCTGATGAGGTGGCGGATGGTCTCCTGAGGGATCGCCTCCCACACCTGGACTAAAGCATCCCCCAACTCCTGGACAGTCTGTGGTGCAACGTGGTGTTGGTGGATGGAGCAAGACATGATGTCCCAGATGTGCTCAATTGGATCCAGGTCTGGGAAACCGGCGGGCCAGTCCATAGCATCAATGCCTTTGTCTTGCAGGAGCTGCTGACACACTCCAGCCACATGAGGTCTAGCATTGTCGTGCATTAGGAGGAACCCAGAGCCAACCGCACCAGCATATGGTCTCACAAGGGGTCTGAGGATCTCATCTCGGTACCTAATGGCAGTCAGGCTACCTCTGGCGAGCACATGGAGGGCTGTGCGGCCCCCTAAAGAAATGCCACCCCACACCATTACTGACCCTCTGCCAAACTGGAGGATGTTGCAGGATGTTGCAGGCAGCAGAAGGTTCTCCACGGCATCTCCAGACCCTGTCACATCTGTCACATGTGCTCAGTGTGAACCTGCTTTCATCTGTGAAGAGCGCAGGGTGCCAGTGGCAAATTTGCCAATCTTGGTATTCTCCGGCAAGTGCCAAATGTCTTGCACGGTGTTGAGCTGTAAGCACAACCCCCACCTGTGGACATTGGGCCCTCATACCACCCTCATAGAGTCTGTTTCTGACCGTTTGAGCAGCCACGTGCACATTTGTAGCCCGCTGGAGGTCATTTTGCAGGGCTCTGGCAGTGCTCCTCCTTGCACGAAGGCGGAGGTAGTGGTCCTGATGCTGGGTTGTTGCCCTCCTACAGCCTCCTCCATCTCTCCTGATGTACTGGCCTGTCTCCTAGTAGCGCCTCCATGCTCTGGACACTATGCTTACAGACACAGCAAACCTTCTTGCCACAGCTCATGTTGATGTGCCACCCTGGATGAGCTGCACTTCCCGAGCCACTTGTGTGGGTTGTAGACTCCGTCTCATGCTACCACTAGAGTAAAAGCACCGCCAGCATTCAAAAGTGACCAAACCATCAGCCAGAAAGAATAGGAACTGAGAAGTGGTCTGTGGTCACCACCTGCAGAACCACTCCTTTATTGGGGATGTCTTGCTAACTGCCTCTGCTTTCCATCTGTTGTCTATTCCATTTGCACAACAGCATGTGAAATTGATTGTCAATCAGTGTTGCTACCTAAGTGGACAGTTTGATTTCACAGAAGTGTGATTGACTTGGAGTTCCATTGTGTTGTTTAAGTGTTCCCTTTACTTTGAACAGTGTATATAAAATCATACATTGCAATGTCCTACCTGTCGATGAATACTTCAGCTTCAACCATAACAATACAAGAGCAAACAATAGATACAAACTCAAGGTTAACCGCACCAAACTTGATTGCAGGAAATAAGGACTTCAGCAACAGAGGGGTCAATGCCTGGAACACTCTACCTGACTCTGTGGTTTCTTCCCCAAACCCCCAAAACTTTAACCTTAGACTGTCTACTATTGACCTCACCCCTTTCCTGAGGACTGTAGGGGGCGTGCATAAGCGCACCAACGTGGCTTCCATCCCTGTCCTATTGTTTCTATAATAATTTTTCTTATATGTATCCATGTATTCCTATGTTTTTACTTATACCTATTATCTTGTAAGCAATTGACAAAAATAAATAAAAATAAATAAAATAAAAAGTTTATATTCTTAACCACGCAAACAACTATGGTGAAAGTGATGATAGCCAGATTAGCCTTAGATTGTCGGGGACAGAAACATTCAGAATCAATGAACTCTCAGTCTCTTTTATTCAGTTTAAATGCGTCTCCAGGAAACTCCTGGATTTAATATTCAGGTATCTGGGAATCCTGGCAAACTCACAAGATTTGTTTCTCTCGCCCTGCACATCTGAACCAGACTGTGTTGTTTCTCTGTGTCATAGAATATATGTGGGTATATGCATAATATTGTATTTATTTATTCATTTTGTCATGTCCTGGAATGTGTGTATTGGAGGAATCTTTGAAAGCTGCATGCGACAAAATTTCATGTTAAGGTCAGTTGTACGTTCAAAGTGAGCATAAAGTGACCGTTCTGAGTTCCTTCTGCATCCTTTGGGGAGGGGTCCCGGGGGCAGCAAGGCCAACCGACACGGTCCTTGCCGGCATTCTTGGCTGTCTTAGCAGGGCGCCTCTTGTCTCTGCCGGCGGTGGCACCAGGCAGACACACACACACACACCCCCGCAGCCCCTCTTCCAAACGCTCCGGGGCCTTTCCTGGCCTCTCTTACCAGGGAGTGGCTGCTCTGTCCAGGCTCTCTACTCCCTTGCCTGGCCGGCCAAGGAGGCCTGAATTGAGGACTGAAACTAGAAGGGGCCTGGCTCTATGTTACGCCCTGCGGCTGTGTTGAGCTCCGAGTCTGTCCCCTGAAAATGAAAATGTTTCTCCGGCCTGCTGAACTGAAGGGAAACTGAGCTCCTGAGTTGCTCTTCCGCTCTGAACCCGTAACGTGTCTGCTTCTCTTGGAGTTTGCTCCATGTTGGAGAAATCTGGAACTGGTATTGTAAAATTGACTTGATGTGTTTATAAAGACGTTAAATGAAGCCTCAGCCACCTGCGTTCCCTTTTCGGGCGCTGAATTTCCACTGCAAAACTCTGGACAGATTCATCCCTTCCCTTGTCCCAGGTAACTTCTTCCTCCCACGGTCTCCTGCTCAGGGGAGCACAGGGAGTCCTTGACTTACGACAGTTCATTTAGTGACCGTTCAAAGTCACAATGCATTGAAAAAAGTGGCTTGTGACCCTTTTTCAGACTTATGACCGTTGCAACTCCCTCACGGTCACATGATCCTGCCTGCAGGTGAGAGCTCTCCTCTCCCTCCCTTTTCAGCGGGAGCACCCAAACTCGGCCATTTTAAGACGTGTGGACTTCAACTCCCAGAATTCCCCAGCCAGCATGTCCCCGAGTCTTTACAGCGGCCAAGGTCGGGCAGCCTTGCTTCAGGGTTCAAGAGGGATTCTGAATCTTTAAGAACTCCCCCCCCCGCCCCGCCCCCCCCCCATACAGGGAAGATTCCCGGGTCTCCTCTGGGCCTGGGTGGGGGTTACCAACTGGCTTCCTCCTGCTGGGGGGCTTTGGGGGCTCGGGGGGAGGCCGGGAGGGGTGCCAGAGGGTGGAATTGCATCCGTCCTGGGATCTGGGCCATATTTTGGTGATTTACGGCATCCTGCCTTCCACACCGGATCAATAGGCTCCGGGCAGCTTTCCATACGGTGGAGCCACAATAAAACATTGAAGGCTGAGATTAAACGTATCAGCAGCCCCCTTAAAAGGGCCCTCCCTCTGCAGAAGGCCGGCCCAAACACAAGGGGGGCCTGGCGCTCAAAAGCCGTTGGCAAAGGCGGGCGGAGACCTGCTGCTTCTAAGGGCGGCCAGGCGGGCAGAGCCGGCAAGGAGCCAGGTGGGGTCTGGAGAGGCACGGCCTCCGTCTTGCTGGGTATCAGCCGCTGCCTCCCCCCAGGCCATCGTCTCTAAGCGGGGAAGGGCAACCGGGCGGCTCCAACAGGGTCCTCAGTCCTAGCCAGGCCATTCCCCCCCCCCCCAACTGACTGGGGAGAAGACTGAACCCCGGGGCACCCCTGGAAGAGGAAGAGCCGCCCTAAAACCTCCCCCCTAACCGCTCATTCTTCCAGATAAATGTGGGGGCGCTGGCATCAGATGGCGTGGAGGGGTCAAGGGCAGAGCAGGGCTGCGGTTGCCCCGCCCCCCCCCACCGAGGAAGGTGAAGGGCAGGTGGAATTCCACCCCATAATCCGGTCCATTCACGGATGGCAGAATAACAGAATATCAGAGTTGGAAGGGACCTCGGAGGTCCTCTAGTCCACTCCCCCCCCCTGCTCAGGCAGGAGACCCCATGCCAATGCAGACGGGGGGGCGCGGGGGGCTGTGCAGGCTCTTCTTAAAGACCTCCAGGCACGGAGCCCCCACCACTTCGGGGGAGGGGAAGCCGTCCCCCCGCTTCGTTGTCACGAAACGCCCCCTTATTCCTGGCTCGCTTCTCTCCTTGATGAGTTTCCATGCGCTGCAACCCCCCCCCGCCCCCCTTCTTTGGGGCAGCCCCTCAAATGTTGGGAGGATTGCTCTCAGGGCGGGGCTCAGGAAGTACCCAAAGGCACCAACAGGGGGCTCTAGCCCCCAGCTCCCCTGGACTGGCCCCCCCCCCCCCCCCCCCCCCCCCCCCCCCCCCCC
>NW_020769537.1:274513-300372 GCF_900518735.1 Pseudonaja textilis | reverse complement strand
GCCGGGAAAGGGGGGGGCCCCCCCCCCCCCCCCGGATGTCCCGGTGCCCTCAGGGCTCTCGGATGCCGGGGCTCTGGCGGAGGGGAGCTTGCCTGACCCTGGGGGTCCCCAGCCTGGCTCCCCTCCCGGACCCCGGACCTCTGTCCTCCGCGGCCGCCGGGAGAGCCCCCGCCCCCACTTCCGGGGCCCCCCCCCCCCCCGGCCCCAGGAGTCGCCACCAGATGCGATCGGGGGCCTTGCAAGCAGGGAAGGGGCGTCGAACGGCCCACCTTCCTCCCGGGACCCCTTTTGCGTCCCTTCCCTTGAACCCACAGCCGCCGCTCCGGGGGCGCCTCCCGTTTCGGCTCTCTCGGCGCCGGAAAGGTTAACGACGCCCCCCCCCCCCCGCCCCCCCGAGCGAGGCCTCGAAGGCTCTTTGTGCCTCGGGAGGCGGCAGCGGTAGACGTGTCCAAAAGGGGGCGCTATTGGCATCGGCAAGGCCCCTGGAGGCGAAGGGAGGCTCCTGTTCCTCGGCCTTTTTTCGGGGTGGGAGGGGATTCTGCCCTTTTAGACGGGGCCCCCTCCCGCGTCGCCGTTGCTTTCTTCTCTATTGGAAACATTTATACGGCCCTCCGGCTTCAGGCCACTCTGTGCGCCCCCCCCCGAACCCCCCTCTCCCCGCAAAGGGGGTCTTTGGGGGCCTCTGGCAAGGCTGGAAAAGGAGAGGCCGGCCAAACCTGGGGGGGGGGGCAGAGGGGCTGCAACCCTGGGGGGAGGCACCAGGAGCAGCCCCCCCCAGCTCTCTCTCTTGGGGGGGGAGGACTCCCTGGGAGCCTGGAGGGAGGGGCACTGCCCAGGGCAATGGTCCTCCTCGGAGGAGAAGAGGCTTCTGCCCACAGGGGCCACAGAAAGTGTTTCTCGGGCTGTTAGGGGAGGCGGGGGGGGGGAGAATTGGGCTTTCAGGTCCCCCTCAGGTGGAATTTGCTCACCTGCCGACTGCAGAGTCCGGCTCCTGTTGGCCTTTGGCCTGGGAGAAGGGCTGGCGATGGGCCCTGAGGCGTCTCGTGTCCTGGCTAGTTTCAGGTCTCGGGGCTCTTTTTCTCCAAAAGGCAACAGGACTTTCTTGGGTTTTTCCTTGAAAACGTTTCGCTTGTCATCCAAGAAGCTTCCCTGAAATTTTGGTTTAACGAAGCTCCTTGGGTGAGGAGCGAAATGTCTTCGAAGAGGAAGGCTCTCTCGCGCGTTGCCCATCGCTGCTCTTGAGGGAGCGGCTCTTCCGGCCCGGGACAAGGCCGGACATGGCAGCCTTTGGCCTCTGGCAGGTCCCTTCTAAACCTGCCATTCCCATGGGGTCCGAGTGGGGTCCAAGACTGTCCAGAGGTTAGGAAGGGGGGAGCATGGGGGGGCTGCCAGGGGCTCTCAGAGGTCAGCAGGGGTGGGAGTCCAATTTTTTTACTCCCGGTTCTGTGGGCGGGGCTTGGTGGGCGTGGCAGGGGAAGGTTACTGCAAAATCTCCACTCCGAGGTGGGATTGGCCGGTTCTCCAAACGACTCCGAATTCCCCGCTACCAGTTCTCCAGACCAGGTCAGAACCTGCTGAAGGCCACCTCCCGAGGTCGGCTTCCACAACGCCCAGCGCCCCCCCAGCACGGGGACTAAAGTGCCCGCAGTCCCGGCGTGTCCACAGTGGCCTCCGAGCCCAGGGGCTGCCCCTCCCCCCCCCACCCTCCAGGATGCAGGCAGCCATCCTCCAGGGCGAGAGAGGCAAACCCGCAGGGGGTTTATTGGCATCTCTGCTGCTCTGCCTCCCGGCTCCTTGGCCCGCTTAACCCACTTCAGTGCCAGAAAGCTCATAAAATAAATAACTGCCTTTTAATGGAAGATTACACAGGGACAAAGTCATAAGAGGCGCAAGGAAAGCAGTGAAAACGTTCCAGGGGGCCGACCTGCCGCTTGGCGCCTGGCTCCCTTAAGCAGGCTCCAGAGGGGGTCCAGGCAGTCGGGCGCACGAGGGGCCCCCCGGCTCCGGCCCTCCGCTTCAGCCGGCACCGTCAAGGGCGGCCAGGAAGCAGCCGGTTCACTTGCACAACGGCTTCAGGGCCCCAGGAACTGGGCAAAGAGAGAGGCAGTGTGTGTGTGTGCGTGTGTGCAAAGCAGGGAAACACCCAGATGTCCCCAGGACTTCCAGAGCAAACCTGTGTCAGTAGCACCGATACTGGACCGGCCTGCTGGGCCACTTGACAGGTGTGTCTTGCACAGCGTGGTTGACCCCAAGGCGGCTGGCTGCTTGGCCGGTTCACCTGCGCCCCGACCTCAGTCTCTGCCGCTGCTTTCAGCCTCTCCTGGCCCCCAGGAAACGCCTGGAAGGACCTGCCGGCCGTTTCGTTCCTTCCTCGGTGCCCCCAAGGGGGGGGGGCATCTCTGCCCCTCCGGAAAAGCGGTTCCTTGGGGGTCAAGAGGCCCCTGCACTGGGGCAGAAATCCAGCCAGGTTGGCCGAGCAAGGCAGCACCGGCCCCGCCTTGTCCCAGGATGGGGGCCACGCGCAGCCCCACCCGGGGAGACCCTGGCCCAGGAGGCCTGCCCCTCCCCCCACCGGCCCTGAGGGCCACAACGCAAAGGCTGCGGGGGGGGGGGATGCACTTCCCTCCGGACCCTGCGGTTGTGGGTCAGCCTGTCTGGCTCCAAAGGCGGTGGGGGTCCAGAAGGACTGGCCCCCACCTCACAGAAGGCAAGCGAGCCAGGGAGGTCGCGTAGAGAGGGGAGAAGCCCTCTGCATCGGGGGGAGGGAGGGGCGGCTGAGCCTGTGCCAGGATGGGACCCCCCCACATCCTCCCACAGCTACCTAAGTGAGGGACTGCCCCCCCCTCCCCACAGCTCCTCCTGGCCTATCCTGAAAGAGCCTTGGCTTGTTCTCCAAAGGGGAGGGGGGAGCGCGCCTGAGCTGGCCCCCCACCCATCCAAAGGGGCTATCCGGTTGGGAAGTGGGGCTTGGCCCCTCAGCGGCCTCGGGAGGAAACCAGGCTGGAGCTCAGTTCCCTGGAGGAAGAGGGGCGGATGAGGGGCTGCCATCCGTGCACCCCCCCCCCCCCCGGCCGGTGGGGTTTCTGGGGGGGGGGGGGGGGCAGGGCCCCCCCCCGGGGCCCTCCCCCACGAGAATCCCGCCCGTGGCTCCTGGCCCTCCCCCCCCCAGAGATCAAGAGGGACCTGCTCACTGCAGGGCGGGTTTGGGCAACGGATCCTGTGGCCAGTGAGTAACGAGGCCGCCCTGCCCAAAAATTCCCTGCCAGGCCCCTGGGTGCCACGCCGGCTTGATGCCAGCGCAGGAGGGGGCAGGCTTTCCAAGCCAACCCCTGGCCAAAACGTCTCGCGGGAGCCCCAGCGGCAGTGGTGGGATTCAGCCGGTTCGCACCACTTTGGGAGAACCGGTGGTTAACTTTCTAAGCAGTTTGGTGAAGTGGTTGGTGGAAGGAATCGTGAGGTGGTCCGGTTATTGGAATCCCGCCACTGCCCTGCAGCCGGAGGGTTCGGGGCCCTTCCAGAGCGAGGCGGCCCCCTCCCTTACGAGGCCTCACAAGCTCTGGCCCACCACCACGTTCTTCCCGCAGACCAAATCCGGCTGGCGGAGGGCCTCCCACATCACCAGCATCTCGTAGGGCACAAACCGGTGTACCAGGAGCAGCTCCTTGTAGTAGCAGGGGTCAAAGGACTCCAGCCGGGAGGAGGGCACCCTCACGCCCACCATCCGGACGCCTATGTGGAAGGCGGGCGCCAGCCCCGCCTTCTCCAGGCACATGCCCAGGTAGACGTCGTCGATGGGGAAGAGCTGGATGCTGAGCGACTGCTGGTAGATGGCGTGGCAGGTGTAGCCGGACATCAGGATCCCACCTCCCCCGCAGTAGGGCGGGTAGTCGTTGGAGGCGATGAGCTGCTCCGGCACGTAGTACTTGCTCCACTTCTCCCGGACGGGCCCCACGTTGGTAATGAGGTGGCCTACGAAAAGGTGCTGGTCCCCCGCGCCGGGCACCCCCAGCAGGTACTGTGCCATGTTGTCGGTGTTGGCGAAGACGTCGTCGTCCCCGTTGAAGACGAAGCGGACGCCCGGGCAGCGGCTCTCCAGCCAGGCGTAGAAGAGCACCTGCTTGAGGGTGAGGTTGAAGAAGCTGTCCACGAAGCGCCACTGCAGGACGTCGCCGTGCTCGGCCTGCTCCAGGCGCAGCAGCTGGTTGAGCTTGCGCGCCTCCCGGGCGTTGGCTGCCACGCCAGACAGGAAGACGCGGCGGATGTGCATGCCAGCAAAGGTGCGCTCCTGGCCCCAGGTCTTGCGGATGATCTCACGGCGCTCGTAGTTCTCTGGGGCGGACTTGATGGCCAACAGCAGGAAGACCTGGTGGGAGGCCTCGGGGGCGCCACACTTCCCGGGCAGGTCGAGCAGCAGCGGGAAGGCCCTGCAGTGGCGGTAGCGCAGGAAGTCCTTGATGTGGTCGGGCAGCTGAGCGAAGCCGGTGAGGTTGGCCACGGAGGCGTTCAGCCGGCACTCGGGAAGAGGCTCGGGGGCTCGGGGGGCGGCGGTCGTGGGGGGCCCCGGGCTCTCGGCCACTTCCAGGAGGGGGCTGCGCTTGGGTGACTGGAAGAGGAAGAGCAGGCAGCTGACCCCGACCAGGCCGAGGACGAGGATCTCCACTTTAAGACACCAGCGCCGGGTCATCCTGACCTTGAAAAGAAGCCGGGAGGAAGGAGAGTGAACCCACCGCCAGGCACCGGGCATCACCCGGCTGCGAGTCGGAGGCTGCGGGACACGGTCGGTCGGAAGAGCAGAGGCACCTGGGGAGTCTCCCAGGAGCGCCTCTCCTTCGCCCAGGGCCTCCCTCGCCCGCCTCACACCCCCCCCCCCAAGGGAACCAGGCGCAGCAGCAGCCCCAGAGTTGGGGGGGAGGGGCACCCCAGTGGGCAGCAGAACCCCAACCCCCAAAAGTTTCACCTGGGACTGTCTGCCAGGGACCCCCCCCCCTTTCCCAAGAGGCCTGTAGGGGGCCTGCATAAGCGCACCAACGTCTTTTATTTTTCTTATGTATTTTCCATGTATTCATAGCCACGTTTTTACTTACGCCTGTTATCTTGTAAGCAATTGACAAAAATAAATAAAAATAAATAAAAACCCACGGCCCAAACCGGGGCCCCCTCAGCAGTTCCGCCTTTTGCTCCCCAGACATTTTGTGGCAGGGAGGGAGGGGGGAGGGCAGAATCGGCCATGAGAAGGGAGGCCGTGGGGGGGGGACGGGGAGGGGGGCGGAAGGAGGGCTGCCTGGCGAGGGGAGCAGGGTTTGGGGGGGGGGGGGGGGGCCAGGGGGGGGGGGGAGGGGGGGGGGAGGGGGGGGCCGCTGGCAGCCGGTCCTTAGAAAGGGAAGCTCCAGGTTGGACTAGAAGACCTCTCGGGTGCCTTCTGGTTCTACTCTGATTGGTCCTTTTCGGGCCCTCCAGTCCCCGGGGAAGAAAAGGCCAGATTCGCCTCGTGCTTAAGAGCAAAGGAAACGTCGTTCGGGCTGCCCTCGAGTTACAACCTATTCGTTCAGCAACAGTCCAACCTGACAACAGCATTGGAAAAAGTCACTTCTGACAGGTCCTCGTATTTACGACCATCCGAGCACTCCCCCCACCCGCCAATCACATGATCAAAATCCGGGCGTTGGCCACTGGCCTGTGCTTACAATGGGGGCACACACACACACACCGGGGGGGGGTGTCGCAGGATTTGTGACCTTCCCAGCTGGCTTCATTTAAGGACCCCGTGATTCACTGAACGACCGACCGATTCACCACGGACATGCCGCTTCCGCATAGGATGACCCGGAGGGTGGGCTTCCCATCGGGGGCATTTCCGGCTCTTTTTTCTGCGTGGGTCTCGGAGCCCCCAGAAGGGAAACGTGCACCGTCCCAGCACCCGTCTCGGAGCGGAGAGAAATCGTGGAGGCTGGGAGGGCCCCCCAGAGGTCTTCTAGTCTACCCCCTTTCACAAGCAGAGGCTCCCTTAGGCACGAAAGAGGCCGGAAGCGGAGGACCCGCCCTGCAAGGTCTCGGGGGTGGGGTGGGGGGTGACTGGAGCCCTTCCTTGCCAGGGAGCGGTGGCCAAAGGGCAAAAGTCGTGGTTGTGCCCAGGTTCCCCTCCGGCTCCTGGCACGGCAGCCCCCGGCCCACCATACCCGCCCCCCCCTCTCCTCCTGCTCTGAAGGGAGCTCTGCCTGGGGGGGGGGCTCCTCGACTTCCAACCGTCCACTTCTTAGGGACCATTCAAAGTTTCAACGGCATGGAAGAGAGTGACTGCAGCCCCCTTCCCTGGGGGGTCTTGGGGGGAGGCTTGGATTCTCCAAGACCCCCAAATGGGAGGCCTGAAATCGCTGCTGGGGAGGGGGGGAGTGCAGAGGGGAAAAGTGGAGGGGGGGGCAGGAGGCTGGGGGGGCTCTGAAGGGAAGGAAGAGACCCCCCCCCCAACCCAGCTGCCAAAGAGGCCCAGAGCAGCCCAGGGAGGGGGGGGAGGCTGTGAGGTGGAAGGCCAGTCAGTTGGAGACCAGGAGCCCCCCCACGCCCCCCCCCGGGGCATCTGAGGGGTGCAGGGGAGGCTTCCGGAGCCCCCCCCCCGTCTCCGGCAGGCGCCCTGAGGCCACCCGGGCAGGAGCCGCGCTTGGCTGGTGTGTCACCAGGTAGCTGGGGGTGCCTCCCTCCCCCCCCCCGCTGAAAGCCCCGCCCTGTTTCCACGCCAGGCACAGAAGCTCCTCCTCCAAGCAGCTCTAGAGCCGGTCTGGCCAGGCAGGGAGGGAGGGAGGGGAGGGAGGGAGGGAGGGAGGCGGGCGGCGGCAGCAGCAACAGAAGGAGCTTTTTACCTGCCGGCCAGGTCTCACCCCCCCCCTCCACTCTCCAACCCTGCCACACACACACACACACACACACACACACACACACCGGAGGAGTTTCCAGCCACCCCCCCTCAACTTAGGAACACAATCCAGCCCCAAATTTATGTTGTGAAGTGAGTTTTGCCCCATTTTCCAACCTTTCTGGCCGCGGTTGTTAAGTGAGTCTGGCTTCCCCGTGGACTTTGCCTGTCCAAAGGGGGTTGCAGGAGTGGAGCCGCCAAGCACCCGAATTCGCTCCCGTGACCAGCTGGGGGGGGGGTTCAAAGGCCACAAGGGGCAACAGGAGCCCTAAGTCCCTTTTTTCAGTGCCGTCATAACTTTGAACGGCTGTAAGTCGGGGGGGGGGGCTACTGGCGCACGTGGGCCCCCAAACCTGCATCCAGAGAGAGAGAGACAGGAATCAATGCGGAGACAGGCGGTCCTCACGTTATGACCGTAACGGAGGCTGGAGTGATAGCTATGAGTTATGGCGGGCGCTAAGCGAGTCAGGATGTGACGGTGCCCAATTGCATGGCCCTTTTAGTGGTGGCCACTGAGCAGGCGCTGTAGTCATTAAGCAGACTCTGTGGTCCTTAAATGAATCCACTCTACCCATTTGGGGGTTTGTTTGATTCCCTGCTGGAAACCAGGAGGGAATTGCCAGAAACCGGTTAACCCCCCCCACGCCCCCCCCACGACCAGAACGGCAGCCGAGACTGCAGGAGGCGCCCCACGGCTGTGAATTCTGGTTGCCGAGCCCCAAACTACGATCACATGACTGGGGTGGGAAGGGGGTGCAGCCGCTGGATCTCCAGGACAGCCACTAAGCGACCAGCCATTAAGCGAGGACTCTTTCAATGAAACAGCACTGAAAAGAGACGGGCCTCTCGCAGCCCCCCAGGAATGCCCCCTCCCCCCAAAATGAGAGGGCGGAGCTGCAGGAGGGTCTGGATGGGGGGGGGCAGCTCCTCTGTGAGGAAGGGGGGCTCGGGGGGGCATTTTAGCTTAGAGGGAAATTGGGGGGGAGGGGCATGGAACCTCTCCTACTCCCCGGTCAGAAATACCGGGGGGGGGCACCTGACGAGAGGGGGGCACCCCCCCCAGGGGAGAATCCAGAGAGACCCAGAATTCTGGTGGGCGGAAGGGGCCTCGTTCCTCACTGGCAATCCTGGAGGCTGAATGGTGCGCCAGCGGCCTGGGGGGGGCACTTCCTGGCCCTCCCCTGCTTTCCTGCCTCCTTCACCACCTCCAAGGACAAAAGGCTCCAGCTGCCACTCAGCCCCCCCCCGCCCCCCCCCTTGTAAAAGGCTCCTCAACCAGGCAGAGATCCAAGGGAGATCAGGGTTCAGAGGCCCCGCCCAAACGCTCTCCGGCCCTCTGCAGCCGATTCCCAAGGCCCTGGGGGGGGGTCTCCGAGGGTCATTGGCCCAGGGCAGCCAGATCCAGGAAGGGCAGTGGGGGGGGGGATCTTGGAAATCCAAAGATCTGCTTCCTGCTGAAAGGAGGGGGGGGGGGGATACAACCCAAAGCAGCAGCCCCCGCCTCCCGTGGCGCCAGGGAGAACACCTGTTTCCGCACAGGTCACTCTGGGATCGGGGTTTGGGCTGAGGATCCGAGACTTTCTCTCCCTCCAATAAGTTTGCGGCTGCTTCTCAATCCCTCCAAAGGCACAGAAATCCCCCGAGGGGGGGGATCTGGGACTGCTCCCCCCCCCAGGAAGCAACTTCTAAAGCAGCGGGGTCCAACTGTGGCAAAGTTACGACTGGCGGACTTCAGCTGGCTGTGTCCACAGGCCTTAAAAGTTGCCAGAGTTGGACCAAGCCCGGCCTCTGCAGCACAGGAGCACAGGAGCCCTTCTTGGGATCAATTGGGGGAGAGGGGGGGCTGAGTCTGGGCCCCTTCAGGTGCGAAGGCCGAGGCCCTGGCAGGGCAGCTTCCCACCTGGCTGCGAGGGAGCTTGGCCTGGAGCCGCTTCTGGCCCTGGACGGGCTCGGGGTGCGCAACTCACCCAACCTGCATCGTCCATTAATTTGCTGGCCTTCCTTAATTCTCAGACCAGCTATTTGAATGCAAAGGCTCAAAACTAAAGGCAGCAGCCGCTTCCTGTCAGCAGAAATCACCACCTATCCTTTGAACGCCACTTCTGCATTTGAGGAAAGCTGCAGAAGGGGAAGTTGGCAGGGGGGGGGGGGGGGGGGGGGACGGGCGGGGGGGGGGGAGTTCTCCTTGGGCTGGTCCTTCCTTTAGGCTGCCAGAAGCGGCAATGCCTCCTGGGCAAGCGCTAGTGGCCGCAGGGACCCTCATCCTTGGGGCGGTGGGGAAGGGATGGCGCTGTGAAGGAGGGGAGGGGGCTCTGCCTCGCACACTGGAGACTCAGAAACTGAGAGTGGGGCAGCCCCCCACCCCCTTCACTCTTTTCGCAGGCCCCCCACCGTGCAAAGCAGCTGAAACCCGACAGCCGGAGGAAGTGTTGCAAACTTCCCGTCACTCTTTTCTTAGCAAAACAACCCACAACTTACGCACAATGACTTTTTCCTCTGGAACAAAACTCTGCCCCCACCCCGCCCCACCCCGAGCCTTTCCGCTGCTCTACCTGACTTAAAACAACGCAAACTCACTTTTTCCAAGGTTCAAGGGGGGGGCGGGGGGGGGCCGCGAGGCCAGGCTGAATTCCACCTTTGGTCAGATTATTCTGCAGTCCAGCAGGCAGCTGCGACCCCGGCGTGGCCCCAGCGCTGGGAGTGGGAGTGGGGGCTCCTGCCTGGAAGGCCACCAGGCTTCCTCCCCGTCTGGACCACCCCGGACACGGCATTTCAAGCGCCCTCAAGCAGCACGGCGGGGCCGGAGCTGGAGTTAAAGGATCGCGGGGGGGGGGGTTGCAGCCGCCCGATAAAACCCGCCTCCTGAATTACTGGGGGGGGGGCACTTTTTCTGTCCCCACGCAGCCGCTCCCACCTCACAGGGGTGTTGCTGGGCGTCTTTGTCGCCCGGAGTTATTTGGAGAGACAATGGAGCCTGGAGACGAAGAACCAAACAAGTCCCTGCCGCTCGACAGCCGCCGCCCCCGCCGCCCGCCCTCCCGGCAGGACCGAGCGCCTTGGGGGCATCGCGGCCCGCCCGCTCCGCTCCCGCCCTCCGGGGGATTCGAGGGGGGGGGGCTCCCGCGGCTGCCCCCACCCCGGGACGAGGGGTCCGCGCTCCTCCCTCCCGCCCCAGGCTCCGCTCCCCCGGCCAGCCCGGCGCAGGGAGCCTTCGGAAGGCGCGCGCCTCTGGTGCCCCGCGGCCCGGCGGGGATGATGGGGGCTGGAGGGGCCGCCTTACCGGGAGGCTCCGCTCTCCGCTGCCGGCCGCCGCGCCCGCCCGCCGGCTCGCTCCCTCCCTCCCTCCGGCGCCGCAGCTGCTCCCACCTGGCAAGCGGGGCGGGGCGGGGCGGGGCTGCGGCGCTCGGAGGCTCCCAGCCGGGATCCCGCTGGCCGGGCGCGGCCGGGGCCCCGCGGGCAGGGAGCCGCCCCTCGCCGGCCCTCCGCGCGGGACCGGCAGCCCGAGGAGGCGCCGAAGCCGCCCGCC
This sequence comes from Pseudonaja textilis, assembly GCF_900518735.1. The sequence goes on along the minus strand of NW_020769537.1, from coordinate 289,939 downwards.
CGCCCGCCCTGCGCTCGGCGGGGCCTCGGGACGGGCGGGGCGGCCTGGGCTCGGGGGGGGGCGGGGGGGGGGGGCTTTAGCCCCGGCAGGACCCGCGGGGGCCCCGCTCGAGGAGCTCAAGTGGCCCCCGCGGGTGGAGAGGTTCCGCCGCCGCCCTCCCGGCCCTGAGTCGGTCACTGCCGCCCGACCAGCCTTCCCTGCCGGGCCGAAGATCCTCTCCTGCTCCCGGGAGACTTCCTGGCTGTGCCCCCCCCAACCCAGAGGGGCCTTTAAGGGGGGGCAGCCACGGTGCCCAAGCAGGAGCCCCGAAGACCCCGCCTGTGGCCTCCCCCCACTCCTCCTTCAGTGCGAGCCAGTGCAAGGGTGGGGGGAGGCAGGAGAAAGCAGCCTGCCTCCTAGTAGTGCTCCCCACCCCATGCCCCGGGGGGCAGCAGCCTGTTGCCCCCCACCGGTGGCCATTTTGTCACTTCTGTTGTGTCTCTGGGCTGTGGGTTGCATGATTGTGGTGCAGCCCTTGAAGGTGGCTAAAGTCACCTGCGTTTCGTGCCGGGAGCTCTGGGGGCGTCAGAGCCAGGAAGGGCCAGGTGCCTCCCCAGAACATTCCGGCACCTTCTGGGTCCCCAAAGAATTTGAGGGAAGGAGCTGCTGGAACCTCACCTGGCCCAGAAGGCGGCGGGGGGGGGACTTGGGGCTATTCGGGGGCTACGCTGCAGGCCCACATTTGGGGAGGGGTCCCCTGTGACCGTGAAAAACACAGTTAGGAACGGCTGCGGGCTTTCCCCCTTGCCCTGGACTTTGGATAAAAGGGCTTCTGGATCAGGTCCAGCAGACTCCTAGCACCCTAGGCTGGAAGGGACCAGGGAGGCTATCTAGTCCAACCCCTCCCGGCCGGAGGTTCCTCCTGACCTCAGCAGTGGGTCAACTGACAGGCTTCCTTGACAGGCAGGCAGGCAGGCAGGCAGGCTCCTCCATTCTATGGCTGATCACCCTGAAAGGTTGGCGGGGGGGGTCTGCCCCCCCCCACACTGACACCCCCCCCCCTCTGGATTTAGCCCTTGGCCTTTGCTCTGACACCCAAACTCACCTGCGTGGGAATCCTACCTCAACCAGGAAGAGAGGCCAGACTGATGCCGCCACTGAAAATCCAGGAAGGGGGGGAGATTCTGTGAAAGGGGGGGGAGATGCAGGGGGGGGGCAGCAGGCAGGCAAAGATAGAAGAGAAGCTCCAGAGGGAGGGGCTGCCCCCCCCCCTCAGAAAGGGAGAGGAAACTAGAGAACTACCTGCTTGGCTCCGATCGCATCCATGGCTCCCATTCTGGGCAGGAGAGTCCAGCCCGAAACTGGAGTGGGAGGAAGTGGGGCCAGGCCCACTTCAAGGTGGAAGGACCTGGGATAGAAAGTGGGCGGGGGGGGGGGGGGGAGGAGAGGATCAGGCTCGGCCAATAGGTGAAAAGGTTCAGCCTTTGCCACTCCAAAAGGCAGGGCCAGCACCAGGGGGCCCAGGGCACAAGGAGTTTACGGCATCATAAAGTGGCAGCTGGCAGCCGGGCTGCCACATGACGTGGTTGGAGGGCCACCCATTAGAGGGGCCCCAAGCGGAGCTTGCACTGAGCATGGGCTAGGCTAGGTGACCTCTAAGATTCCCTCCAACTCTAAAGCAGCAACCCAGGAGGAAGGAAGGCAGCTCTCAGCCGTGGCCCAGACGCTGCTCCTGTGGGGGGGGGGAGAACCAAGCTCCCCCCAAGGAGAGAAACGGTCTAGAACCAAGGCTAAAGTTCTTGTCTTGAGACCCATCGACCCTGCTGGCCTTCAGCAGTTGTGGGGGCTTCGTCGCTGGAGGCTTTTAAAGAGATGCTGGACAGCTACTTATCTTCTCCAGGGGGTTGGACTAGATGATCTCCAAGACCCCTCCCAACTCTGCTCTTCTGTTAGAGAACCCAAGGGAAGAAGGAAAGAGCCAGCCTTGCTTTGGGGGCAGGTGGCCTCCCCCAGAGCGCCGGCTTCTTCCCCGGGGGCTGGTCTGGGTGTCGACCGAGCCTCCCGGATCCGTCCCCGCCCTTTGCCTGCGCCTTTGGGTGCCTGGCTGGACGCCAAGCTTCCGGGAATGGTCCTTGATCAGAAGATAAGAATCCGGGGACCCACCCAAATTGGACCCTGCCCTGTTCTCCTGGGACCGGGGCCATTCACCTCCATCCGCCTCCTGGCTCCCGCCTCTCTGCCCCCCACCCCCCCCACCCCCACCCTCACCTGTCCTGGCTCTGGCCGTGTCCTTTCGGGCTTGGTTGGGGGGGGCCTCTTGGCCTGTGCAGGAGGAGGGTCTTTTGGGGTGGGCTCATGCAGAACCACAAATCCTTAAGCCTGTTTTGTGGCCCCTTTCCGAGGCTTTGGGGAAGCGAAACTGCCTGGGATTAACAATCCACTCCATAGCTAAAGGCTAAAGGCTAATGCTAAGGCGATATGGATTTCTGAATATTTAAAGAAAAACCTTTTTTGCTGTGAGTGGGAAGGGAGAGGAAAAAAATTGGCAGTAGAATTTGAAAACGAGGAGGAGACTGCCTAGAATTTTAAAGAGCTATTTGGACATTAATAAGACTTCAAAAAGAGATATTTTAATTGGAACTTTGTGATTTAACAGCAACCCCAGAAAAAGAAACGGAAGAAAGAAAAAAAAGTGCTAAAAGAAATAGTTTATTTGGATTGTTTGGTGACTTTGGATCTTTTGGGAATTATTTTTGATCAAAAGCGCTTGGGTGGTTGTTTTGGGAAAATCTTTTTCTCTTTATAATGGCATTATCTGTGGATGAATTAAAAACTGAATATCAAAAATATATAAAAAGGAAGAACAAGAATGGAAAGATACTTTGGGCACTCTTTTTCAATTTCTAGAAGTGGCGGTACGTACTTTATGGAGAATCGATTGCGCAGCAGGACGACTGGGATCAAGAAGAAGCCATCTTTGATGAACAAGCGATTCTATTTGGGGAGGAGGAGAAAGGGGAAAAGGAAGAGGGGGCTTTAAGACCTAAAAAAACAACCCAAAAAGACAAAAATGAGTTGAAAGGGGGATACAAGGTTAGAAAACAACAGAAAGGGGGAAAGCAGAAGAAGAAAAGGGAGGTGGCGAGACAAAGGGGTGAAAAGGGTAAGGAGAAGAATAAGCAAGGGAGAAAGGAAGGGGTGAGAAGCCTTAATGACGGGAAGCAAGATTTGAAGAAACAAAATTCATTTAGAGACAATGGGCAAATTTAATTGAAAAAGGGATTCTGTAAGGTACATAAGATTGTGTTTTTATATGTGTTCTTAGAATAAAATGCTTAAGATATAAATGAGTATTAATATGTATGATTAATTTCTTAATGGTATTGATAGTGGTACTAGCCACATTATATATCTATAAATCTGTTCCTTTGTTGTTGTTTTCTTATATAATACATTGTGTAATTTTAGAATGTACTAAAAAGAATCCCAATACAAGTTGTGTGTGATATTAAGTATTATTAAGCTAGGGGAAAGAGTTAAAGGCGTCATACTCCAATCAGTGCACAGGAGAAGTTTTGTTTAAAGAGAAAAGATGAATTTGGATAGCTGGAAATAGAACAGACAAAGAATGACAAGTATTATGGTTTGAACTGAGATGAGATAAGTAGAATAAAACTAAGAGAGTTAAAAGAGGGAAGAAGCTATATAGAAAATGGAAAACGGTAATAAGATATGGAATGATATATAAAAGGAACATGATTTTTGAAGTTGTGTCTGTATGATGAGTTTTAACCCGGGATCAAGCAACTTTCAGAAAAGATGTTTTATGTTTTTGTTTTATGTTTTGCTTGTTTGTGTATTGTCCTTGAAAAGCAACAAAAAATTTTCTTTTTTTTAGTAAGAAATATAATTTGAATAATAGAATGAAAGGGAGAAACACAGAGAAGCTGGGATAAGATATGAAGTTGAACAAATAATGTAATATATATATATATTAAATTGTGTTTGTACGTGATAATTTGGATTTATTTTGTTTTGAAATAAGATGTTCTATTGGTCTCCCTAGAAAAGATCTCTTATTATATTCTATGCTTTGTTTATTGTTTGGAAAAACTAATAAAATTTGTATTAAAAAAACCCCCAAAACAACCCACACCTTTGTTTCTGAACCCTTTCGCTGGCCTTTTGCCTTTATTTAGACTTCTTGTTTGCTGTCCTTCTCAGAAAAGCGGCAATTCTAGGAAAGAGCGAACCGTCCAGATTCAAGAGCAGATTAGAAAGACCACGTTCCTTTCCCTGACCCCGGCGGGTGGGTGGGATGAGGGGGGGCATTGGAAACGGGGCCCTGTGAGACATGGCGTCCAGAAACGGTTCGTTTTGGTGGGAGGGGGCCCCGCCGAGCCTCCTGCCAGAAAGCCTGAAGAGGAGCCAGCGGGAGCCACAACGGTTTTACTTCTCAAACTCCACGCGGAGGAGCCGGGCGTAGCAAATCTTCCAGATCTGAACGGCTTCCTCCTTCTCTTTTTATCTTCTGCAAGGCACCCGGAGCTGCCTTTGGGGCGGGGTGGGGGACAGGCGCATTGACTCAATAAGAGGCCCTCATTCTGCCCCCCCCATCGAGTCCAGGTCTTCGTGTCTCCAATTGCACCCCAATAAAAAGGTCAGCCAGTGGGGAGACAGGCTGTGCTTCCTTCTCTTGGGACCCTCCCCCCGCAGATGGGTTTCCAAGGGAAATTTGCTCCCCCGCCCCCACCCAGGAGGCCACTTCCAAGCACAGTAAGAGCTGGAAGGAACCCTGGAGGTCTTCTAGTCCAGCCCCTGCTGGAGCAGGAAACCCTGTAGCATTTCAGGCTGTGCAGCCTCAGAAACCTTGGGGCACCCACAATTCCTGGGGAGAAGCCATTCCCTCCTCCGTTTAATCTGGGCAGCTCCTCGCCTTGGTCAGTTTCCACCCGTTGCTTCTCGTCCTGCCCTGAAAGGCTTTGGAGAAGAGCCGGAGCCCAGACCGGCCATTGCGTCCCCCCTGCTCCCTTCCTCTCAACCAGGCCTACCCAATTCCTTCTCCGTCCCTCTGGGGCCTCCCCGTCTTTTCTCCCCAGGGCGGCCTGACCAAGGCCTCAGGCAGCGGGACTAACCCTCCCCGGGGCCTCAGCTGGGTGCTGGGCCAGGTCTAGGCCCGGTGCCTGCACTGCGCCTCCACTCGGGGCCGGGGCAGCCTGTGGCATTTCCCCGCTTCCTCCGCGGAGCCTCTGCTTTCCACGAAAAAGGACTCCTCAGCGCAGACCGAGGCCAGGCTTTTGAGGAAAACCAAGAGCCACTCAAGGAAGCTCCGTTACCTGCCCCGTTTGAACTTCTGCCCACTTAGGCTCCGTGCCCGCCTGGCACTGCCCTCGCTGGCTCCCTGCGCCCAGGTGCTCCCACTCCCGCCTGTCCAGGGACTGGTTGATCCACCTCTTATCTCCACAGGCCTGTTGACTTTAAGGCTTGTCTGTTGACCAGGAAACACCAAAAGGGCCCCGGTGTTTTCTTCAGCCCGAGGGCAGATTTCCTGGTCAAGCCTGGCAGGAGGCCGGTGGCACCGCTGAAGCCCAACTGCCCGTTTCGGCCCCTTCAATTCTCTTTCGCCAAAGGACCCTCAAAGTCCGTCCCCTGAAGGCTCCCCTTAAAAGCTGCTCTCCCTCCCTCCCTCCCTCCCACTGAGCCCCCCTGTCCCCCCTTCCCCTAAATGACAGGCAGGGCTGCTCCACTTACGACCACAACTGGGAACGGAATCTCCATTGCTAAGCAAGGTGGTCATGAAGTGAATTGTGCCCGATTTTATGACCTCCAGTTGTTCCGTGAATCACAGTCGTTAAGCGGATCCCCATGGACTCTGCTTGTTGGAAGAGGGCCCGGTGTGTGTGTGTGTGTGTGTCACAAGGGGCGGCCCTGAGAAGCGGCCCCTGTCCAAAGGACCGGCCAAGTGGGCTGGGATCGTGTGACCGTCCACCACAAAGGCCTGCCAGGGAGGCCCAGCTGCACATGTGAATCACCGCAAAGGATCCGTGTTCCTTAGAAAAACAAACCTGTTTATTAAAAGACCAGGATTCCCCCCCCTCCCCACGCGCCCTCCTCCCCTTCAGCCGCTTCCCACGTGGGGCAGGGCCCACTGGCCACGTTTCACAAGACGGACGGACGGAGAGTCGCAGCCAAAGCGGAGGGACGGAAGACAGCTGACCGGTGGCGGCTTCCAGGCTGGGCACATCGACTCCTCCTCTGACTTCTCAGGCCTCCAGCAGGGCTGCCCCCACCCCACCCCCACGCGCCCCAGCGTTTAAAATCCAGGCGAAAAATAATTTAAAACACACAAATATATTATTTCTGCCTCCCAGAAGCCTCGGAGGGGGAGGTTCCCAGGGCCACCGACGTTCAGGAGCCGGCTAGGTAAATTCCTGGTGGGGGAGAAAGAAGGGGGGGGGTCACAGTCAAAGCCTCACCCAAGAGGGGGGGCCCCCACCCTCCTGGCGAAGGCTGCTGCCCAGCAGGGAGACCTGAGAGCATCTGGGGGTCTTGCTTGACCGCAAGGAGAGGCCAGGCTAAAGCCCTCCTGGCCCAGCGGGCCGCCTCCTACTCCCCTGGCTGGGGCCTCCTCAGGCCTGGGGGTCCCAGCCCCTCCGAGAGAGGGCAGAAGGGCCTGGGGGGGAGGGGGGGAGAGCAGGCCCTGCAAGGGGCAAACCCCCCCCCCCCCCCGAGACCATCAGCTCCGCCCTTTCCAGCTTGTGTTTCATTTCCGCTTCCTTCCTGTCCGGTGACGGACAGGTGTTTCTCTCAGGCCTCTTTGAACTCGGTCCCAGGAAGTCCTCGACTTACAACGGCTTAGTGACTCTTCCAAGATACGAGGCCACTGGAAAAAGTGGCTTACAACCGTTTTTCGCACTTACGACCGCTGCAGCCTCCCTGTGGTCACGGGGTCGGAGTTCAGCCGCTCAGCCACTGACTCCTACTTATGATGGTCACAGGGAGGGTCAAGCGATCCCCTTTTGTGACCTTCTGACAAGCAGAGGCCCTGGGGGAGGGAGGCGGGTTCACTTAACGACCGTGCTAACTCAACTGCAGGGATTCATTTAGCAACTGTGGCAAGAAAGGTCATAAAACGGGACAAAATTTGCCCAACAACTGCTTCCGGTTGTAAGTCGAGGACTCCCTGCACTGACCATTGACCCCCCCCCCCCCAGGGCCTCTCTCTCTCTCTCTCTCTCTCTCTCTCTCTCTCTCTCTCTCGGTGCAGGGATCCCCGCTGCCTGAAAGGGCTTCTGAGTAGCCGGCCCCACCCTCTGGGCAGAGCTGCAGGGGGGCAGGCAAGATGCCCTCAGGAGGCCCTGGGGACTCAGGGTGTGCATGTGTGTGTGAGCGAGAGAGCGAGAGGCTGTTGTGGATACCGTAGCCCCCCAGGGGAGCCTGCTTCAGCGCCTGCTTCGGGCTCCAGGCTAGAGACACCCCCCCCCTGGGGAGGGCACAACGCCAGCCGGGCAGCCTCCGCTTCTCTCACTCTCCCCGGTGCCGGAGGAGGAGGAGGAGCAGGAGGAGGACTCGGGCATCCTGCCAGGGAGCCCGCAGAGACCCGGGCCGGCCGGCAGTCACGGCAGAGAAACGGCTCAAAAGGAGGACAATGAAGCCAATCGAGCCCCCCCCATCCCCCATCCCCCTTCTCAGGGGTTTCGCTGCAGCCCGAGCCCCTTGGACCCCCTAATGGCTGGATCCTGCCCAGGTTATAGGGCCTCCTGCTTGAGCAGGGGGCTGGACTAGATGACCTCCAAGGTCCCTTCCAATTCCGTCCTTCTAAATGCCTGCGGAGATTCTCCGTCATCCAGGCCAGGGTTGCCCCCGAGGTGCTTTTTCCTTTGGGAAGACCTTTCGCTTCTCATCCCGGAAGCTTCTTCAGCTCTGACCGGAGGGAGGGGAGGGATTGGAACTCGTGGCAGACAAAGCTGGTCCTCTGCGTCCTTCCAGAGGGTCCGTGAGGCCACTTGCAGAGTCCCTTGGGTGGGGCAAGGGGTGGGGGCGGAGCTGCCCAAAGGACCCTGGTGAAGACTGCAGGCGGAGGAGGCCGGACCCCCCCCCCAATTGCGGGGGGCTGTTCCATTTTGGAGGATTTTGGGGCCTTGTGGGGCCCCCCCCTTCGAACCTCCCTGACCAAACGGTGTGTCTTCGGGGGGGGGGGCTGAGCCACACCAGCCCATCCCTCCGGGCCAGCAGCCAGGGGCGCCCCAGGCCACGCCCAGGAGGCCCACCTGGCAGGAGCCTCACCTGTGGCAAACCTCTTCTTCACCAGCGACATCCGGTAGCCGCTGCCCACCAGCTCCACGTCGGCTCCCGAGACGGTGCTGCCCTCACTGGTGAACTGGGCGGCCACTGGGGAGGGCCGGCTGGGTCCGTCCAAGGGCTCCCAGCTGGCCAGGAGGCGGCCGGACCCTGGGGGGGGGAGGGACGGGGAAGGAGGTGAAGGGCTGCGTGGGGCCCCCTCCCGCCCTGCCCACGGCTGAGGAAGGACAGCCTGCCCCCCCCTCCACCCCACCCCCCCGCTCACCTCCCTGGCCCTGGGTGCTGGGCACGTCCAGGAGCCGCCAGAGCAGGCGCTTCTCCTCCAGGTTCCTGCAGGGGGCGACACAGGGGGCGCTCTGGATGCAGCTGCCAGGGGCGTGTCACCCCCCCCCCATATTCTGCAATCCTGGTCCTCTGACCGGGCTGCTGCCCCCACCCCGGCCTCAGGGGGCCCAGGCCTCCGTTTTGGAGACTCGCCCCGCCCCTGCCCCACCCCCAGTCCCCCCCGTTTTGTTCCTGTTGGAGGGCGGCTGGCTAACTGGGCCCCGAAGAGCCGCAGGGGCTCCGGGCACAGCCGGAAAGGAGGGAGCAGAATCGGGGTTTTCCTGCCGCCGAGAGGGAGCCGGCCAAGGCCGCCGCCTCCTCCTCCTCCTCCTGGGTTGCCAGGGGCAACGGCTCTCTGGCAGAGGGCCTGGCCATTAGCCCGGTTGGCCTCGTAGCCCTCGGGGGCCCCTGGAAGCCCTTCCTGCGCCAGCCGCCGAGCCTCACCCAGGTGCCGCCTGGCGCTGGTGCCCCCCCCCCACTCACCAGCAGGCCTTGGGCTGGGGCCGGACGTTGGCCACGGGCTCCTCGATGGGCAGCAGCACCTGCACGTTGGCGAGGGCCACGGGCGAGGCCAGGGCGGAGGCGTTGTAGCGGTAGTCCACGCTCACCCGGGTGGCCTCAGGGCCGCACTCCCAGCTGACCGACAGCTGCAGGGGGGCCCACTGTGGCCCCTGCCGGGAGTACTGCGGGCGGCAAGGGGGGGGCAGGAAAGACGGGTGTGTGTGTGCGTGTTCGTGCATCACACCCCTGCCCCCTCCCACCCAGGGCTGCTGCCCCCCCCAGCCAACTCCAGGAGGGCATGGACTACAAACACCCCCCCCCAAAGTGCCCAGCAAGCAGGGAACCGCTGGAACTGTGGTCCAAAAGGACAGGAGGCCCCCGTGGGAACCCCAGGTCTCCCCGGGGAGGGGAGGGGCCCCCACGGGCCACAGGGGACCCCCGGCCTTAATGCAGCAGCTAGAAACCCCCCCAGAATCCCCCTCCCCCATCATCTTAACCAGGGAAGGTTACTAAGAACACACCACCCACAATCACACACACACACTCACACACACTCACACTCACACTACACTTCATGAAAAGCCAAGGTTAATTATCTTTCGGAGGTGGAAGCTGCTGGCTGGGCAAGTCCCAGCTCTGATGCCAAGCAAGGTCAGGCGTGGCCGGCCCTTGGATGGGAGACCACCAGGAGATGTTGGAAGACTGGGAAGTTGAGAAACACCCCAAAGGGCAAAGCCCCCCACAAGGCCTCCCCCCCTTTGCCCCCACCACATGGAGTTGTTTGGGGAGGGGTCCCCCACACCCCTCAACTGGGGTCCAAGCGTCTTGCTCTGGCCTCCCTCCACGGTCAGCCTGGGGTGGTCAGTGGGCAGGGAGCTCCACCCGCGAAGCCTCACCTGGTATCTGAGTAGCGTCACGTTGTAATACGGGGCGGTCCCTGACTGCTCGGCCTGCTTCTGGAGGTGCCCCGTCAGGGCGGCCATGTTGAGCCAGAAGTCCCGCCGGCTGGGGTCGCTCTGAGAGGCGTCACTGGGGGGGCCAGGAGAGACGGGGGGTGGGGTCAGTCTGACCAGCCAGCCTCCAGTTACAGCCCCCCCCGCCTACCAGGGGCTTCCGAGCGCTGCCTCCCCCGTGGCTGCCAGCCCCTCCCCCGCCCCCCCCCACGGGCACCTGAAGAGCAGGCTGGCATTGGGTAGGAACTGCTCGATGGGCGCTGTGTGCAGCAGGCGGAAGCTGAGGACCGGGGGGGGCCGGTGCGCTGCTGAAGACCCGGACGATGCCCGCCGGGAAGGACATGGTCAGCTCCCCGGTCACTTTGACGAGGCAGCTGCTGCGGAGAGAGGGAGGGAGGGAGGGAGGGGCCCGTGGGGAGCTGCGCCCTCTTGGCCCCCCAGCCCAGGGAGGCGGCCCGGGGGCCCCCAAGCGAAGGGCTCGGCCCAGGCGCCCAGGGAGCCCTTGGGCGGGGGGGGCTGGCTGGGCAAGGCCAGGGAGGGGGCGCCTGCCTGGAGAGCCCCACGGACCCCCCCCCACCCCCCTCCCCCCCAGTACCTGTCCGCCTCCTGGCCCTTGAAGTAAGCGTGGATGTACTCCGTGAAGGCCGTGGCCACGGGAAGGGCGCCCTGGGAGCCCAGCACCACGGGGGAGGGTCCACGGGAGACGCCTGGCAGGCAAGGAAGGAGGGTGGGGTCCCTCAGCGGCTTCGGCCAGCCGCCCGGGCCCCCAACCCAGCAGGAAAGGCCCCAAAGCCACGCCCCCCGCCCCCCCCCGGCCGGAGAGGACCTACCCAGGGCTGGCGGCTGGTGCGGCTGCTCGCTGGGCGTGAAGAGGCCGCGCTCCGTCAGGGCCGAGGTGCTTTGGGAGGAGGTCAGGGCAGACAGGGGGGCTGGGCTGAAGGAGCGGGGCTGGGGGGGGAGAGGGAGGTCAGCCCCCTGCCCTCCCCCGCACCAGGGCTTAGCGGGGGTGGGGGCTCTTCCCAGCCCCATAGCGCTTCTTAGCAACAGAGCCCGGCAGCCAAGAGGCCACCTGCTGGCTCCGGGGGGCACCCAGAGGGAGCCCAGAGGGTCTGCAGGGCTGGGCAGGGGGGCTCAGCGGGCTCCGGGGGGGGGGACCTGCCCCTTCTGGCACTCACCGTCTCGCCCCCGAGGCTGCTGGCCGACACGGCCGAGGGCCTCTTGGAGAGGGTTCGCCGGACAGGAGCCGCCATGGGGGGCCAGGCGTGGGGGGCCAAAGGGGGGAAGGCCGCTGCGGGTCAAGAGAAGGGGGTGATGGGAGGGGCACAAACGGCGGGCCGCCCCCTCCCCACCCAAAGTGGAAGCAGCTCCCTCCCAGCCTGGGAAAGGCTCCCACAAGCAGCGCTGCCAAACCCCCCCCCCGCCCGGCTGCCCCAGTGGAAGGCAGTTCCGCTGGCCAATCCTGCCCGTGAAAGCCTCTCCTCTTTCCCAAATGCCGGGATTTGCACCCAGAGCACAGAGGGGCCCTGGGGGGACAAATTCTGGTAGAGGGGCCGTTGCTGGGGGAGCCAACATAACTCCTCCCCCTCCGGTCCCCCCCTTCCGGCCCCCGGGAGCCCCTCGGCCCCTACTCACCATGATCGGAGGAGGCATCGGAGGCAGAGGGGCCCCGGCTGTCCAGGTCGCGGCCCCGGGGGGCCCAGGGGGAGGGGCTGGTGGAGTCCCCGCTGCTGAGGGGGGCCGGAGAGGAGGAGGAAGAGGAGGCCGAGTTGGAAGAGAGGCAGCTGTCGCGCTCCCCCGTACGAGGGGCCCCTTCCAAGGCTGCCGGGCTCCGAGGTCGGGAGGCCCAGAGGCGCCGGCCCCCCAGCCCGGCCTCCGAGGAGAAGAGGTCCGGGGAGCCGGTGGAGAAGGCCCGGGCCCCTGCAGGGGGCCAGGAGGCCCCGGACACGGCAAAGTCCGGCTCTGGCCCCGAGCGGGCGTCCTGGGGGGCGGAGGGCTGGGGCAGCCAGGGGTTGGGCCTCTCCTCGTGCAGGAGGGCCCCACGGCCGCCCCGGAACGCCAGGGGCCCCTTGGGGGTCCTCTGGCCCGGGGGGCTCAGGGGCGTGGCCGGCCGGGAGCTCCACAGGCGGGGGTCCGGGGAGGGCCCCGTGGCCAGGTGCGGGGGGGAGTCCAGGCCAGAGTCTTCCACGTTCTCGGGGGAGGAGGAGGAGAAGGGGGAGGGGCTGGAGGCCAGCAGGTACGCTCGGGGGGCTGCGGGCAGAGAGAGAGAGAGAGAAGAGGGGAGGGTTAACACGGAGTTGGGGGCTGCAGGGCCTCCCAGCAGCTGAAAGAGCAGCGATGTTGGGGCTGATGGGGCCCCCCAGGTCCCGAGGCCCGACCCTGAAGGGCCCTCCCCGTCCAAGGCACTGACCGGCCTCCCTGGCACCCCTGCAGTGGGCAGCCTGCAGTGAGGACCAGCGGGGAGAAAGCCCCCCCCCCCCCACCCCTTAGCCCCCCCCTTCCTCCCCCCCAGGGCGGTTCCCCTGCCCAGTGCCAGGGCGGTCCTGCCCCCCGCCCCCCCCGCATGGCAGTCTGGGCACCAGGGTGCCCTGGTCTCTGCCGGCTCTCTCTGGCCCCGCGGCTGCTGTGAAAAGGGGTGAGGGGGGCATCGAGGTCCGTGGGGCAGGAAGCGGAGACTGCGCCAGGGAGGAGCCGCCAGCAGAAGCAACGCCAGGCCCGGCCGACCCCTTTCCCCAAAGAGCCTCACATTCTCCAGCCTCGGGCGCGGGACTCGCTCCCAGGGCCCCTCGCCAGCCTCAGCCTTTCCCACCTGGCCTCCCCCGAAAGGAAGGGGGCAGCGAGGGGGGGCAGCCGTCCCAGGTAAGCAGGGGGCTCGACCAGCCGCTCCGGCCATGGGGCAGGTTCCTCCCGCAGTTCAAGGGCCGAGAGGGCAGCTGGCACCGCACCCGGCCAGTGCCTAATGCCAGGGAGGGCCAGGGGGGGGGGGGCAGGAGACCGTTCCCTGGGCGAAGGCCCCGGCACCCCCGACTTCCGGCCCGGGTCACCTTGCTGCTTTCCTGAGCCCAGGGGCCCCTGGTTGGGGAAGGGCCCTGCTACCATAGGCACTGGCTGCCGTTGGCTCCCAGGCCGCAGTGGGCCCTCCAGGCCCCGGAAGACAGGCGGGCACAAGTCCCCTCGGCTGGCAGAGCCCCCCCCGCCCCCCGCCTGCTTCCATGGCCATCAGCCAGTGACGGAGAACCTCCATGGACCGGAGCAGTTTCCTCGTCCTGGCGAGCAGCAGCCGCGGGGGGGGGGGTGGGGGAGGCCGCTCCCTCTGGGTCCCTCCCTGCCCCTCCCTGCTCCCAAGGCCCCTTCCGCCTGCTTCCCAGGGCGCAGCCGGGTCTCCCCCGACAGAAGAGACACGCACGGCACACCTGGGGAACAGCCCCACCTGTCTCAAGGGAACGTTTCCTGCTGATGCACAGGACCTTCCCAAAATGCGTCACCACAGCCCAGAACGGGTTGGTCCTGTTATGTCCCCCCTCTGCCCCCCCCGCCCCCCCCCCAGGCCAAACCCTGCTGTAAGGAAGCGGCTGCCCTGCTCCGCCAGGACAGGAAGAGGCCACGGGTGGATCCAGCAGCGGAGGGAGGAGCTGCCCCTGTCCTGGGAAGACCCCCCGGGCCGGCCGGGGGGCTGGGGTGTGGGGGGGGCTGGGTCTCCTCCCCTTCTTCGTCCAAAGGGACCTGGGCAGGCTTGAGCCAGGGGGGCCGTCCAGCCAGGGGAAGGTGGAGGAGAGGCGGGTTTCGCACCTGGGCAGGAGAAGCCGAAGGGAGGAGACGCACAGCCGCCAAGAGGGGAGACCGGGGGGGGGGGGGGCGCCAAAAGGCCCGGGGGGGGGGGGGACACACTGCCTGCGAGGCCCCCTAAACAGAGGCCTCGAATCGAAGCCCCGGGAAGCCCCCCCCCCAGTCCGGCCTGTGGGGAAGCTGCAGGTGCTGGGCCCGCCCCCTCCCCCCTCCCCCTCCCTGGGGGGGGTCTCACCTGGGAAGGCTTCGTTCTCAAAGGCCGACTCCAGCGGGGGCCCGAACAAGGCGCTGGCCGGAAGGGCCTCTGGCTTCCCTTTGTTCTCACCGCTGGGGGGAGAGAAGGCGGGGATGGGGGAGGGGGCAGAGGGAAGACCCCCCCCAGCGGCCCCCCCCAGGGGCTTCAGGCCTTTTCTCCCCAGGCTCCCCTGGGAAAGGGGCAGGCGGGGAAGCCCACCTCAAGGCCCGAGTGGAGACCCCTGCCCCATTTGGTTTCTTTAGCACTGAACCCCCCCCCCCCCCCCCCCCCCTCTAATCCCCAGAGCAAACAAGGAAGCTGGCGCAGAGCCAGCCCACCTGCAGCCTCCCTCCCGCGTACCTGAGACACACGGGCTCACCTGCTCATCCGGGGCACCAGGTTGGGGGTCCCAGCGCTTCCCGGTTTACCTCCTGCGAGGGAGGGGCAGAAGCACAAAGTTCAGGGGGGCCCCACCCCACGCGTCGTCCCCCACCCCCTCCCGCTCTTGCGGCCTCACCTCTCTCCCCTGCGCCCGGGGCCGGGCCGGAGCCGGTGGGCACCGCAGCAGCCGAAGGGGGGGCTCTCAGGTGCCCTGCAAGGAGAGAGGGGCAACTGGAGGGGCACCCCGAGTCTGGGCTGCAAGTCCAGAGAGGGGTCAGCCCCTCCCCAGGCCACAGAAGCAGCCCCCCCCCAGGGGGGCAGGGGCCTGGCCCAGAGCGGGGGCAGGCGGGCCTCCCCCCGCGCTAGTGTCCGCCCCCCCCAAAGTCCCAAGGCTTGAAGCTGCTCACTCGGGGAGCCCCCCCCCAAAAAACCCCTTCGCACCCACATTGGGCTCACACTGCCCGGCCGTGGGGGGCGCTGTGCGGTTTGGGCAGCCTGGCTCAGGCCTCCGTCTGTCCTGCCAGGCTGGCCGACCGGCCCCCCAGAGCAGCCCGAACCCCCCCACTGCAGGGGCCCGGGGGGGGAGGGGCACTCACGGGAGGAGTGTCTCTTCATGGTGCCCTGCAGGAGAGAAGGGGAGGGGTCAGGGGCACGGGGGGCACGGGGGGGGTTCCTCCCCCAGATAGGCAGCGAGAGGGCAGCCCCGCCCCCCCGTATCCCTGGCTGGCCCCCCCACCCCGCCCCACTCACCCCCACGCCGGGCGGCAGGATGAGGCTGCCCACGGAGGCCTTGAGCTGCTCCGTGGCGGCCGAGGTGGCAGCGCTGCCCACCCGCTCGGGGGGCTGGACAGGCTTGATCCGGATGTAGAACTTGGGGGGGCTCCTCGTCGTCGTAATCTGAGTCACTGGACGAGCAGAAGCGGCTGCTGTGTTCGCGTGGAGCCAAGTCAAGGAAAGGGCCGGGGGGGG
>NW_020769537.1:241031-274413 GCF_900518735.1 Pseudonaja textilis | reverse complement strand
CCCCCCCCCCCAAAGGATATCATTCTGGTTTGTTTCCGGCCGGAGCGTGAATCCTTCCTCGTCCACCTCGGGGGGGCTGCGGAGAGACAACGTGGCTGGGGTGGGGTGGGGGGAGCAACACAGGCCACCCCCAAATGCCACGGATGGGGGGCAGCCCGAGACAAGCCCTGCAAAGGGGGCTCTGGGCAGTTCGAGGGCCCCCACCCAAGCAAAGCCCACCACTCAGCTGCACCGCCTTGGAGGGCGCCTCCTCACCCCCGAATCCGCCTCCGGAGACTCCCTGGGGAGAGAGGGGGAGAAGGGGTGAGTGGGGCGGGGGGATGGGGGGGCTGGACAGCCAGGACCGATGGCCGGGGGGGGTGGGGGGGGCAGCCATACTCACGCCGAGTCCCGCCCACGCTCCTTGCGCCCGAGTCCGGGAATGCGGAAGGCTTTGCTGCGGCTGCGCTTGGGCCCTGGGGGAGGCGAGGGGGGGCTTTTCAGGGTCAAGAGCACAAGGGGGGGCCCTTGGCTGGGCGGGGGGGCTGCCAGGGCAGAGCTGCTTGGTTGGGGGGCATCTGCTTAGCGAGGGGGAGGGAGGGGCCCCAGGCAGCCCCAGGATCCGGGCCTGAGATTCAGAGGGAGGGGGGCAGAAGGGAAGGGGGGGGGAGACGCCTGCCAGGCCCTCCCCCAAGAGAAAGGGGGCAGGAGGGCAGGAAAAGGGAGCTGCAGGGGGGCATGTGGGCCACGGGGCTCCCCTCCAGTCCCGCCCCCCCCCCTGCCCCAGAGCAGACGGACACGCTCACCGCCCGACGCATGGAGGAAGCGCAGGGGGCATTGCTGAGGGGGCCCGACTCACGACCGCACCTCCTGGAGCCCCCTGGACGGCCTGGCGAGGAGCAAACCCTCCATGGGTGGGGCCGGGGGGGGGGGCATCTCCGCCTGTGAGCTCTTGTGGCCCAGAGACCCCTCCCCCCCGCAGCCCCCAGGCCAGCCTGCCAAAGGCCCCCAAAGCCCAGCCAGACGTACTTGCCTTCCTGCCAGGCGGACGCCATGCTCAGCTCCTCCAGGTCCAGGGGCCCTGCGCGGGGGGGGGGGGCAGAGAGAAGCCTGAGGTGAGGTGGGGGCCGAGCACCCCCAAGCCCCCCCCCCCCCCCCCAAGGACGTGGCCCGCCAGCCCCTCCTTCCACCTGCACCGCTCCGAGCTAAGAGGGCCCCGAGCCTCCTGGATGGGGTCCTTCGTGGAAATGCCCGCCGGTCCATCGGGGCTGCCCCCCCGGGGGGGGCCCTCACCTGGCGGGGTGCAGCCGGTGCCCTTCCCCTCGGCAAAGTTGCGCAGCAGCGTCTCCACCCCGATGTTCTCCATGTTCTGCTTGAATTCCTCCTGCACCTGAGCAGGGGAGGGAGGGAGGGACCCTCCTGAGGCCCCCAAAGGGACCCCAGGTGCCCCGGAGGGCAGGAGAGCACCTGTCCGCCCTCCCCCCTCCCCCGAGACCCCAGCAACGCCCCCCCAGCCAGCGCCCTTGAGGAGGGGCCCCTCTGCCCGCCTCCTGCCAGCCCTTGGAGGGCGAGAGAGAAAGGGGAGGGGCCCCAGCAGGGGGGGGGAGGGCTGCAATTGCATAAGCCCCTCCCCGATGGGGCCCTGCAGAGCATCGGCAGGCAGGGGCCCGCCTGGCAGGTCTGCCCAGAAGCCCCCTCCCCACGGGACCGGCCACGCCCTCCTCACCTGTCCGATCTGGACGTGGGTGTCCTCCACCGAGTGGATGTAGGAGCCCACCAGGGCCTTCAGGTGCTGCAGGTGCGACTCCTCCACCTCCTGGAACCGCTGGGCGGGGCAGGCAGGAGAGGGGCTGTGGGTCTGGCGGGGGGCAGACCTCGTGCCAAGGGGGGGGGGCAGCCAGGTCTGCGTCCCTGGGGGGGGGGGGGGGGGGGGGCAGGCCCAGTCTACGCTGAGGCCCCGCTCCCCATCCCCCACCCCCCCCGTGACCCACAGGGTGGGGGGGGGCAGAGCAACGTCCCCCCTCCCCTCCCAGGGCCCTTCCTGGCCGGCGTAAATGGGAGAGACTTGGGGAGGCCCAACAAAGTGCCCGCTCACCCAACAGCCCCCCCCCCAAAGGGGAGGGCACCGGTCAGCCCCCTGCGCACTGCCCCCCCCCCCACTTACCACGGCCGAGTCCAGCATCTTCTGCTCAAAGTCGGCACGGGCCGCGTTGTACTTCTCCACGGTGCGTCGCAGAGCCTCCATGGCCTTTCGGGACTTCAGCTCCGCCTTGGTGGGGGGGGGAAATGCATGGGGGGGGGGGCAAAGTCAGGGCAAGTCCCCGCCCCCCGAGCGGCCCCCTTCCCCCCCCCTCCAGCCAGAGACCCCAAGCAGGGCTGCTGACCTTGTCCAGCTCCTTCTGGCCGGCGCCCTCCCGGCGGAGCCTCTCCAGCTCCTGGCAGCGGCTGTGGAAGGCCTCCTTGGCTTTGGGCAGGTGCTGGGCCGCCCCCTGGAGCTGCTGGACGGCCTCCAGGGTCCCGGCCACCTCGTCCTTCGACTGACCGGGGAGGAAGAGGAGCGGGAGAAGACCTCGTGGCCCTTCTTCTGGCATGGGGGGAGGGGAGGGGGGCCCCACCCACTGTCCCCCACCGGGGCCCCCGAGGGCGTTGGGCAGCATTGGGCCAGAGGGCCCGGGACCCCTTGGCCAGTCTCGGGGGGGGTGGGGGTGTCAAAGGGATATTCCCCCCCCCTCGGGGTCCCTGGAGAACTGGGGCCGGCGGGGGGTCACCTTTCTGTGGGCTCGCAGCTGCTCCTCCCCGTAGCGGCCGATCTCTTTGAGGAGATCCTGCAGCTTCTTCACCAGCTCCGCGTGGCACAGCGCCAGCTTGTCCGAGGAGATGCGGAAGACCTCCCAGAGGGGGGCAAAGGTCCTGGGGGGGGCACACACGGGCAGCGCCTCAACCTCCAGGACCCCCCTCGCTCCTCCAGAGGAGCTCAAAGGCCAGGACCCTCGTCCCGCAGGCAGGGAACGGGCAGCCTCTCCCCACAGGGCGTGGCAGAGGAAGA
Source organism: Pseudonaja textilis (assembly GCF_900518735.1). The sequence continues at coordinate 271,388 of NW_020769537.1, read as the reverse complement.
GGGTGCGGCCCCCCCAGGCCCCCCTCCCCCCAGAATGCCCCCAGGCCCCCTCCTCACCCCAGCTGGGTGCTGTTGCCGGCCATCTTGGACATCTTGACCATGGACTTGGCGTAGGCTTCCTCCACAGCCGCCCTGGCCGGGTGGGGGGAAAGAGAGAGACCCCCGTCACCCCAAGCAGGCTTCGGGGAGGGACAGGCCCCTGCTCCCGCGCACTCTCTGGCGGACGGGGGAGGGCCTTCCTTGGACCCGCCTCTCAGGGAATCCCTGCCGAGCACACACACACCCCCTTAGCACAGACAGGGCGGCCGGCCAGAGTCTATGGTCGCGGGACTCAAAACCGCCTCGGTCTATTCTGCCTGCCCAGCCCCATGGGCTCCGTTACCCCTGCAGGTTTCTACTCGAGCAATGCCCGAGCTCGGCCTTTGGGGCCAGGCCCCCTCTGGCTTAGCCTGGCCACGCCTGCCGCTTCCGCCGCAGGGCCTAAAACAGGGCTATTATTTGGGGAGGCCTGAACTCTGGCACCGAGGAAGGAAAGGCGCATTAAAATAAAAGACGCATTCGCACCCCTCCGCTTTCGAAGGAGAACCACCGGCTGGGGAACTGGGGGAGTTGAGGTCCACAAGTCTTAAAAGTTGCCACGGAGACTCCTGCCGTTTTGAAGCAGCGTACAAGCAGATTTGCACTCTGCACATGCTCTGGCCAGCTTCCACATCCCAAGGGAAAGTTACTCTGTTCGGATTTCAGCAGAGAAACCTCCAGGACAGCCTTCCTCCAGTTGTTGTCCGCCCCCCCCCCCCCCCCCCCGCACAGGGCAGGAATTCCCAGGAGGGAGGGGCTTGAACCCAGTCCGGCCCTTCCCAGTTGCCACCTTCTGCACAGGTGCCGAGCTACCTCTGATGGGGTCAGCAAAGAGCCACAGCTCCCTCTGGTGGGCAGGAGGAGGAAGTTGGCACCCAGTAAGGGTCTGGCTGGGGGGGGGGGAGAACTGGGCGGAGTTAAGGGGCGGGGGGTCTTCTCAGCCAGGCCCCTTCAAGGCCCTCAACCCCACAGGCCACCCGGCCCACCAATCGCTGGGGGGGGGGCTAGGGGGCACATCCTGGGGGCGCTGCCTTGGGCAGGGGTCCCGCTCCAGAGGGGCCCTGGGCAAGGCAGCTTGGGCGGCCCCAGAGCCCGCCGTGCCCAGCAGGTTTCTTTAGGGCCCGGACGTGAATTCTGCCCTCCTCCTTGGGCTGCCGCCAGCTGGGCCGGGGTCTGTTTTTCCTTTCGCAGGTGCCCCCGGAGCCTCTGGCAAAGGGGCCAGAAGCACGTGAGGCGGGGCTGCCTAGGACCCCCGGGCTCTGGGTTCGGATGCTCGGTTTTTACTTCCAGAAACAAGCCCCAAAGGCGTCCAGCTAATTCTTGGCTTAAAGCCGTTTGTTTAAGTGTCGCCTGAAGACACAAAAGCATCGAAAGGCGACTACTTCCAGCTGGTCCTCGCACTTACGACCGTTGCTGCCCCCGAGGGCCACGTGGTCAAATGTGAGCGCTAGGCGTGTATTCACAATGCTTGCAGCTCCAGCCAAGTCAGTGGGGGCAGCTGGACTCACTTAATGACCGTGCGGCTCCCTTAACAACTGCGGTCTCTCAACAACCAAAGTTGTGAAACCAGGCGATAGAACGGCCTCCGCCTCCTCCTCCTCCTCATTTAGCGGTGGATAATCTGGTTCCCAGCTGTGCCGGCAAGTGGAGTCATCAGCCCCGCCAGGTTAGGAAAAACCCAACTTCCCGTTAAGCAAAGGACCCCCCCCCCCCCAAGAGGGAAGGCCCTGTCGGAAGCCCCCCCCTTGCAGCCCCTGGGGTTCTCGGCCACCCAGCTGCCTTTTGAAAAAGCCCCTTTGGGATCTCCAAAGCTTTAGAGTAGAGTAGAGCTGGAAGGGTCCCTGGAGGTCATCTAGTCCAGCCCGCTGCTCAAGCAGGAGACCCTCGACCATTTTAGACAAGCGGCTCTCCAGGCTCTTCTTAAAAGCCTCCAGGGATGGAGCAGCCACCATTTCTGGTAAGTGGCAAGCAGTTCCCCTGGCCGATGGTTCCCACTGGCAGGAAATGTCTCCCTGACACCAGGCGGCTTCTCTCCTTGGTTAGTTTCCATCCGTTCTCCTGCCTTCTGGTGCTTTGAAGAATGATTTGACCCCCATTCTTTTTTGGGGGGGCAGCCCCTCAAATGCTGGAAGGCTGCTATCCTGTCACCCCTAATTCTTCTTTTCTTTAGACTAGCCAGACCCCAAATCTGCAGCTCTTCCTCGTATGGTTTAGTCTCCGGGCCTTTGATCATCTGAGTTGCTCTTCTCTGAACTTTTTCCAAAGTCTCAAACGTCTTTTTTGTAACGAGGCGACCAAAATTGGTTGCCGGATTCCAGGTACGGCCTCCCTTGAGCCCCGGTGGCCCAGTGGCTGGTGGAGCGCTACAGGATCCTTCTGGTGCCTGCGCTTGGGCCGTTCCAATCCCACCAGGCTCAGGGTGGGCTCAGCCGAGGTGGGTCAAAGGAGGAGCCAGAGGGTTGGGGGCAAATAGGCTGCCTCTGTAAGGAGAGGGCTGGACTCCTGCTCAGGGAGGGCTGGGAAGCCCTGGGAAGCAGCCTCGAAGGGCTCTTATATCGCTGCTACCACGACCCGTTTGTGAAGCATTATAGAGCTTGGAAACTCCGTGGGGCCACCGGGGGGCAGCAGAGAGCAGAGCCCGGCCTTTCCGGAGGGGCTCTTAAGAATGAACTGTACAGAAATTGCCCCCCCCGCCCCCCCCCCCCCCCCCCCCCCGGGTTCGTCGGCCCCCCCCCCGGCGCCCCCCGGGGTCTCCCGGGTGTGCGGCCAGCATGGGGGGGGGGGGGGGCAGGCCTCCCCGGGTGGGAAAGGGGCGGGGCAAAGGGGCGTACCTCTCCCGCACGAAGTCCGCCAGCTCCTTGGCCGAGATTTGCCCATGTTTCATGTTGTGATACAGGACGTCGAAGCCCTGGTTCTTCTCTCCCTGGGTTGGGGGGGGGCAACCGAGACAGGAAAGTCAGGGGCCGCACTGGGATCAGGGGGGGGGGGGTCTTCCCAACCTGTCCTGGTGCCCCCACCCCCAGGCCCCTCCCCAGGTGGAGCTCTCCCCCAACTTGCGGAGGAGCAAGAGGGGCAGCTGCCCAGGGGATTCGGGGGGGGTGCGCAAAGGAACCCCCCCGCCCACTGAGGGGAGCAGGGCTGGCTGGGGAATTCTGGGAGTTGAAGTCTCTTCGAGCTGCCAAGGCTAAGCAGGCTGTGTTGGACTACCAGTCCCAGCTTCCCCAGCTGTTAGCCAAGATGGGAGGAGTTCAGAGGTGGGCTGCCAAATGGGGGGGGGCTCTCCCTCTCCAGAGACTTCCAGAGGGAGCCCCGAGGGGGGGTTCTGCTGTTCTTCAGGAATTTGGGGGGTGGATGGATGCCCCCCAAGGCTGCCACAACTGCAAGCCCACCGCTCACAGCCACTTCCCAGGGCGCCCCGACCGAAGGAGCCTGGGCTGGGGGTGGGGGGGGTCTTCTGCCCCAGAGAGCTGGCCCAGGGCAGCGTCCCCCAATCACCCAGGGAGGCCTGCCCACAGCTCTGCCCCCCCCCCAGCCCCAGAGCCAAGGGCCCCTCCCAGCAGCCGGACTGGGGCTTCCCATGCCAGGCAGCGCCAGCCACTCAGCTAACAAGCGCCATCCCAGTCTCTGCCTGCAGGAGGCAAGGGCAGGGAGGGGGCGGCTGGGCTGGGCACAGGAGGTGGGCACAGGAGACCCCCAAGGAAGCTTCAGGGCCAGCAAATGAACCTGAGCACTTTGGGGCCATTAGAGAGGAATCCAGCCCCCCCCCCCCTCCGCCCCCCCAGCTGCAGAAGCCGGGGGGGGGGAGGGAACAAGGAAGCCCCCTGCCGCCTTCTCTGCCTGCCGCCCTGCAGCTGAGGGTGGCCAAAGGCAATGCCCACCCCCCCCGGCTTACCTGCCCCCCCTCCCTTTCAGCCACTTTTGGGGGCAGGGGCTCCAGGGACGAGCCTCCGGGTGCAAATCAGCCCACGTGGAGTCAATTCCGCCCCCTCCCCAGTCCGCATCCCATCGGGCTTCCTGGGACGCTGTCCAGCTGACCAGCGTCCTTCCTCAACCGGGGCCTCCGGCCAGCGCAGAGAAGGAGGGGGAGCATTGGCTGCTGACCATCCAGCCCCCCATCCCCCACCGGCCTTTGCTCCTTCCTGCCCCCCAAAGGGAGAACGGGAAGACCTGCTCCTGCTCCCCCTGCTCTGCCCCCCGTTCTCCGGGCCCCCGTGCCGTTTCCTCTCTGGCCACAGACGGTGGTTCTTTTGAGCTGGCATTCTTCCCATCGCTGAGGACTAGAAACCTGCTGGGGGTCCTGTGCAAGGCTCAGTGGAACGGAGGATGTGGGGAGAGTTTCCGGCCCTCGGGCACCACTTTCGCTTTGAAGAGGGTAGCGTGGCATCCCACGTGGCAGAGGAGGGCACCTCCCTCGCTGGGGATGGGGGCTGCCCACGGCTGCCTTCCTGGGCCTGCAGGCGGCCCCGACCAGCTTGGACTGCAGCTGCCACGGGGCAAGTGGCACCAAGGGTGGGCTCCCCTTTCCCCTCTGGGGGTGGGGGGGCTTTCTGGGCAGCCATGAGCAGGTCCCGAGAGAACCCCCAGCCCCGCCAAAGGCCCCGGGGGGGGAACGGGGGCAGCTGCAGTCCAGTCCCTCCTGGCAGCCGTCGGGCTCCCTGCCAGCCCCCCCTCGCTGAAACGCAGCAGGGGGGCCTTGGGGGTCTGCTGGGGGCCCCAGCTCAGTCCCAGCGGCCTCCTCAGCCCCTCTTGCCACCCCCCCTTTCTTGGAGGGGCCCCTAAGGCCTTGGCCCCACAGGAGACGAGGGGCGCTCCTTACCCAGAAGTGCTCCGCAAAGACAGACATGGCGGCCGGGGGCTGGGCAGTCGGGCCTCTTTCAGCTCCTGGAAACCTGGGGAGGAAGACTGGGGTGAGGCGGGGGTGGGGGGTCTTCAAGGAGAGCCCAGAAGTGCTCCAGGCCCCTCCTGGGTCCCCCCAGCAAAGCGGCCAGGCGAGGGGGTTCACCCCGAGAGCTGTTGCCCCCCCGCTTGCCCAGAGAGCGAGCCCCCTCCTGCAGGAGAGCTCCAGGAGGCCCCTCCACATCAAGGGGGCTGCTCTGCCCCTCCCCCTCCTCCTGCACCCCTCCTCGCTCTTCCGGGGGCCCCCTTCTCCCAGGGCAGCCCGGGGCCTCCAAGGAGCCCCGCTCTCTGCAATTGGGGGCCAGGGTGAAGCAGCGAGAGGGGCCGGGGGGGTGGGGGATCCTTGGCTTAAAGACAGGGGCTCCACTGCCCACTTCCTGCCACAGGAAAGGTGGCAGAGGCCGGGCATCGGAGCCTGATCCTCCCCCCCCCCCCCCCCCCAACGGGGGCGTCCCCCCGCCCGGGGGGGCCGTTACTGGGGTGGCACCCCCCCCCGCCACTGCGGGCGGGGCAAAAACAAGGAAGTCCCCCCAAAGGACCCCCACCTTGTTTTTCCCCCTTCACATTGGGGGGGGGGCATCTTTGTGCCCCCCTACTGCCCCTCCCTCATCCCATGTCTTCCAAGAATGCCTGGCAGTGGCCTCCTGGCTCGGCCCCCTCTGCCGCCCCCCCCCCAGCCTCGAGGGAGGGGGCTTTGGCTACTCACCTGTGTCTGGGTCATGCTCTCACTGGCAGCTAGCAGGAACTGACCGGATCGTCTCCCTGCGTGGGGGGGGGGGGGGGGGGGAGGAAAGGTTTGAGAGGGAGGGCAGCCAGGCAGGGCCTGAAAAGCCACTTCCTGAGAGCGGTGTTTCCTCCTTTGGCTTGGCAGCTGCCTCAGCTGGCTCCCATCCTACAGTAAAAGCCCCCCCCCCATCTGCATCTGAGCCCCTGGATGGGGAAACTGCAATTAGCGCAAAGTGGCCCCATCCGCTTGGGCCCCTGGCGGTTTCCGTCTCCGTTTGGGTGCTCGAGGCTTCTCGGTCTTCCCCACCTGGGAGGGGGAGGGGGAGGGGCAGCCACATCAATGCTCCAATCCATCCATCCATCCGACCGGATGCTGGGCCGGAAGCCGTGCCTGCACTTCAGTCGGGCTGCATTCGCACAACCGCCGGGCCCGAGTGGCCCCGGCTGCGTTCAGGTCACAGGCAGCACCCGGTGGCCAGAGACTGAGCAGCTCTTAGGCCTCTCTGGGGGAGGGGGGAGAAGGCTGACTGTTGGGTCGGGGGCAGAGGCCTCCCTCCCCCCGTGTCTCCCGCGGGGAGGGGGCTTGTTCTCCCTTGCCAGCTGGGCGGGGGTGGGACACCCTGGCTTGTTCTCCCTTGCCATCTGGGGGTGCGTGGGACCCCCTGGCTCAGGGAGGGCCGGTTGCCGGCTGTCTCCCCAGGAAGGCCGCGAAGTGCAGCCGAGCAATTTTTTCATCCTCCCTGGTGTTTAACCCTCCCCCCCCCCCCCCCCCCCCCTGCGCAGCCCTTCAGCTACCAACCTGCACCCTTGTGGGGGCCCCTGCCCCCGCCCCCAGAAAAGCAGGTCCATCCGTCCCTCCCCCAAGGGAGAAGCAAACGCCCCCACTGGCTGTGTGGGGCAGAGGGGGGAGATCCCAGCCTCCACAGCCCCCACCCTGGCAAAGCAGCTGAAGCGATGCCCACGTAGACCTGGGAGTTGTGCCCAGAAGCCCCCTGGGGGAACGCAGGACCCGCCCCGTCAGGCAGGCAGGCAGGCAGGCGGTGGCATTCAGCCCTACCTCAGTGCCCTGCGGGGAGGACGGAGGCCAAGCTGAGGACACCCAACTGCTGGCCACACAGCACCACACGGCCCAACACTGGAGCATGAAAGTGGAACAACAGAGTGGGAAGGGGCCCTGGAGGTCTCCTAGTCCAACCCCCTGCTCAAGACCCCCTATGCCATTCTGGACAAACGGCAGCCTCTTCTTTAAAGCCTCCAGGGAGGGAGAAGCCACAACCTCTGGGGGAAGCCATTCCACGGGTTGATGGTCAGAAAATTCCTCCTTAATTTTAGGCCGATTCTCTCCTCGTTGCTTCTTGTCCTGCCTTCAGAGTTAGGGTTAGGACAACCTGGGGGGGGGAAAGGGGGGGCAGAAAGGGCACCGGGTGGGTTCTGCCAAGCCACAAGGCCCCCAAAGAGGAATTCAATGAGACGGGCACTGGGTGGGGGTGGGCGAAATGATCTCCAGGGCACCCTCCAGGTCTTCATCCCAGCAGCTCAGAGGCCGGGACAGGCAGCGGGGGCAGAGGGGGTGCGAAGGGAGGCTCTGGGTGCAGCTGGGCCTCCCCTTACCCCCGCTTGCCCCGGATGCGCCGCCCTGCCCAAAGGCCCCCTAAGCAGCGGCTTCTTCCAGGGAGGCATCAGACTGGCTACTGGGAGGGCACAGCTGCTGGGGGGGGGGCAAAAAGCCAGGCCCAGCACAACACAGCCCCCCCCCCCCCAGACTGGAGAGTGGGGAAGGGCACAGAAGAGTAAAGCAATGCCCCAAAACAGAAGCTCCCCCTCCCTCCAGGGGGCTCATCAAGCATTCCCCTCGCCGCCCCCCCCCCAACTCTGAGGCAGGACCAGGAGACGGTTTGGGGGGTGCACTGCTCCTCCAGTTTCCGATGGGGGGGGCTCTCCCCACCTGTCTAATCCGAAGCTGGGGGGGGGGGCGGAGGGCTCCAGGAGGAGAAAGCAGGGCCCAGAGGGGCTTTGGGCAGGGGCGCTGCTCAGAACAGACTGCTCCTGCACAGAGAGGCTCTGCTATCGGCCCGAAGCGTTCTTGAGGGTCCGAAGGGCGCTGGCTGGCAGGGCCCGGCCCGACCGCACAGGCCTCCCGCCCGCCGGCCTGTTTCCAACATGTGGCCCGTTCCGCACCCACAACACGCAACTCGGGTTGCAGCACAAAAGGCCTCCGCTCCCCCCCATTAAACAGCTCCGAGGCGGCGGCAGCGGGACAAGGCTTCCCACCGGCCTCTTGCAGGCAGCCCCCGCGGTCCGATCCGCCGGCCGGAAGCCCTGAGACCCTCAGCGGGGCCCGATCCCCAGGCCGGGAATGGGGGGGGGCTGGGCGGGAAGCCAGAAGGCCCGAGGCTGAGGGTGCCCGTTGCCGTCCCAGCCTCTCCGAGTCCCCCCCCCCAATCCCGGCTCCCAGGCGCCTCCGCGGGCCGACCCGGCGTCTCAAGTCCCCTCTGATCCCTCCGGCCGGACCTTGGGCTGGACACGCGGCAGACGCCCCCGCCCCCCCCCGTCCTTCCGCACAGAGGCCGCCGGGGCTTCTCCCCCCCGGGGGCCGGACGGGCCACGCTCTGCGCGGGACCCCCGCCCCGATCCCCGCCGAGGCACCTGCAGCCGAAGGCCTCCCGGGACGCCCGAACCGAGCCCGCAGAGGCCCCGCTCGGGCCCACCGCGCCCTCCTCCCACCCCCAGCCCAGCCAGGGAATGGGGGCCGCGATGCCGCCGGCCCCCCCCCCACCCCCGCAGGGCGAGTCGGGCTGGCGGCAGGTCCGCCCGGGGGGTCTGCAGCGCCCCCGGCAGAAAAGCGGCGCCAGAACCAGCGCAGCGCAGGCGGGGAAGCCTCTGCTGGGGCCCCCAGCGCCGACCCCCCCCCCACCCCCGGACCAGCGGCCCCTCCCGCCTCTCCCCGCATTGGCGCCGCAATAAACAGGCGGCCCGCAGCGGCCGCGCGGGGACCCCCCTCCTCCCCCTCTGGGGGCTCAGGATCCCCCTCCCCCCCGTCCAGCCGCGGGGGGGGGGGGGCGGGGGGCCCCCCTGCCCTCCCGCGCTCCTTCGCATCGCGCACCTGCCTCGCCCGCCTCCGCCGCCCAAGGACCCCCCCGCGGAGGAGGGGCGGGCGCGGGGCGGGGCTTGCGCGGGCCTGGGCGGGGGCAGGACGGAAGGGAGCCTCGGCCCGGATTGGCTGCCGCGTGCTCCTCTCACCCCCCACTCCGCGGGGCTCATTTGCATGTTTAAAGGGGCCGCGGCCGCGTTTCCCCGGACAGCGGCGGCGCAGAGCGATCCTGGCGGGCGCGGAGCCGACACGGACAAGGCGCCGCTCGTTCGGCTCCTCCCCAAGAGCCCGCCTGGCCCGGCCCTTTCCCTGAAGACGCGGCTCCGGAAAGTCCCGCGGCTGTCCGGGCGAGGCGGCTCTCCGGCGGGTCTGTCCGGAGCGGCCCGCGCGACCCCTCGGGAGCATCGCCCCCGCTGTCCCGAGACGGGGCTGCCCCCTCGGTGGGGGTCGGGCAACGCTGGCCGGACGCCGTGCCTGCCCCTGCCCGGGAGGCTCCTCCGCGGGGCCCCGCAGGCAAAGGGCTGCCTGCCCCCAGCCCCGGTCCCGGCTGGCCCCGCCCGCGGGATGCCGGGGGTCCCTCCGCCCGCCCCTCCCGGCCTGGAGAAAAGGAGGCCCGGTCCCTCACCCGGGGCCCCGGTCCTCTTGCCCCCTCCTCCTCTTAGGGGACACCCGAGTCCTGCCCAACCCGCCTCCCCTCCCTCCCGCCCGGGGATCCCATAGGCGCCGGTTTAGCGCACCAGATGCTTCCCAAACGGTATCTTTTCCCAGGCAGTTGCCATGACAACAGGTCTACTCCATCCTCCCCGCCGTGCAACCAATGGCAACGGAGCCAGCTGATTTGGGGAGGGAGCTGCTGGCGGGAACAAGGCGGCGGCGGCGTCTCTAGCAGGGATTTGCCCTCCAGTCAGGATCCCGGGCAGGAAGGCGCCCTCTAGCGCTGGGCAAAGGATGCCAGCCTCCGGTTCCCCACCCTCCATCTCTGGGTGCTCCGCGGGGCCCCCCTCCCCGCAGTGGCCTGTGACCCTGGTGTGGGTGTGGGTGAGACCGGCCACACCTGGCCAGGCAGGACCCCAAGTGCCCGCAGCGTCACCTGGCCGGCCAGCCCTGCCTCCTTCGCACTCAAAGCCCTTTATTTGACACAGTCCCTGCCGAGGAGCCGTGGGGCCCAGCAGCGCCTGAAGGGCCACAGAGACGCACCAGACACCGGTTGAGCTACGTCCTTCTTTTAATGGTTTAATAAGAGTTCCACACAGGTGTGCATTTGTGTGTGTGCGCGCACACGTAACATTTGTGTATCACGGGGTTAACTGTGTAAGGGTACAACAACATCCTCCCCCCCCCCCCCCCCCCGCGCGGCCGGGGGGGGGGGGGGCCCGCCCCCCCGCGCCCCCCCCCCCTCCGCCCCCCAGAAAAGATCCCCCCCCCCCCCCCCCCCCCCCCGCCAACACTTCTAGACACACATCATGCGGGTACAAGAGCCAGGAGGAAATACGGGGAGGGGGACGGACCCCTCCTCCCGCTCAGGAGGGGAACCTATAAATTATAAACCTTCCATGTGGTTACAGTTTGGGGGGGTGGGGGGGTTACAAAAAATATATAAAACACATTAAAAAAAACCGCATTTCCTTCCTTAGAAAACGAAAGACTTAGTGTCAAATTGGAAGGGGGGGCCCCCCCCCCCCACTTTCCTTCACATGTTAGGAGGAGGAGGAGGAGGAGGAGGAGGAGGAGGAGGGGTCTTCCCGGAGGAGGGACCCCCACGGGCTGGATTTGGGCCTTGGTGGCTGAAGCCCCCAGAAAAACTGCCCCACCCTCCAAGGTTCTGAACATAAAAGAGGTAGAACACACCTGGGGGAGTGGGAGGCTGGAGGGGGGGGGACCCCTCCCCAGGAAAGAGCCAGACCCAAAGCCGCTCCTCTGCCAGCTTCAGGAAGGCCGGAGCCCCCCAAAATCACAGCCACTTCTCCCCTGGGGAGGCCCCAAAGGATGTCCGCCCCCCCCCCCACCACAGCTCTCTGCAATCCCTCAGTGGGGGGGGAAGACACAAGGGGGGCCAGTACAGGAGGGCCCGGCTGGACCCTCTGCCTCCCCAGAGACAGAGAGACACCTGGCCCCACATCAAAGGCGGGGGGGAGGGGGGGGAGAAGCACCTGCCCAAATGTGCCCTGTGGGGGGGGGCAGCCACGGTGGGCCCCTCCTGGACCCTCCCCCTCCCTCCCTCCCTGGGTGGGCTGGGGTGAAGCTGTGTGGTGAACATGCAAACAAACCGGACAAATTGGGAGTGGGGGGGGAGGGGTGCGACTCCCCCTGGGTCAGGCCAAGTGCTGCTGGTGCCCCCCCTCCGCACCCCCCCCCAAAGCCCAGGGGCTCTTTTGGCATGAAGCACAGCTTTGGAAGGAGGCGCCGCTCCTTCCGGGACCCGCCGGCCCTTGGAGGGGGGAGGGGAGCAGCCCCCCCGCCCCCCCCCGCTCAGAACTCCACTTTGCAGGCCGGGAAGGTCTCGTCCTGCATGGCGACGGTGCTGTTGCTGCCCAGGACGGTCACGCCCAGCTCCTGCTGCCGCTCCAGCGTCTCCGTGTACCACTCGTGCATGACCAGCGAGTCGAAGGTGGGGATGAGGGTGACCTGAGCGGGGCGGAGACGGAAGAGGCCTCACTCTCCCGCCCTCCCTCCCTCCCGCCCGGCCCCCCTTTGGGGACGCTCGGACGGGGAGGGGGCCCGTCCTGGAGACGGAGGGGAGGCGGGGCACCCCCCCCGCAGGGCAGCCCCCTAATTTGACCCCAGGTGTCTTGGAAGCCTTGGGACGGCCGGTGCCCCCCCTCCCCTCCCCCCCTTTGTCACCAGAGCCCCCCCAACTGGCCGCCTGGGGGCTCCCACCGGGGAGGAGGGAGGTGACTCTGTTCTATGAGGTCGCAGTCTTCTAAATCCCATTGATCCAACATTGGACTGTCTCTCCCCCCCCCCCCCCCCCCCCCCTGCAGGCAGGAGTTCAACAGGCAGCTCTGACTTTGGGTAGGAAAACGGAAAGGGGCGGCTGTGGCCCCCAGCTGCACCCCAAAGGTCCCCTGAGAAGGGGGCCCAGTCCGGGCTGTGGGCTGCCTCCTCCCCTTCCGAGAACCCCACTCAGAGGGACCCCCCCCCTCCAGGGGGAGAAAGACTTGGGGTCACTCGGCCGGCAGAAGAGGGAAGGGCAGCCCCACAGGGGAGCGCGAGGGCAGCGGGCTTCTCCCTCTTGCCCAGAGGCAGAACCAGGGCCAGGGGCTACGAGGAGGAGGAGGAGGAGGAGGAGGAAGGGGCTCAGGCCGGGCCCAAGGCCCCTGTGTCTGGGCAGCCGCCCCCGGCCTGCGCCCCTCACGGTCCCCTGGCAGCCGGAGGGCCAGCCGAGGCCCCGCCCCGCCCCGCCCGAGGGTCCTACCTGGGTGTCGTGGGCCCAGTGCTGCTTGCCCGAGAGCAGGGCGTCCAGGATGCCCCGCAGGACACTCTCCTTCAGGTGGTCCTCCCCGCTGATGACGTAGCACTGGGAGCGGACGCAGCGGAAGAAGTCCTCGTCCACCTTCTGGGCGCTGGCCGAGCCGGGCAGGTAGGCCAGCTCCAGGTACACCGGGCCTCGCGGCAGGCCGGGCCGGGCCCCTGCGGAGGAAGCAGAGCAGAGGTGGCCAGGGAGCGCGGGCCCAGGCGCCGGGGAAGCCCCCAGCTGACCCTCAGGACAGAGTCCGTCCCCGACCCCCCCCGGACCTTGGGCCACGGACTTCCTTAGCCCACCCTCCCCTCTGAGCGACGGGAGAACCCCCAAACCGGCCTTCGCATCAGGCAAGCAAGCAATGCCCGCCCCCAGCTGACCGGCCGTGAAGACCAACGGAAAAGCCGATGTCTAGCGAAACGGTCCCGGCCGAGGCTGCTGACCGGGTCCAAGGGGAGGGGGGAGGGGAGCCCAAGGCTAGGGCCTGCTCAGGGGCCTCCTCCTTTGTGGAGGGCAGGGCACCCGGCTCTCAGTGGAAAAGCAGCCTGAGCTGCCCCGAGCCCAGCTGCCTGGCAGGGCCGGCGTCGGGCACCTGCTCCGAGATGGGAAGGGCAACGCGGCTCCCTTACCTGCCGAGGCGGCTCTTCCTCCCCCCGGGAGAGGCCGGGCGCTGGCGTTCCGCTGGGCGAAGGCCAAGCGGTTGTCCCCGCTGGCACGAGAGGCCGGGGGGTCGCTTCGGCCGGGGACCGGCAGCCGGGCTCTCTCCCCCACGCCGGCCGAGGAAGGCTTCGCCCGGGCACTGGGAGCGGCGGCCTTGAGGGCGTCTGCTTTGGGAGGGGCCGAAGACCCCCGCAATGAGGCCCGCTTGGCTTTGGCGGCCCCCTCTCTCTCAGGGTCCACCATGCAGATGCCCGGCTGGGCAGGGAGGGGGCAGGGGTCTTTCAGGAGGGCCGGGAGTGGGTCGCGGGCCTGGGCGAGGCTCTCCGGGTCGTCGTCGTCCGAGTCCAGGGCTCCATCGGCCGTGAGAGAAGGACACTCTTCCATGGCAGGCGGGGCGTCCGAGTCGGAGAGGGTGGGGAGCGATTCGCTGAATGATGTGGGTGGGGTCTCGTCCAGCAGAGGGTGGGACCGGCGGGCTCGGGGCCCCTTCCTGTGCGACAGGGGCTTGGTCATTTCCTGGGAGAAGTCACTGCTGTTGGACACGTCCCGGGGGCTGAGGTTGGCCGAGGGGGACCTGTCTGACTTGGGGTGCTCAAACTCACAGGGGGACACCAGGCAGAGGTCCACGTCATGAGGGGAATCCGACCGCTGGCCGGACCTGGGCAGGACACGGCCCTCCAGGCGCTGGGGGTGGCAGGAGAGGATGGGCAGGGACATCCCGCTCTTCCCTAGCGCCGGCTCGGGGTCTGGGGTGAGCCCCCCGCCCTGCAGGCCCTCTCCTTCCTCCTGGGGGAACTCGCTGACGGGCGGCAGGAGCAGCTCGAAGGAGATGGAGAGCGACTCGTCCACCTCCGTGGAGTGCGGGGACCCCACTTCGGCCGGCAGCGACGGGGTGGTGAGCGTGGGGGAGACGTCATGGAGGTCGTCCCGAAAGAGGCCGGGGGAGAGGCAGCCGGGGGGCTTCTCCTGGGAAGAGCTGGAGTTGTCGCGGGAGGCTTGGGGGCCGGCGCCATCGGGCCTCCAGGGCTGGGGGAGGGCCACGGGCTCCTCCTCCATGGGGGAGGGGTGGGAGGGCGTGCGCCCCGCACTGGCCGGGGACATCATCTCCAGGGTCTTCTCTTCAGAGCTGCCCCCGGCCTCCTCCGCGTCCGGGCAGGGCTGGAGCCGGGCCGGAAGGCCGGTGGGGGAGAGCTCCAGGTCGAGGCTCTGGTTGCTCTTGGCCAGCGGGGAGGGGGGCCCAATCCCCTTCAAAGGCGAGCCGGCTTCCAGGTGCCGGAAAGGCTGGGGGCTCTCTGGGCCCCGCCCTGGGCCCAAGCCGTTCTGGGGGGCCTCCGGGCCCTTCCCCTGGCACTCCAGGCTGCCCAGGGGGGAGGGCCTCCGCTGCCTCTCGGCCAGGGCGTCGGGCTCCCCAGGCGCCTGCCCTGCCCTCCCCAGCTGGCGGAGCCCCCCGGGCAGCTTCTCCTGCGCGTCCTTCTCCGAGGGGGAGGAGGGGAGGCCGCCTCTGGTGCCGCCGGGGGGCTTCCCGGGGGCCTCCTTCAAGGGCCCCTTGCTCTTGGGCCTCTCCGGCTCCTTCTTCGGGGCAGGGGCGGCCTTTTTGAAGGAGCCCGTCTTGGCGGGAGGCCTTTTCACCTCGGCGCTGGGCATCCTCCGCAGCTCCCTTGGGGGCAGCTTGGCTGCCTTCTCTGGCTTCCCCTCCTTCTTGGCCGGCTCCCTCCTGCTCAGCCTCCCCTCCTTCCTGGCCGCCTCCTTCTCCTGAGGCGCCTCTTCCTTCGGCAGCGGCTTCCTCGCCTCTTTCCGGGCCAGCGACGGCTTCTCCTTCGGCTGCTTGGGCCTCGCGTCCGGCCTGCTCTTCTCCGCCGGGGGCTCCGTCTTCAGCTGGGCGCCCCTGGCCCTCTCCTCCTCCACGCTGCCCTTGGAGGCCACGCTGGGCGCCCTGGGCCGGTCCCGGGCCCCGGCCGGCTTCGGCTCCTTCTTCTCCTTGGACTCCGTCAGGCTGAGCCAAGAGCCGGACTTGAGGCTCTCCTGGCTCTCGGCCCTCCGGTGCCCGGCCCGGGGCGCAGAGGAGCCAGCGTCCAGGTCCTTCTGAGTGACCACGGGGTGCCTGAGGAACTCCAGGTGCCGGACCTTCTCCAGCCCTTCCAGGATCCTGGCCTGGGGAGTGCAGCCCGGGAAGAGGACCCGGACGATCTTGTCGCTGGGGCTCACCGGATGCCAGACGAGGAGGGCGCAGATGGAGGTGAGGCACTGCAGGGGCAGCTCCAGCCCTTTGGGGTGCCCGTTCCCGCACCACTGCTGCATGAGGAAGTCCAGCTCCCGGCTGCCCTTCACCGGGTGCAGCACGTACATCTCCAGGCGCCCCACGCCCATCTTCTGAAAGAGGATGGCGGGCTCCGTCCTGGGAGCGGCTTCCCGGGAAAGCGGCTGGGGCCGGATGCCCAGCCGGTGCAGGTACTGCAGGGTCAGGCGGGCCTCGTCGCAGCTCTTCAGGACGCCGGAATCCCCCTCGATGTCCCTCAGCTTCTCCGAGGCGTTGAGGAAGACCACGCCCAGCTCTGGGGAGATGAGGTTCCTCCCCCAGTCCTCCCCCTGGGGGCCCTGGGAGCAGGAAGGGTCCTCCTCCAGCTCGGCCAGCTTCCGCTGCAGCAGGCTGTTCACGCCGGGCAGGCTGTCCGTCCCCACGTGGGTCACCAGGATGGAGTCGATGCGGTCCAGGTGGCGCACCAGTTTCCAGAAGGAGGAGCGCGGGTTGGAGCCCCCGTTGACCAGGAGGTTGAAGCCGTTGACCGCGAAGAAGGCCGAGTCGCCCCGCCCGCCGGGGAAGACGTAGCAGCAGGGCCTGGAGAGCTTCAGGAAGCCGACGGTGCTGGGGGGCTCCAGGAGGTCGAAGGGGGAGGGGGGCTCCAGGGACTCCGCGAGGTACTCCGTGAACTCCTGCAGGCCCTCCATCGGGGGCAAGAGGCAGCCGGGGTTGAAGCGCAGGTCGATGAAGTCCAGGAGGTTGTGCTGGCTGAGGAGGCGGGGGTCCTTCCACTCCCCAAAGTCTGGGCTGACCACGGTCAAGCTGGCCTTGGCCGAGGGGTCTGCCGAGCTGAGCAGCTCCCCGACCTGGAAAAGAGGAAGAGGAGGGAGAATTGGAAGACCCCTCCCCAAAGGGCCCCCCCCCTCTCTCAGAGCAGCGCCTGGTCCCCGGGGTGCCTCTTCCTCACACGAGGCCGGGAGGGAGGGAAGCCACAGGGAGCCCGGCTCTCCCCCCTCTGACCCTACGTTCACTCGGGGGGGGCTCTGCTCGGCTTTGGGGGACCCCGGGGCGGGGGTCCAGGGGAGGCACTCGGGACCCTCCTGGCACCGGGGCGCCTGGGGAGAGAAGAGGGCGGAGGCCATTTCCTCCCCATCGGTCTTCAGGGGGCTTCCCCTCAATGTCCCCCATCCTCCTCCTTTCTAACGGCTTCCCCGCTTGGGCGCAACGTCCTGAGAACGTGGGGCTGAGCGACACTGAAAGGCTGCCAGCCGGAAGCCCCCCGTCCCCCGTGGAAGCTGCGAGGGAGCCTGCAGGCGGCAGAGGGCCCCCCCCCAGCCTTCCCACAGCTGGTCCCGTGGCCCGGCCAGGCCCTCGGAGGCCCCCCCCCGCGCACTTGCCAAGGGCCGCGCCTGCCCTCATCGCTTTGGCGAGTTCCAGTTCCTCCAGCCCCGGCCCATTCGCCAGGCGCCTGCTCCCCCCGCCGCCCCCCGCTGGGGAGACAGCCAGCCACCCCCCCTCCCTGCCCTGCCCCCGCCCAGCGCCCAGGAGCGGCGGCAGTCGCACCTCTTTGTCCGCGAAGACCTGGATGAAGTCTCGCCAGGAGAAGGAGCCTGTCTGCAGCACCAGCTCCCCCGTCTCCTCAATGCAGGGCCCGGCCAAGATCAGCAGCTTGTGGCGCGAAGGGTCCGTGATCAGGTTGCGGAGCTGCCCAGGGAGAGGAAGGAAGGAAGGAAGGGAGGGAAATGGGGCAAGCCGAGGAGCCCCCTCCCTCCGCGGCCCCAGGACTCAGCCAGAGCAGCCCAGCTCTCCCCCAAAGGAGGCCCCGGGGAGACCTTGGCAGGATTCGGCTTTTGCCAACTAACTTACGGGCCCAAATTGCAGCCTGGGCTGAATCGAGGGGTGTGTGTGTGTGTGTGTGTGTGTGCGTCCGTGTGTGCGTATGTGTGTCCGGGTCCCCCAGCAATCACTCCCTCCAGACTGGTGGGGGACGCCAACCTTGCCAGGAGGGGGGTGGAGTTGCGAGGCTTCTCCTCAGGCCTAGAGGGGCCAGGCTGGGGGTCCCAGCCCCCCGGCCCCCCCTCTGCCTGGGCAGGGAGAGGGAGCGCGGCCTCCGTCCCAAGGGAGGCCAGGTGGGGGGCCCTGCCCAAAGCCCCTCCTGAGGAGCTTCTCTGCTTCCCTCCTGAGGGGCTCAGTGCTCCCTTCACGCCCCCTCAAACCCTGAGGGCAGCTCGGGGCCCGGGGCCCTCTGGCCTGAGCTCTGCCCCAGGGAGGCCTTGGCCTCCTGCCGCTGCTGCCGCCGCTGCCGCTCACCTCGTCACAGATGGACTTGTCTGAAGGGTTCAGCAACACCAAGGTTTCCAGCACATCGCCACGGTGGTGGAGGGCACGCTGGCCTGCGGAGGAGGGGGGGAGAGGCGGGCGCTTGGAAGGCGGGCAAGATGCGAGGCAGGACCCCGGCCTTCCCCGGCCCAGCAGAGCCGCCCCCCCCAGCACAAAGCCCCCCCCCAGCACCCGAAAGCAAGCAGGTCGGCAGCCACCTGAGGGGGAGACTGACCCTGGGGCCCTGACCCCAAAGGAGACCCACACTTGGGCCACCTGGAGCCTGGAAGGAACCTGGGAGGCCTCGGAGAGCAAAGCGCCGTCCCGACCAAGCGCCGAGAGCCTCTCTCCCCAGGTGTGTGTGCGTGTGCGTGTGCGTGTGTGTGTGAGAGGGGCTGTCTCCACCAGGCAGGCCGGCCCGCCCTGCAGAAGGGGAGCCCCAGGACTGGCCAAGGCTTCCGAGGCTGCCAGAGACAAAGGGTCCCGGGGGCAGCCTGGGGTCCTGCCCCATCTGGGCCCTTCAGCCCAGGAGCCTGCTTCTGCCCCCTCCCCAGATCAAGCGCCAAGGGGAAGGGAGGGCAAAACGTTTCAGTCCCTCTGCGAGTCTGTCGAGCTCAAAACAGCCATTCCGGGACTGAGCTCACCAGCCTTCTGAACGGCCAAGCCGGCCTGTTTCAAACCCAGATGGGAAGTTTAATTTCGGCCGCTTGGCTCATCACACAACGTTTGGTCTCTTGCAGGCACTCAGAGCCTGTTACTAGGACAGAAAGTCAGACAAAAAAACGGTCCGGCTAACTAGAAGAACGTTCCTAAGAGAGACGGACGTCTTATGCCGTCCAGGGAACTGATCAGCAGGAGACCCAGAGTAGGGGGGGGGGGGGGGGGGGGGGAGGGGGGGGGGGGGGGGGGGGCTCAAAGAACAGCCGGCTGCTCTAGGGAAGCGGCTGGCCAGGGAGGGGCCGAAAGCTCCCAGCCGTTTTGTTTCTCCCCCAGTTTGCTTTCTGGGGCAAGAAAGACCCAGCCATGCCCTGGGGGGGGGGCGGGGGGGGGCTGGGCTCAGTTGCCCTTCTGAGCAGGTGGCCACGGCCAGGCCAGAGCCAGACAACGGCACCATTTCAGGACCGTGAACGGCACGGCAGCCACCCAGCCAACTCGGCCTGCACCAGAGCCGCGCGTCCTGCAGGCGAAAGGCAGCCTGAGGTCTGCCCAGGTTAGTCCGGGCCGCGGAGAAGGGCTGCTGGCACCGGAGGGGGGAAACGGGTCGGAGCCCCGGGCGCTATTCGGAGGCAGCCGAGGCCGCCAGCCCCACAGCCAAGGACAGGAGCCACCGGGGCGGGCCCTCTGCTCTTGCCCGGGCTTCCCCCCTTCCAGGCGGGCAGCAGATCCGGGGCAGGAGAGGGTGGGTGGGGGGCGTCTCCAGGAAGGCCTTCGAGAGGCCGGCCCCAGGAGGGCCCAAATGTGACCCGACCCTTCGGAGGGCCAAGCCATGGGGCTGACCCAGGGGCCAGTGGCAGGGACAAAAAGCCAGGGAGACAGCCCACGACCCCCCCCTCCCAGGTGCCCCCACCCCAGTCGGCCCTGGTCCACAGAACAAATGTTCCCTTCCTGCTGATCAGGGACCCCCACAGGAAGGAGCTCCTGGTGGGGGCACAAGGGGGCCCAGCGCAGACAGCCAGGGCCCTCCCCAGGTAAGGCGGGGGGGGGGGCTGAATGAAGCCGGCTCTCCTGGAAAGCCCCCCCCCCCCCCCCCGGAGGTCAGCTGATGGGGAGGGGGGGGGGGGGCCCCCCCGGCAGAATATGAACGGGGGGGGGGGGGGGGGGGAGGTACGGAGCAACGATGCAAAAGGCCCCCCTGGGGAACAAGGACCAAAGCAGCCCAAGCCCACCAAAAGGCCCAGCGTGGGAGGTGGGCAGGCCACACCCTTCAAGCCGCAGCTGCACAGCAGGCTCAGCACCCTCCCAATGCTCTTCTTCCTTTGGCCCCTGGGACCCCCACCAGACCCCCACCCCCACCCACCCTGGGCCAGTTGTCCGGAAGAGGAGGAGGGGGGGAAGGGAGCCCTTCCTTTGCCCCCTCCCTCTCCCCCTCCTGCCTCTCCGCAGGCCCCTCAAGAGGCAGGCTGGGCCAAGACAGAACCGGACCCTTCACTGGGAGGGAGGGGGGGAAGAGGCAGCCCCAGAGAGAGAGAGAGAAAGAGAGAGAGAGGCGAAGGGAGCCCGTCCCGGGGCCTTTGGGAGAGATTTCACAAGCACAGACAGACCCCAGGCCTGGGCTCCTGCCACAGGGATACAAAACCCCCGCCTGCTTCCAGGTGCAGGACGGCCGACTGAGCCGCCCTCCCTCCCTCCGGCCGGACCCTCTGGGTGAAGCGAGGGCAGGAGATGGGCCACTCGCCCGCCCAAAGGCAGCTCCTCCTGCGGGGGCGGCAGGACGGTGGTTCCCCACGGATCTGAACACAGAGGAGCGAAGGGAATCGTCCTGGTCTCTGGCCACGCTTTCGTATCCCTCCTGCAATTCCCCTATTTAAGTAGGCGAAGGATCTTGAGTCCTTCAAAACGGGAAGTTTGGAAAGCCCCCTGGTGAGTTTCCCTCTCGTCTGGAACAAAAGTCAAATTAACTGTTCAGTTTAAGAAACAAAAAGAAAGAGAGAGAGAAAACTGAGAAAGTATTTAAGACAGAAAGAAAAAAAGGACTCAGGGGTCAGAAAAACTTGGAACCTTAAAGGCTTCTGCTAAAAGCTTTGGGGAGAAATTAAACTAACCAACGGTACCTCCGTGCAAATACCGTTTAGCTTAAGAACTGATAGTCAAACCTTTTGAACAAAGCCGCTCGGAGTCACCTGGCGGGGGAGACAACGGCATAAAAACGTCATTAACCAATAATACACTTCAGAAATTAGACCCCACTCTGGGCAAGAGAAGTCAGGTCTGCCGCTCATTCTTCAACTGCAGAGTAAGGATTCTTCATGTGGGACAAAATGATGGGTAACGGTGTGAAACTCGTTCAAGGCACTTTTGAAAAGCGGGGACGGGAAAGCGTAGCCACAATAGCAGAAATAACATTTCCGTATACGAATAGGTCTTATTTACAGAAGAAGCAAGGACGGTCGTCACAGCAAATGTTTGAAAAACCTTCAACCAAGAGGTGAAAGAAGCTTACGCAGGCTCACAAAAACCCACTTCCAATTTCTGGACTACGGAATAAAGTGGAAGTACAAAAGGCAAGTCAAGATTTACGAAAGAGGGTTGCAAAAGCCTCGAAACAAGCTCAGAGGTGGAAGGAAGGACGGACGGACGGAAGGAAGATCCAAACAGCCTCTGAATGGGTCCAAGGCTCAGACTGAGAGAAGGAAAAACAAGGAATCTTAAGGCTTGGCCAGGGTTAAGGCGAAACTCCGGGGCGGGGGTCTGGCCCTTACGGGTGTTTTGCCGGCAACCGGGTGCTATTGATGTGTGGCTTTGCAGACGGTTTGGGGGCTACAAGACAAAGAAGTAGGTGAGGCAACCTTATAAGGGGGGAGGAGGAATATTACGTTTGCCTCGGATAAATTGTTGTGATGAAATCAGGAAGTCACCTCCTTAACGATTATTCTTTACTTTAAACTTTTTTCTTTCTTTCTTTCCTTTTTTCATTTGTTTCCTCTGAATTTTCTTCTGAATTTCAAGCTTAGAATCTTTGATTATTTTTAAATTTTTCAGTATTTCTTTTTTAAAAAGAGAGTTGAAAACCTAGGCAAAGCCACTCTAGGGCAGGGCGGTCAAACTCAGGGCCCGTAGGCCGGATGTGGCCGGCTGGGGGCTCCTCTCTGGCCTGGAAATAGCCGAGGACCGGCCCACGGTGCCTCTGCCGGCCCAAGTGGGGGCGGGGGAGCCAGCAGGGGGCTGCGGGAGGCTATCCAGGCCGAAAAGGGGGCATGGGGGGGGCTCACGGGGTACCCCATACCATTTTCAGCCTGGGCAGCCTCCTGCCGGCCAAATGGGGCATGGTGGGGGGGCTCCCCTCCTCTGTGCTCACCCCAGATGGACACACCTGAACTCCAGGGGACCCCTACGCTTCCAGAGGAGCCGTCACTGAGGGGGCCGTGGCGGGGGGAATGCCAGGGTGGGAAGGACAAGGCCCCAGGCGTGGTCCAGAGGGAGGTTCCCAAGCCCGGCCCCAGTGCCAGCCCCAAGGCAGAAGGGGGCAGGGCAAGAGACAGAGGATGGGAATCGGTCAAGAAGCCCCCCCCCCCCCCCCCGGGGGGCAGGGGGGGGGGCGGGGGGAGGGGGGGGACGGGGGGGGGGGGGGGGGGGGGGTGTGGCTGCTCCACCACGGGAGGCTTTCGAGAAGAGGCTGGACAGCCGCTGGTCTGAAACGGTTGAGCAGGGGGCTGGACTAGAAGACCTCCAAGGCCCCTTCCAACTCTGCGGTGCTGAATTCCCCGGCCAGGGCGACCCCCGGGGGCTGCTTGGCAGGAAGCCCCGAGGAGCAGCAGCCGCTCAGCCCTTTCCTTACCTTTCACTATGTCCGAAAAGGTCGCAGAGTGGCGGGAGACGAAGAGCTTGAGCTGCTGGTCAAGGTTGCAGGCGGTCAGGTCGATATCCCAAGAACGGATCCCTGCCAGGGAGAGGTGCGTGAGAATCCCCCGGCGGCACACCAAGCGCCCCCCGCCGGAAGCGCCAACCTGGGGGCCAAGGGGCCGTCTGGGGAGGGGGCTGCAGCCCCTCCCCCCCGGGGCCCCTGCCGGTGGGGCTGCACTCTCCTTCCCCACAAGCTCCCCCCAAAATGATGGAGGGGGCAGCAGAGGCCAATGGGGCCTTGGTGGGTCGGGTGTTTCAAAACCCCGTTGGGCAGGTGGCTTTGTGTGTCCATCTGTCCCCACCCCCAAACGGAAGGGGTCCACGGAGGCCCAAAGGCCGGCAGGCAGGCCGGGGAGCTCCTTCAGCCCAGCCCCAAGGGCAAGGCTTGTGTCTCTGGCTGTTCCTGGCCCACGCCCCCCCTTGCCCCCCCCCCAAGCTTCCCTGCTGGGCCTTCTGGGCACAAGGACTCCTGTGAGCTCAGGGAGCCCCTGGGCCCTTCGTGGCCTGGAAGGACCAAGGACCGGCTGGGTCCTCCCCCCCCCCCCCCAAGAAGTCCAGACCACTCAGAGGCCCTCGCTCTGCCCCGCAGGAGCCCAGCTGCTTTCCCCCAGGCCCAGCCTTCCACCCCGGCCCCACCTGGGTGTGACTCGGGCCCCCAGACCAGGCGGCAAACGCTCCAGCTGAAGGCCAGGACGGCGGCTCTTGGCGGCAGCCGGGCTTGACTGCTCCCGGCTCCCGAGATTCAGAGGCCGGAGGCAGGCAGGCAGCCCTCCAGGCAGCCACACACACACACACACACACACACAGACACACACACACGGGCATCTCCCTCCCCACCCCGGCGGGCGAGCTCCACCTCCAACCTCCGCACGGAGTGAGCCACGCAGAGCTGGGCAGAGGGGGAAGCGAGACCCGGCGTCCACGGCACGTTTGGACTCTCGGGAGGAACCACATGGGAAAGGGATCCCTACCCGCCACCGGAGTTTGGCAAGAAGGGAGAAGAGCGCCAAACCCAGGGCAACGCCCTTGCACCGGCCGAGGCCCCAGGGCTGCTCTGAGACGGAGCTCCGGCCACATTGACGGGCGGCTCCCACTTGGCAGCGGCCTCTACGGCCAGGACCTGCCCTTCGGAGGCGCCTGGGACCCTGGAGCAGGGAAGGGGGCACAGGCAGTCCTCGGCTTTCGACCCCAGGACGCCACCTCCATCATAAGTACGTGCCGGCTGCCAAGCGCCCAAACTTGGACCACACGGCTGCAACCGGGTGGCTGTGTGAAAAGCAGCCGCAAGTCCTTTTCTACCGGGCCGAAGTAACTTAGAACAGTCACTGGGCGAACGGCTGTAAGTCAAGGACTTTTCCCCATGTGTTGGAATCCCAGGGGATCCAGTGGTCCTCCTCTCCTCTCCTCTCCTCTGATTGGTCCACGGCCCAGCCTGCCCCCCCCCTTTCACCCGAGTACCACATTAACACAGAGAAAGGGCGGAGGGGTTGAAGGGTCAGAAGAGAACCCGGAAGGCGACGCAGGAATTCGGCCCCGATCAGGATCTTGATGGGTGGGAGGATTCTTCTGGAGTGAAGGGAAGGAGATCGGGGGGGGGGGGGGGGGGCTGGGGATCAACTCTGCTTTACGCCCTGGGATTGGGAGAGCAACGGGGCCGACTGAGGCCGGATGAAATGGTTAGTTTCAGGACTGGCATCTCACGAGGACACGACTCTTTATTCTGTATTCTTCGTTCTCTTCAACCACCGCGACTTAGGCAGGTTTTTTTGCCGCATCGTCACTCGTGTATCTTTTTTGCTGTTTCATTAAAAAAAAAAATACCCTGAAAAATAAGGGGATCTGCAATTCTTTTAAACAATCGAAGACGGCGGCCGTGATTACTTCCAATCTAGCGCAACTTGGAAGACCCAAGTCAGCCAAACGTTTAAAGGTGAACAAACCAATTCCGATCTCCAGAATTAGCACCCGGGCATCCGTGGGGCTCCTCCTCCTCCTCCATCCTCCGGGCTTCCCTAGAGCCACATTTGGGGGGCAAATTTGGGCTTCTGCTCTGGAACAAAGTCCCCAAACTCGAGAGCTGAGCCCCCCCCCCCCGTTGAACCGAAAGGGGCCCGGGTCGCCCGGAGGTTTCCCAAAACAGACCGGACAACCAATGACCTTAACCTAGTTTGGGTAATGAGGCACCTGCAAGAAAGCTCAGAGGGCACCAAGGACCCCCCCCAGACCGGAGGAGCTTTTGACCGGGAGGGCGTAAGGCTCCTGCCTGGAGATTTTATTTGGGGGGGTGGGGTCAGGGGGGGGTTGGACTAGAGGCTCCTTCCAGATGAAACCATCCCAATATTGCTCCATGCTGCTTGCAATGGCAAAGCAGAGGACCTCTAAGACGAGCAGAGCTTTAGCCCTCCGGTGCCCAGCCAAGGGCCTTCTCACCTCCGGATGGGGGGGGGCATAAAAGCTCTGTGGGGGGGGCAGGCTGCCTGTGGCCTGCAGTATTGCTGAGACGGCCGCTTGGATCAGGCCTTTGGCTGGAGCTTTTGGCCTCTTTTGAAGGGAAGAAGCGCAGAGGCGAAGAAACTCCAGGCCGGATGCGTGCGTGTGTGCGCATGCGTGTGTGCGTGTGTGTGTGTGTGCGTGTGTCCGTCCAACCTCTGTTCCCAGAGCAGCATGAACCGCCCCGGGGAGGACAGGAAAGGCTCTGGAAAGAGAAGGCGCTTGTGTCCGAGGGTGGCTTCCTGTTGGGAGTCAGGACGGAGGGAGAAAGCCTGGGGAGTGGCAGAGAGGCCGGGAAGGGAGGCTGCAGCCCAGCGGAGGAAGAATCGCCTCTCGGGAGTGGAAAAGAGCAGCGAGGAAGAAGAAAAGCCAGGCGCGTTTTCCCTTTCCACTTCTCCATCTCTTCTCTTGAGAGCCTTTCCCACTGTCACACTCCACCCTGTGTCGGGGAGCTTTGAGGAAGGCCAGCCCCCTCCAAAGCCCACGTGGGGTGACAGAAGTTCCACGGAACAGCAACAGTGGCTGGTCTGCCCACGGGGAGCCAGGCTGCCCGGCATCCGGAGCCCCCCGGAAGGCAGAGCCCTGCATACAGAGAGCAGGCGGGGGGGGGGGGCGGGGGGGGGGGGGGGGAACGAACCTTCGTGCTGCAGAAGCCAGGAGCCAATTCGGCGCCGCAGTCCTGTGGGTGGAAAGCCGGACGGGGCTGCCCAAAGGGCCCATCAGAGAAGGAGCCCCCAACGGCAGCCACAGAGGGGTGGATCCCATCTCGGGGGCAAGCCAAGCCCTGAGGTTGCCGGGATGACCACTGGCCGCCCTCTTCCCTGCATCTAGAGCCCTGCTTCGGGGACGGAATAAAACGATGGCTGTGGACCTAACTGGATCGAAAATAAAAAAAGTGGCCCCAGGTGTGCCTGACCTTGCTTGACCAACCGAAGCCTTGGGGGTGAGGAGCAGCGGATCCCCCTCCCAGCATGGGCCCAGGAACCAGCTCCTCTGGCCGCCCCAACCCCGAGACCTGGGCTGGTCAAGCAAGATCAGGCACAGCCGGAGCCACTTTTTCATTTTTTTATCTAATTGATTCACACCCCATCGTTTTATTCAGGCAAGTCCCTGGGGCAGCCGGCCTTTAAATATGTTAGCCATGTCGAGGCCGCTTCTGGACACGAGGTGGGACGAAACCCCTGCAAGTGGCACCGCCAGGGCCAAGCTGGGCAAAGGAAGAGCCCCCTTGATACCCATGGCCGCCAGGACCAGCGCCTGGCTGGAAGCCCAAACAAACGGAGCCCAGGAAAACACGTGTGATCACTCAAGCTCAGCCTGGAGGGGCAAGGTGGCACTTTCGGGGTCCCCCAAGTGGGATGTTTGAGAAGGGCCTGTAATTCTGCCAAGCTCCACTGAGCAGCAGCCTGCCCAGAGAGCAGGGCCTGCCAAGGATCCGGGACCTGCCTACGGAGCAAAGAAAGGAAAAAAAAGAGAGAACAAAAAGGATCCAGGGGAGATTTGGCTTCAGATCAGTTTACTGCGTTATTAGAAACTGGACCTAGGAGAGGCTAGGAGAGGCTAGGGGTCTGTTTCAGGGCTAACATAACCATCTGTAAACCCAGCCAGGCTCCCAGCCCACGAAGCAAAGGAGACGACGATTGCACGGAGGTCAGAGAATAGTTGAAAAGCGGCAGGTTGACAACGCGACAGGAAGATGTTGCTGCAACAGCCCACGGCCTCTGGCCTCTCAACGAGGCTGTCCGGGGACACTGCACAAAGAAGCCCGTTTCCCGCTGAGCTTCTCCTCCTGTACTCTGCCCTTAACCCAAAGCAAATGCCACCTGGAACCATGGTAGCGTATATAAAGCAGCTCTGTTGCTAGAGAGCTACTGCCTCTCCAGCAGGTGTAGCAGCCAGGCACTTTGAACACTTGTTTACCAATCTGAGGTGAAGGGAAGTGTCTCTTTTTGCACCTCTAAGAACCCGGCTCATTGTGAACCGGGGCTTCTCGATTATCTTCTTTTCTGCTTGCTTGCTTGCTTGCTTGGTCTGGTGGAAAGCCCTGCTCCTCTGGGTGGGGGAAAGGACAGGTTCTGGCCCTTTTGCATCGTCCTGAGCTTTTTCAGCGTCTCTTGTCAAAGGGCTGTAAACATGATTTACCTCTGTGTGTCTGTCAATAGCTAATCTGTCTGAATGCCAAGGTTCCAGGAATTCCCGGGCGTCTTTCCATTTAGCTCGTCTAGGATGCTCAGTCTGTCCACGTGTTGTGAGGTTAAGCTGGCCTTGACCTCTCTAGCCTTCCGTTTGGCCTACATAGTGACCGTTACAGTCCTGACACTGACACTGGGTGTGACTCCTGGTTTCTCTCCTGGGGCTTTCTGCTGGATCTTTGAAGTAACTGTAGTGGCTTGGTGTGTTGTAGGGACGCCACGTCGTCGTAACCGTCTGCTGGCCGTTTCTGACGCAGGGCTGGGTTATCCTTCTCATAACTGGTGCTGTGGTGGGTTGAGTGGCCAGGCGCTTTTTGATAAAGTTGCGTAGGTACCCAGTGTGTCGAAAGACAGGCAGAGTCTGTTTCCCTTTTCTGGTGTTCTGGGTTGCTGGGTTGCATTTGTGCTCTGGGAAGCTTGGCTGGCCAGGGAGCACCGGTGGGGGGCTATTTAACCCAACAAACGTGGGTCCTGGTTCGCCCTCTTCCCTCTCCGGGGGAGGCTATCCAGGAAGGCAGCGTCTCACTTTCTTCTTCCCCTGTGAATGTTATTCAAGTTGTTGCTGACTGTCTCCTGGGCCTTCCCTAGCCGTCGCTGTCGCTGTTGTGACAAAGGTGTGCTCCACACACCGGATCCGTGCTTCTAGTGGTGCGCCAGGGAGGGCTGTAGTTTCCAGAAGGCGCACGGCAGGCGCTGCGGAGAGTCCCGAGGGTGGTGACCCCAGGGGCGTCGCTCCGATTTGTGGGCGCCTTTGTCCAGGAAATGTAAAGGGGGCCAGGAGGCCGACGGGGCCCCTGATTTCGGCCTTAACGCCCTACTCACCTCGGGGGTGTCGTGTGGGTGGTGCGGCTGTGGAGTCTTTCGCTACTTCTGGATCCAGGGAAATGAAGAGTGCTGTGACATCAAATGAAGGCACCATTTCACCGTCTTCTGGAGGGAAGGCAGCGGGGGGGGAGTTGAGAGAGCATTCACGTGTCTCCCCCCCCTCCGTGAGAAGTCCAAGCTCTTTTGCAACCTCCTTCTCCCTGTTGTATGTTGGAGTCCCTGCTAACCTTTCCACTGAACGAGGAGGCATGCTGGCCTTGTGCATTTGGGGGCACCCACAGGAGGGGCCCCCTGCTTTTCCCCCGCCTTTCCTGGCTGGGGTGCCGAGGCTTCTCTTCATCGGATTATACATTAACGTAGAGGAAACAGGCAGAACGAAGGCTTGAAAATAGGATACCCTGAAGAGACCGGGGACAGAGGGGGCTTCTCTCTTCCTTTAAGGAAACGGTGAGAGCCCGGAGTAAAATGGCTAAAAGTAGCTTGAGAAGAAGGACCAGAGCAGCTTAGCTCTGTGTCTCCCAATGACACCCTGCCCACTCCAGGGGGTCTGCCGGGCCACCCACGGCCACTGGGGCTTGCCAAGGCTCCTTCCCCCGGCTGAAAGCACCTGCCAGGACCTCCAGAAATGGGGAGAGGGAAGCACCTGAGGAGCGGAAGGAGGCCTCCCTGCAGCCCTGGGGGACACGGACCGTCCCCTGCTCGGGCCCTGGACCCTCCCCTTCCCTGGGACTCTCTCGTCTCTTGTGCGTTCTGCCCTTTCCGCTCCGTCTTGTCTCCTGGCAGCTGCCTGGATTGGCCCCGGCAGGGCTCTGCCATGGCTTCCTTCCTGGGGCCGAGAGAGATTTGTGCCTCAGGTGGGGCTAGAACCCACCGTCTCCCGGTTCCTAGCCTGAGTTTCAAGGCGTTCCCCTCTTCCTCTTTTCCTCTGGCAAGAGCTGGCTATACTCCCCGCTTCCCTGCAGAAGCCTCCCCTGGCTGAGCTCCCGGGGACAAGCGCCCGCAAACCACGAGGGCCTTTCCGGAGGGCATCCCTTCCCTTCTGCCTGAGGCCCAGCGGCAGCCACCCTCGTGGGCTTCTTCAGGAGCGACCAGAACCGCCCGGAAAGCAATGGACCTCTGGGATCGGGAGCAGAGCGAGAGGCCCAGCCAAGGCAGCCTGAGCAGGTGGCCCTGCAGCCGCCGCCCAGGAGGGGGATCCAAAAGCCGCCGTTGCCTTGAAGATCAGAGCCCAAAGGCGGCTCCAGAGGCCTTTCAAGGGAGGAGGGGAACGCCGGACTCCTCAGTCAGACTCTTCCCTTTCGCCGGCCCACCCCCCCCACCTTCACCCCCCGCTGCCTGCTCGCCCGCGGGAGCCCTGCTCTACGGGAGAGGGGGTTCTATCCATGCTGTAGGGACTTGCCCAAAGCCAACCCTGTGCAAAGCAAGCAGGCCACACCTCGTCCCCCTTCCTTCCATCGCCGTGAGAAGTCTTCCCGCTTCTTCAGCCTACGGGAAGCCAGGAGCCCCTTCCAAATCCAAAGGAGAATCCGAAGGCACAAGCGGGGGCCTCTCCCTGGCAAGAGGCTCTGAGAGCAAGGCTCCCATCACCTCGGCAGAGGAGGCGCATCCCAACGGGTCCACACCCACCCAGCCTGCTCGCACCTTGCCAAGGTGACTCAGGTGCACAGGGAAAACGAAAGCAGCAGCAGCAGCAGCAGCCAGCCAGCCTTCCAGCTTTGGGGAACCACCTTCTCCTCGGGGCCAGAAGGCAGCAATTTGCTGCCTTGAAAACAGCCCCAGGAGGAGAAGGTGTTGCCAGGCCGCTAATTTGGGCTTTGCTTGGCTGGGATTCCCCACCACCACACACACACATACACACACAGACACATACAGAGTTTCTGCTGCCGGGCTGGGACACCGGGAGGGAAGGACGTCTTTACGCAGCCTCAGCCACAAGTCTCCAGGAGACCAGGACGAGGTCCGAGCAGACCCCTCCCCCAGACCCAACGCTTCAAGGACAAGTAACCATCCGAACACCTGCCAAGGCCCCTGTGCTGCCCTCTCCCCAACCGCTATTGCAGCGAAGCGGCCAGCAATGGGGAAAGTCAACAAAGGGCAAGGCCAGCCCCGAGAGCTGAAGCAGCCTCCCCCAACACACAGAGGAGCCGGGAATTGGGGGGGGGAGACCTGTATTTCCCAGAGGACCTGGGGGTCACGAGCACCCCACAATCTCTCCTTATCCCAGCCAAATGTACCAATTGCAAACATTTGCTCTTTAAAAATAAATAAAAATAGAGCAACTGCTTTTCCAGCACCCCAAATGGCGGAGAAAGGCAGCCCCTGCGGCCTCCCCGTAGGAGGCACGGGGTGCTTGAGGCCCCCGAGGGACTTCCGGCCTTCTCCTTCTGCCCCTCCAGCGCTTGGGGGTCTTGTGACATCCACAGACGGCGCGGAGATGAGATCACGCGGCAGGGCCAGGAATGGCAAAGGCAGTTCTGACCTCAACTTCCTCCGGCACCAACCGCCCTCCGTTCTCTGGGTCCAGCTGGCTTCTTCCTGGCAGGAAGGCCGCCGCAGCCGGGCCTCTCCAGCATCCTCTGCACCCTCTGGGGCTCTTTCCCAGGCACACCGGCCACCCAAAGGCACCCAATTCTAACGGGGCAACAGAACCAAAAGGCTTCCAGGAAGAGGCCTGGAACACGAATCCAGGCCAGCCCAGCAAGAAGCAGCCAGGAAAGCAGCACAAAAGGCAACCCTGGGAAATTTCCCCGCCTCGGTTGCCCCCCCGAAGACGCCGCGGCTTCTCCTCCATCGCTCCTGGGGGGGGGGGGGGGGGGGGGGG
>NW_020769537.1:200455-236031 GCF_900518735.1 Pseudonaja textilis | reverse complement strand
GGGCAGCCCCGCCCAGCCGCCGCCGCCGCCGCTTCTCCGGCCTCCCGGGCGGGGCGTCAGTCCGGGGGGGGCGGCGGCGGCGACGGAAGGGCCCACCGCCCGCGCCCCTCCCCCCACTTCCGGCACCCCCCTCACCGGCTCTGACGGCCGCCAGCACCGCCCTGCGCAGCCCCGGCCGGCCGCCCCCGGCGCCGAAGACCACCACCAGCGAGAAGCGCTCCTGGGGCGGCGCCGGCGTGGCGGGGGCAGCAGCCGCGAGGGGGGCCATGGAGAGGCTGCCCCGGACGCCGCCGCCGCCGCCGCCGCCTCCGGCCACCACAGCCGCCGCCATCTTGCTTGGCGCCTCCGAGGCGTCCGTTGGCCCCGCCCACCCGGCGGGCCCCGCCAGCACCCTCGCCTGGCCCCGCCCCCTGCGCTGCCGCCCGCCAATGAGCGAGCGAGAGCGGCGGCTGGGCGTGGTCACGGGGAGGGCGCCGCTGGGAGCGCCCGCGGAAGGGGAAAGGGCGCCTCTGAGCATGGGCAGAGGGCGCCGCTGATGCCGGCCAGCCCCAGCGGCATGGGAGGAAGCGCACAGAACCCTTGATGTGCTGAGGGTTTACTGCGGAGTCTGAAAGAAGGCGCGCCTCTGCGGTGCTTTTTTCCGCCTGGAGCAACAACGGCCTCCCTAGGAGTGATCCGAACCCGAGAGCGCCCTCTGTGCACGTGCAGAGTTCCCCTGTCTGAGGCTGAGCGAATAAACCTCCCTCGGGGAGAGACCCTCCTCTCGATCGCAAAGCCTCCCCCCCCCACCGCCCCAGAACAACGACGGGATTTTTAAAGGAAAGCGCCCTTTGGACAGGCCGCTCGCGGAAAGGCTGTTCCTGGCCACGTGCAGAGCATCCTTCCCGAGCAAAGTGAAGGCGGCTCAGTTGGGGAGGGGGGAGAGCTTTTTCCTCCCGGACTTATGGGAAAAAAGAGAGTGGTGGGCCGAGCGCTTCTCGGTGGCTAAAGGAATCCCGCCCACCAGGGAGCAAAACATAAAGCCAAGGCCTGCAAGGGGGGAAGGCTGGGCCCTCCTGCCTCCTCCTGGGTGGAAGGGAGGCGGCACCTGCCCCCCACCCACCGTCTGCCTGCAAGGGGGCTGCAGCCCACCCGCCCAGGTGCTTGTGACTTCCATCCCACTCCCGGGGCTATAAAGCCTCGCTGAGGACTAACCACTTGCCAGCACCTGGAAACCTCGCTGGGTAGGAAGGGCCCCCTTTTGACTCAGGGTGGTTCTTGCAACGTTCGGCCTCCTCTCCCGGCCCCTTCCGGGGAAGGCTGCATGCGGATGGTCGCCTGGGACTGGGGCCCTAGGAATAAGGGGAGGGGGCTGAGGGGGGCAGCCTTCCGAGTCCTCCCAGCTGCAGGCAGGGCGGGTGGCCTTTCTCCAAGGGTTGGGCGGGAGAGGCGGACTTCCTCTGCCAAGTAGCTGCGCTCAGCCTGGTCACTTCTGGGGGTGAGGCTGCCCCCCCCTTTGCTCCCTTAAAGTGCTTGAGCAAGTGGGGTGCCATGCAGCCTTATATGCAGTGGTTTTAAATATTTGAATTATTGTAGGCATCTCTGGCTTAAAGGTTGTTCTTAACTGCCAGCTTTTGCACATTCTGAAACTTTCCTGGTGATATTTTTAAAAGTCCGGTTTTGCATGAAGACTGCCCTGGAGGGGGGGGGCGAAGGGGGAGGCAGAAAGTACTGCTGGGGGGGGTGTCCTTGGGGATCTCTGAGCATGGAGTTTTCATTACTCAAAGTGGATAACCTCAGTGTTGGTTAAGAATGGGGTTACGTAAACCAGCCCCCTCCTCCCTCCCGGCACGGATGGCGTTACCTAGTTTGGGTCATGAAACGTCCGCAGGAAAACCACCACGCGGAGAGACCCCCACAGACCCCTCAGTTCAACCCTGAGCTGCAGAGATTCTCCTCTAGGGGAAGCGGGGCGCGTGTGTATGTGCAGATCTGCATCTCGTGCCTCTGGTGGCCCTGGTGCATTTTCACAAGTGCCGTGCGCTGCCTTCCCTTCACGTAAAGCTGCTGCCTTGGGGAGCCCCATGCGAGGCAGGATGGGGGCGTGGCAGCTCCTGCGGGCACAGGCTTAGCTAGGTTTTCCCAGGGCAGCCAGCCTGAGGAGGCCTGGGGTCCCCTCCCCACTCCTGAGCAAAGGGGGGTTTCCCCCCCCCCCCAGGGTTGGGAAAAGCACTTTAAGAGGCTGGCAGGGGAAATGGGCTTTCCAGACCCTGCTGCCCCTGTTGCCTGGGTCCCTAGAGCATGCCTGCTCCTGACCTGGCCCACCTTGCAGGGCTGATGGGAGGGGCCCGGGCTGCTGCCTCTTCGCACACACACATACACCCCAGATCCCGCAGGGCCCCCCGTCTGCTGAAGAATGGACTCCGCCTGTGGGACCTTGGTGTCCTCTCAGCCAGACGGCTTTGTGGCTGTCAGGACGGCCTTTGATGGACGCTACACTCGGGCTCAGGTAAGAGGGCGGCTCGTGGCACAGGGTGGGGGCGGCCCTTCTCCCCACCTACCTGCACCCCGCCCTGCCCAGCAGTGGATGCAGCCGGGGAGCCGCTGGGGATGGACAGAAATCTTGGCAGGGCTGTTGTGCCTGAGTCTCCAGGCTTGCTAGGGTGGCCCTTCTAGATTGTCTCAAGGAGCCCCGATGGCCCCTGCCTTCCCCGCAGCCTTTCTTAGCCAGGATTCCCGGGCATTCCGTCCAAACAGCCCAGGGTCCTGGCCGTTGGAGGGGCGACTGAAGTGGATGCAGGGAAGGTGGACGGAGCTACGGGCTGCGTTATTAATTGCGAGGGGGACCTTGGAGTCCTCTTGGACCTTCACGTAAATAGGAGCCAGCCCTGTGCTGCACCCGCCCCAAAAGCCAACACAATCCTAGGCTGCCTTAACAACTGGACAGAATCGGGTCACGTGAAAGGGAATGCCACTTTATAAGGCCTTGCTAAGGCCACACCTGGATTACTCCATCCAGATTTGGTCCCCACACCACAAAAAGGTTGTTGAGAGTCTAGAAAAAGTGCAGAGAAGAGAAACCAGGATGATGAGGGGACTGGAGGCTGAAACAGACAAAGAACGGTTGCAGGAACTGGGCCTGGCTGGTCTCGGGAAGAGAAGGACCAGGGGAGACAGGAGAGCAGCCTTCCAGTATTTGAGGAGGGGCTGCCACAGGGAGGAGGAAGGGGGTCAACCTATTTTCTAAAGCGCCTGTAGGCCAGACAAGGAACAATGGATGGGAACTGACCAAGCAATAGAACAGAATAGAATTCTTTATTGGCCAAGTGTGACTGGACACACAAGGAATTTGTCTTGGTGCAAATGCTCTCAGTGTCCATAAAAGAAGAGACGTTCGTCAAGAGTCGAGATTCATCAGGTACAACACTTAATAATAGTCATTGGGTACAATAAGCGGTCAAATCATACTAGGAAACGGTCAATATACATGTGGGAGAGGATGGATGATGAGTAATGAGAAGATTAACAGTAGTAATAGCGCAGACGTTGTAAATAGTTGGACAGTGCTGAGGGAATTATTTCTTTAGCGGAGTGATGGTGTTGGGGGAAAAAACTCTCCTCGTGTCTAGTTGTTCTGGTGTGCAGGGCTCTCTAGACTCGTTTTGAGGGAAGGAGTTGAAACAGTTTCTGTCCAGGATGTGAGGGGTCTGTGGATATTTTCACAGCCCCCTTTTTGACTCGGGGTGCAGGATGAAGGTCCTCCATGGAAAGTAGTTTGGTAGCAACTGGGTTTTTCTTCTGCAGTCCTAATTCTCCTCTCTGGAGTCCGTGTCCGTCCTGTTGGGTTGCCGAGCCAAAGCAGGCAGTTCTAGACGACAGGCGACAGACTCCATCCTTCCTCTGTAGAACCGGATCAGCCGCTCCTTTGGGGCAGTTTGAGCTTCCTGAGTTGGCGCGGGAAGAACCTTCTCTGGAGAGATCCAACCTACCATGTTTTCCCCAAAATAAGACCACCCTGACTCTTAGCTGTATGGCCCCAGGAAGCAGCCATGGCTCCCCAAAGCCAGCCCTGTGACCCCAAAGGCCGGGGGGCTGGGAGGGGCTTGCGGGCCGGACTGGAGGGACCGCCGGCTCTTCCTCCCCCACCAGGACAGGAGCTATCAGATCAACAGGCAGATCGAAGGCATCAGGCCAGGGGGGCGGAAGGCCGCCTCCAAGGAGGAGCTGAGGCGCCCAGAGGCCCGTCTGGGTAGGCAGCAGGCTTTTCTCGGGGGGGGGGTCTGCAGGGGCCCCGGGGCTCCCGACCTTCGGGTCCACGTGCTGCTCCAGTGCATCAGCCGCCTGTTGAAATGGCAACGTGGGGTGGGGGCCCCCCTGGGGTCCTTGTGCTCCTGGCGGTGCTGTGGAGCTTCCAGGCCGGGTCCCATTACGGCACTTCTGAAAACGGGGTGGCCTGTCGGTCCCTCCAAGCACAAACCAAAGCAGGAAGACCCCCCTCTGCCCAGCCCTCCCCCTCCTGGGGAGAGAGGAGCGGAGGGGCTGCTCATGAGGCCAGGCCCCCCCACCCCCACGCGTGCCAGAGGCTGCCTGCTGCAGCCAGGGAGGGGGCGGCCACCCGGCCTGGTCTCTAAGAGCCCCCGTTCCCCCCCCCCCAGTGCCAGGGGGCTTCCTGTCCAGCTGCCTTTGTGCCCAAAGCTGCTGCAGGCCAGGAGGGGGCGGTGAGGTCACAAAGGGGGGCTGTTGATGCGGGAGAAGCCCACCCTGGCCCCAGCAACTGGAGGAGGCCCAGACCCCTGCCCGCCTCCTGCCGGGCAGGTGCCAATTGGCATGGCTTCCCTCGCCCTCCTGGCGCTTCTGATGGCCCCTGCTGGGATGGGGTGGGAGCCGCAGGCTGCGGTGGTGCTACCGGGGGGTAGGTGTGAGTCAGGCGAGAGGGGGGACCGCAGGGGAGCCCCCCAAATTCACCCCCGCCATGGGAAATGAGGTGCTGGCTCAGGGGGCCTCCAGAGGGCCAGTGGCACCAACGGGGCAGCTCCCAAGAGGTTGACCCCCCCCACCCCCGGAGCTCCTCTGCCCTGGGGCCCCTGGAGCAAGCGCTGGAGGTCCTCGCTGCCCCCACCTTCCGTCCTCCGTTCAACCAGGGGCCCTTGGGGGCCTTGAGCAAGGAAGGCCGGGGGCCTGGGGGAGCCCCCGCGGGAGCGCTTCTCAATGCAGCTGCCCAGGGAAGTTGGGAGGGGGCCCCCAAGCAGCACAGACTCCCCAAGCGGGCTCTGCTGGAGAAGGGGGGGGGGCTTTGGGCTCAGCCAGCCAAACCGGGTTGGGGATCCCCAGGGAGCCATTCTGAGCTTGGCCTCTGCAGGGAGAAGGCCCCAGCCCCCCAAGTGAGAGCTTCCTGAAGCTACTGCAGGATAAGCGGGGGTGCCCGGGAGGTCTGCTGTGGATGCCCCACGGCTACCCTCTCCCACCCCAGTCCTGGACCCCCCCAGCCCCAGCCGGTGCTCAGCGGTGCAGCTGGCGGAGCGACTCCCCTGCGGCTCCCCTGGGGTCAGCCACGGCCGGTGCTCCCACCTGGGCTGCTGCTTCAACCCCCAGGACAGGGTGACCCCCTGCTACTACGGCAAGACAGGTGAGACCGGAGACCGGGGGCAGCACCGGGGCTCCTGGCCAGAGACAGGCTCCTGGGAGACCCTGGGACAGCCCCCACCCCCCGGAGGGGTAGCAGCAGCTGCAGCAGACCCACAGAGGCAGCCAGTCCCCTCCTTCCGGTGCCCCCAAGTCCCTTCTGGGGCCACTTGGGGCGAGTCACGGCCTTCTGCTCAGCCGTTTCTGCTGGTTCTTCCATCTGGTGCCTTTAGACCCGCCCGGTGGGCTGGGCTGCCCCAGACGGCTGAACCAAGACAAGGCGACTCTGCCTGGGGCTTGGCAGCCCCAGTTTTCTGGGGTTACAGGGGCCCTAAGTCATTCTGTGGGCCCCCACAGCGCAGAGATGAAGGGGCCATCCCTGTGAAGGGAGAGGGGGGGCAGGGGGGGGGATGCTGCTATCCTCCGGGGAGGTCATCTTCTGCCCCTCCCCCACAAGGCCTGGGACATGGGGGAAGGGTTCTGTGAACTTAGAAGCCCGGAGACCCAGAAGGGATGGGGGGAGAGGGTATCAGGACCACGAAGGGAACTGAAGAAAGGGACCCTCCGGCCGGCTGGCTGGGCTGGACAACAGTGATGGTCAGTTGGCTAGCTGTCCCCCTGTCTCTCGGAGGGGGCCCACCTGAGGAAGGGGACCTTGGAGCCCGATCTCTGTCCCTCCCAAGGCCTTTCTGGGCCGGGGTGGGAGGAAAGGGGGCACCTGACCTTTGACCCAACAGACCCCCCCCCACCCCCCTCTCTCCCTTCCTGCACAGTGACGGCTCGCTGCGCCCCAGACGGCTCCTTCTCCCTGGCCGTCTCCAGAGACGCCGCTGTGCCGCCCCTCCGCTTGGGCTCCCTGCACCTGCTGAGCGGCCGGGGGGGGGCCCTGTGGCCCCCTCTCCAGGAGCGAAGCCTTTGTGGTCTTCCACTTCCCACGCTCTGCCTGTGGGACCATCGTCAAGGTCAGCGGGGAGGCTGTGGCCCCGGAACCGCCCTGCGAGGGGGGCCAGGGAGGGGCTGGCTGGCGGAGGCCCCCCAAGTCTCTCCCGGGGCCTTGCAGCTTCTCGTGGGGGGGGGGGCGCAGGGGGGGCTGGGCTGCAGCTTGGAGCCTTGAAATGGTCGCAGAGAGAATTGCTGGAATTTAAGCCTGCCAAGAGGGTCCCTGGAGCCCCCTTGCCCCCCTCACCCCAAGAAAGGCCCTGCTGGAAAGGGAGGGGGGACCGGGAGAGGGATCCCCTCAGCCAGCCCTTTCCGCGCCAGGAGGCCGGAGGCCACCGGATCTACGAGAACGAGCTCTCAGTAGAGGGAGGGACCCCCCGGGTGCCTTCAGGCTCCGACAGCCGGGCCAGCGGCTTCTTCAGGTGACGGCTGGGGGGTCCCTGGGCAGCAGGGGGGGGGGGGGGGGGGGGAGGGGCAGAGCCAGGGCCCCAGGCCTGGGGTGAGGTGGGGAAGGTCCCCACAAGAGGGGGGGTCAAGCCCCTGCCTGCGCCCCCTCCAGCCCTCGGCCCCCTCCCAGGGAAGCAGGGCGGGGCTCCAGCCAGCTCCGGGCCTCCTGCTGCTTCTGGCTGCGTCCTCCCGGGCCCCTTCTTGCCTTGAGCAGGGGTGGGCCTGGATGACCTCAAGGGTGCCTTCTGCCTCCCTGACTTCACTGCCACCCTCAAGGGGACCCGGCTGCCGAAGGCCTGGCCGGAAGAGCTGAGAAAAGCACACCCCCCCGGCTCCCTTGCAGGCTGACCATCCGCTGCAGCTACTCGGCCGGGGAGCCCCTCCCGGTGAGCGTCCTGCTGGCCACCCCTCCTCCCCCGGCCCCCGTTGCCCAGCAGGGGCCCCTCGCCCTGGACATGCGGATGGCTGGAGGTAGGTGCCCTTTGGGGTCAGCAGGAGGGCCCCCACCGCCCCCCCCCCGGGGCAGCCCCACCTCAGAGGCCTCCTTCCTCCGCAGACGAGAGCTACTCCTCCTTCTATGGGCCTCGGGACTACCCGGTGGCGAAGCTTCTGCACCAGCCGGTCCCCATGGACGTCTCCCTCCTCGGGAGTCGGGACCCGGCGCTCCGCCTGCTCCTCCGCGAGTGCTGGGCCACCCCGAGCGCCGACCCCCTCCGGGCACCTCAGTGGCCCCTCCTGCAGGACGGGTCTGTGACGTGGGTCTGCGGGGGGGGGGCACATGCCTTGACCAAGACTAGTCAAGCCTCCGCAGCCTCTGGCCAGAGCTTGACCGGGGGGGGGGATTGCGGTGCAGGCCGGCTCCCTGTGGGGCTCAGCACTCTTTGTTCCTGGGGGGGCCCCCCGGGTCCCATGATCAGAGCGGTTTTCCCAGCGGGGTGGAGGTCCCAGTTTCCCTGGTCCAGAAGCCCAGCCGTCCACAGGGCCAGGAGGGGCTGGTTGGCCGCGGCCCTCCCCTCCCCCCGGTCCCTCCCCCCATTTTCTCTCTGCAGCTGGCGCCGCCTGAAGCAAAGCGTGGTCCTCTCCCGGAGGCCGGTGGTGCGTGAGCTGCCGGTGACACAGGGCCACTGCCCCCTCTGCCCTCCAGGTGCCCCTACCAAGGAGACGGCTACCGGGCCCAGCTGGTGCCCCTCCAGTGGGATTCGGGGCTGCCCTTCCCCTCCCACCACCGGCGCTTTGTGGTCAGGACCTTCCCCCTCGTGGACACAGACGCTCGACAGATGCTCAGCGGCCCGGTAGGGTCGGTGGGGGGGGACTGTCCAGAGCGGGGGAGGGCTGCCCATGAGGGCCCTGGTCTCTGCTTGTGGGAGGCCAGAGCACAGCAGGGCGAACTCTCTTCCTGCCCTGAGTTCGGATTCTGAGCAGCCCATCCTGGGCACCGTGCTGCTGAGCCAAGGGGAGAGGTTTTCTGTGTGTTCTCAGAGGCACTGCCTCCCTCCCGGAACCATAAGCCCCTCTGCCTGAAGGGAGGGAGACTTGGGGGGCCCATTTCCCCCCAGCAGTTGACCAGGGGGCCGTGCGCGTGGGGGGGGGCGAGGTCCTCCCAGGGTCACGACCTCTGCGCCCATTCCCCCAGATCTACTTCCACTGCAGCGCCTCTGCCTGCCTGCCCTCCTCCCAGGAGCCCTGCGGCACCCGCTGTGAGGCCAGCCTGCAGGGCAGACGTGAGTTGGTCCTCTGCTGCGGAGGGTCCCTCTCGGGTGGGGGGGGGGGGGCTACGGGGATCACACTGTGGTGCTCACACCCAGGCACACATACCCACCCCCCTTCCTCTCCGCTCCAGGCCAGAGAGATGCCCCGGGAGGGGCTCCGGGGGAGGCAGGGCAGGTGCTGCTGATGGCTTCTGCTGGGCCCGTGGACTTCTTCAGCCAGCCCGTGCAGGCCTCCCGTCCCGAAGGTATTAAAGAGGGAGGCCTTGGGGGGGGGGGGGGGGGGGGGT
Source organism: Pseudonaja textilis (assembly GCF_900518735.1). The sequence goes on along the minus strand of NW_020769537.1, from coordinate 227,048 downwards.
CGCCTTCGCCCCAGCAGCCCCTTTGGAGGGGAAAACAACGTGGCGGGAAGTCCGCGTGTTTGGCTGCGTCGCCTGGTCTTGACCCCTGGGCGTCTCTGTCATGCACGCATCCCCACGCAGGGCACCAGAGTGGATGGGGGGGGCGATGCCTTCCCCCCTCGACCATGGGGGCTGCTGGCCCCGAGTTTTGCCTGCAGCCGCTTTTGGAGGACTGGCTGCAGCTGGCGCCCAGGAGGGGAGGCTGCCCCCCCATCGCACCTGGGGCCATCCGGGACCCCCTGCCCAGCCCTCTTTCCCCCGCAGGGTCCGGAGCGCCTGCCTCGGAGGGCTTCCTGCGATGGGAGGACAGGCTGTGCCTGGCGGCAGGGCTGGCTGCGGCCCTGGGCCTCGGATCGCTCCTGCTCCTGCTGCTGCTGCTCCGAGGGCGGAGGAGGGAGAGGCGGCCGCAGCCAGGACCCTCCCGCGCCTGAGAGAGAAAATAAACCGGCTCCTATCAACCCTGCTGGCTGGCGTTGTGGTGTGGCCAGTCTCAAGGCTCTCAGTCTGGGGGAGGGGCTGGGGGGCAGCAGGGGCCGTGCCCCTCCCCCGCAACGGAGCCTTTGCTTGCATGGAAAGCCTGGTGGTTCTTCCCCAGGAATCTTCACGCCCCTCCTCCCCTGCCCCGAAGGTGCCCCTGAAGGGGGCTCTGCCGTCGCTGGCCCTCTGCCCAGGCAAGGCCTGCCGCCTCGCGCAAGCGAAGCTGGGTGGGGCAGAAAGCGGCTCCCTCCGCCTGCAAAGGTGGCGATGCAGGGACGGGGGGCGGGGCGAGCCAGCACAGTTGCACGTGTGAGCCCGTGGTTTCAGAACAGAGAGCTCCCTGGCACACCAGGACGAGGGCAGAGGAGCTGCCCAGGACAGCCTGACACCTGAACCAGCCCTCCGTCTCCCTCTGGGCCTGTGGAGCTTCTCTTGGGGGGCCTCCTGCATTTCGCTCCCCGTGGCCTTCTTTTCGCTCCCATCTCCTGCCAAATGGCCCCATTGGGGCCAACCGTTTGGACCTCAGGGACCACCAAACTCATTATTTTAAATCCCGCGGACCAGAGACCCTGGGAAAATCCCCCCAAAAGTCTGCAGGAAAATTCCCCACCCCATTTTCCTACCGATCGATTGTTCTTTATTTGGGATCGCAGGATACCGTCTCCAGCTCCGTTCTCAGGGGGAGAGAAAGAGAGAGACTTTTGGCTTCATGCAAGGAAAGCAGCAGAAGCTGCAGAAGTCTTTCTTTCTCTCCCCCAAACGCCACCAGAACGGTGCAGCCTCTTGGAGCAGGAGGCCTTGCAGGGTCCCAAAGACTCATTTCTGGCAGAGTTTGGGGGAGAGAAAGAAAGACTTCGGCTGCTTTCCCTGCATGCAGCCAAAAGCAGAAGAAAGAAGCAGCCGGGTGGCCAGGCCAGGCGCGTGGGGCAAGTTCCTTCTCTCCGCCCTTTCCCCCCTCCCCCCACTACATGTTGTTCGCAATGCAAGCGATGCAAGCCTTGTGTTCCCACAGGCCGTGTGGGCAGTGCAGCCTTATGTTCCCGCGCAGCCTGGATTAATTGCTTTGTGGATGACATTTCTCTGCAGACCACCAAAATTTGCTCACAGACCACCAGTGGTCCCTGGCCCACTGGTTGGTGGCCACTGGCGTAGAGGGCCCGTATAAAGGCTGGGGGGGGGGGACACCGCTTGCCAGGGGGGCTTTGTGGTGGCAGCCTGAGACGCTGTCCTTCTTCCCCAGAGCAGAGGTAACCCAGAGGACTGTGCTTACACCACGCATGCACAAATGACACACAGACAACCGTGTTACAAGCGTGCAGAGACCTTCCTGCCTGGCCGCCTGTGCAGGCAGCTGAGAGCAACGGCTGTTCTTGCTCAGGGCAGCCTTGAGAACCCCGCTGGGCTGCACAGGGGGCCCTTCAGCTGCAGAGATGGGGCCGGGAGAGACCCTCCCTGGGCAGTGAAGCCCCTTGCTGGGTGGGAGGGGGGCTCGGGTTTCTTGACCCAGATATAAAAGGCTTGTCAGTCTCTCATCTCAAGCCCTGGGGTCCCAAAGGAGCTCCCCAACCAGGGAGGGGGGCCTTTTGGGGAACAGCCATCGCTGATGAAGGGCGGGGCCACCCTGGGGCTTCGCAGGGCTGGGACCCCCCTGGATGGGTGCCGAGAGCAGCCAGGCAGGGCAGCTGAAGGCCTGGAAGGAGAATCTTGCAGACAAAAGGAAGTCTTGGAGGGGCTGGTTCTGTTTGAAAGAGCGGGGAGGGGAGGGACCGGTTCTCCAGCAAGTGGCGTGTTTATTCCAAACTCGTCCCAGGACCCAGACGAGCCGTCTAAATCCGGGAAATATTTTACTGAAAGATGCCAGGAGAACCAGCTTCCTTGGGTGGCTGCAGGCTCCCTCACCAGGTCGAGGGGAGGCGGCTTTTGTTCTGGCACTAAGGACCTCGCCATTCACGGGTGGAAGTGGCCGTGGGTATCCAACTGAAGCGATGAGAGAAGAATGACCGAGAAAAGGGGAACCAAGGTGGGGACGCACAGCGACTGCAGCGATCCAATGGCGACCCGAAGCAACAGGCGGGGGAGCCGTCCTGGGTCTCGCTTCGCCCCACCCCCACCCCCCGCCCGCCCCCTAAGAGAGCCGGCTTTGCGACGGCCTGCAGCCTCGGGGCTCCTGCCCGCTGGGGGAGCAGGAGGGGCCGGGGCCGCACCCACCTTTCACGGTCCCCAAGAGCCCGAGCGCCCCCCCGGCACCCCCGAGAGCAGAACTGCGCCGACTCGCTCGGTCCCTTCGAGGCTGCCCGGGAAGGTTGGCCGTCCGCAGGAGAGGCGGCCCAGGGCGGGCGGGCGCTGGCCGGGGTGCTGAAGGCGCCTTTCCCCTCCCCGCGGCCTCCAGGGCGAGCCCCGCCTCTCCGGAGCGGCCAGGCAGGGCGCGGGGGCCAAGCCGCCCTCAAGGCCCACCCCGCACCCAAGGGGGGGGGGAGGCTTCCCTCCCATTGCAGCTTCCTTAGGCTTACAAAACCCTCAGGGCCGCCTGGAGGAAGAAAGGGAGGCGCGCGGGGGGGGGGGCTATGAGGTCCGCCCCCCTTCGCGTCCCCCTGGGCTGCGGCTGCGGCTTTAGGAGAAACCAGGCGGGGCTTCGCTGCAGAGCGGACGGGCGCCTCCCCCGTTCGCCCGCAGCCCGGCTCAGCTCAGGCCTCAGCAAGAGAGGGAGGAGGGGAGGGGATGGGGGGGGAGGGACGAGAAGGGGCCAGGGCGGCGCACGCGCCCTCGACTTCAGCCAGGCTGGCCAAGGAAAGCAAGCGAGTTGGGGCGGGAAGGAAGCGCCCTTGTGACTGTCCCATGGACGCCTGGGAAACGTAGTTTGCCTCCTTCCGCCCCTCAAGCCTCGGGAAATTAAGCACCCGCTCCCCAGAATGATAAAGTAGCGGGCAGAAGAGCTACCGCTGGCTTTTGACAGACCCCTCGCATCCCGGACAGAAACTGTTTCAACATCTTCTCTCAAAACGAGGCTAGAGAGCCCTGCACACCAGAACAACTAGACACAAGGGGAGTTTTTTCCCCAACGCCATCACTCTGCTAAAGAAATAATTCCCTCAGCACTGTCCAACTATTTACAACGTCTGCGCTACTATTACTGTTAATCTTCTCGTTACTCATCATCCATCCTCTCTCACATGTATATTAACTGTTTCCTAGTATGATTTGATCTTATTGTACCCGATGACTATTATTGTTATACCTGATGATTCTTGACTCTTGACAAATGTCTCTTTTCCTTTACGTACACTGAGAGGATTTGCACCAAGACAAATTCCTTGTGTGTCCAACCACACTTGGCCAATAAAGAATTCTATTCTATTGGCACTGCCGCCCAGAGTCCGGGAGTGGCGTTATAGCAATTGGACAACTGGGCATTGCACAGCCGCTGACTCCCAGGTTGGCAGGCTTCGCTCCCCTCCCTGGGGAGGCTTTGCTGCTGGGCTGGGGGTGGTCATGGCAACCGTCCCTTTGGCTCCCCCCCCTCCCCTTGTGGCAGCCACCTGGGCGGGAGCGAAAGAATCGCCTGCCTGCCTGCCTGCCTGGAAGGGATGCCCGGAGGCTGCAGGTGGGAGTCAGTCACTGTGGCCAAAGTGGGGCGTTGAAAGAGGGGCTCCAGCAACGACGAACGGACCCCCCCCCCAGGCCCTGCAAAAGATTGCCACAGGTTGCCCACCTGACTTAGCTGCACTTCCTCCTGAGGAATTCTCTTCAAATGAGGAACAGTTTTAGGTCTTTTAGATTAGATTTATAATTTAGATTTAGTTTATAATGTGTTCGTGATCATGATTGTAGATAGTTTTATTGCCCAGAGTCATCTGCTTGTGGGATGAGCAGCTATAAATTAGATAGAGGCCCCCCGATTGTCTCCAATGAGGCTGGGGGGCTTTGGGGCACGGTGCCCATCTCCCCTGGGGCAATGGTGCAGGCAACAGCCAAGACGTCCCTTCTGGACTGGCTCCGGACACAGCCTGGCCCCGGGGCACCCTCGTCCTCCATTGGGAGGGCTCTCATGCCAGCAGAGACCAGCGGGGTGGGGGGGTGTTCAGGCCATGGGAAATCCTACCTGTGAATCAGAGCTGGAGACAAAAGGGGCCCCTTCCTTCCTGGGATGTACCTGTCTGAATGGAGGGCCACAGAGAGGAAGGGCCGCACTCCCTGGCCTGCAGGAGATCTGAGGGGCCCCAGGGCCGCTTCAGAAGAAGGGAGCATGCCAGGTGCCTGGCCGGGTGCCCCCACCGCCTTCCACGCCCTGGGCTCCTCCTCAGCCGTGGAGGTGAAGAGCCAGGAAACCTGGATGGCCCGGCTGGCTGGATGCCCACGGCTACGCTCCTCATTTCAGGAGAGTTCAAAGTCCTCACACAGGACCGGAGATAAAGATAAACTGGTCCTTCTGCCTTTAAAAAATGACACCCGTGCATTTTTAAGACATTTCAGCAGAAAACTCCTTAATGAACCCCAAAGGATGCTCTGTTTTCGGTCAGGATCTGGAAAGGGATAGTTTGAGCCAGGAAGACCCCACACAGACACCCCTCTTCCTCCACAGCCAGCCCGTTCAGGAGCTGCTACTAGGGGTGGCCCAAAGAGCGAGGGAGAGCAAGAGGAGGAACTGTAGCCTTTTCTCTGGTAGTATCACACTACTAACTAGAGCATACAAAACATTTGCTAGACCAATACTCGAATACAGCTCATCAGTCTGGAACCCACATTACGTATCTGATATTAGCATGGTTGAGAAAGTCCAGAAATATATCACAAGAAGAGTTCTCCACTACTCTACTTGTTGCAGAATACCTTATGACACCAGACTCGAAATTCTAGACCTAGAAAACCTAGAACTACGCCGCCTTCAGTCCGATCTTAGTATATAAAATCATACATTGCAATGTCCTACCTGTCAATGAATACTTCAGCTTCAACCATAACAACACAAGAGCAAACAACAGATACAAACCCAAGGTTAACCGCACCAAACTTGATTGCAGGAAATACGACTTCAGCCACAGAGCGGTCAATGTCTGGAATCCTCTACCTGACTCTGTGGTTTCTTCCCCAAACCCCAAAAACTTTAACCTTAGCCTGTCGACTATTGACCTTGCCCCTTTCCCAGGAGGTCTGGGGGGGGGGGTGTGCATAAACTCACCAACGCGTCCCTGTCCTATTGTTTCTTTTTATTTGTACCCATTTCATGTACGTATAACTATGTTTATATTTATACCTATTATCTTATAAGCGATTGACAAATCAAATAAATAAAATAAGCTGCCCCCTGGTGGCTCATCACTCCAGCCCTCAGCCAGAGGTCCAGCGGAGGGGCCATTTTCTCCTCCCCCCCTCCCCATCTTGCTCTCCAGAGGAAGGGGCTGCAGGCAGAATCAGGAGAGCCAGTGGGTTTGTTCTGCTGGAGAGGACCCCTCCCCCCCCCCCAAAACGCTCCAGGCAGTGGGGGAGAGATCCCGCTGTTGCTCCTTTTCGGTTTCTCCAGGGGCAGCTGGACAGCTGGAACGGGGCAGGGCCCCCTGGGGGGGAGGCCGGAGGGGTCACAACACCCGGTGGGGGTGGGGGAGAGATCTGGCAGCAGCGGGGGGGGGGGGGGGGGACAAACCCAGTTTTCCTAGGAGTAAGGCAAATATCCAGGAAGGTTGTGTCATTTCGTTTCCCAACAGAATGCTAGACTCCCAGTTGTGCTCTATGGTGGTCGAGCTGTGTGGGTCTCAGCTCCAAGTGCCGGGGGGGGGGGGGGCAGCGGGGGGTTCGGGGAGCACAAGAGCATCATGTGACACAGAGTTTCCTTTGGCATTTCATAGAAGTCTTCCTGGGAAATCCCCCGCGCTCTGGTGCCGGCTGGATGTGGGCTGCAGGCGGCAGCAGCCAGCTGCTCTCTGCCTGCTTCTCCAGCTGTGAGCGTAAACAACCTTTCAGAATCTGGCTGGCCTGCTTCCTCCCCTGCCAGCTCCGGTGGAATTGGGGCAGCTGCCTCCAACACACGCATGCACATGCACACACACGCACACACACGGGCCCCAGGCCAACAGTGCAGCAGTCTCGAAAGAGAGGTGCCAAGGAGCGACCAGAAGACAAAGGCAACAGTCTCCCCCACCCCCCACCCCCTGTATCTCAGCTGATAGGAAGGGGGAGCAGAACAAGGGGCTCCCCAAGACTCAGCGCAAGGCCTCGGTGGGCACTGCCACCTGGTTGACCCGGTCTGTGCAAAAGCAAAGGGGGGGCACTGAAATGCCAGGGTTGTGGCTCACTGACCACCCAGGACAGCGATGGGGGCAAGCCACCCCAGGTGGGTTTCCTCTCCCTGCCCCTCCCCCTGCCCCTCCCTCTCTCTGGGGCGCCAATGAAAGGGGGCCAAGGGCTGTGCCAGCTGGGGCAGAGGTTCTGGCAGCAGGGAGGAGCTGCTCTTGCCCACCCCCCCCCCCCCATGCTGGGAAAGTCAGAAGAGGCACGACCTCCACGGCTGTTTCTGGTGACCTTGTGCCCTTTTCTCACCCCCCCCCCCCCAAAAAAAACCACCCCCAGGAGCCCGGGGATTCCGGCCTGGCCCTCGAATTCCAGGTGGGGCTGAAGGAGGCCCGGGTGTTTTTCCAATTCCCCGGGCACTTCCTCGGGGGTCTCCCGGCACTCCGGTTGCAGCGGCGGCCTCTCCACACCGAGTTTCCCAGCACAAGCTGCGGCCGACCCTCCGGCTGCCAACGCTGGCGGGGTCTCCCGGGCTTCTCGCCGGGGCCTCCCCTGGGAAACGGCGCGGTGACTCAGTGGGAATCCTCGCACCCGACGCGCCAGCCGGAGTCTCCCAGCGGGGCTCGGCCGGGAGGCCGGGACGTCGAGGCCCGCAGGCGATGCGCCTCGGGAGCCCGGCGCCGGGCAGAGGCGGCTCTCCCTTCCGGTCGGGCGGCCCGAGTCACCCGACCCGAGAGAGCGGGGATGCAACGCGCGTCGTGTGACCGGCCGCCCTGCCCCGGGGTCGCCCGGCCGCCGCCACCTCTCCCCGGCCCCCCACCCCGAGGCCGTTTCTGCCGACGGGAGGGGCGGGGCGGGGCCCGGGCCAAAGGGGACAAAGGCCGAGGAACCTGTTGCCTTTGCCCCGCTGGCCCGAGGCTGCCCGGGTATCTCCCTGGACCGCCCCTCCCGCCCCGCGGAGGCTTTTCCCGCCTGCCGAGAACGGGAGCCGGGGGCCTTCCTGGAGGATTGTCACGCAGATCCTCCGCCCCCCCGCCGCCCCCCCGCTGACTCGCCGCCTGGAGACTCGGGGGGGGGAGGGTGAGCTGCGCTCCTGCCTCCCCCTCCCTTCCCAGGAACTCCACGAGTTCCACAGAAACAGCCCCGCCCCCCCCGCCCCCCGCGCTCCCCGGACAGGAAACGCCGCTGCCGGGAAGACGCCGCCGAAACTCCGCCGCTTCTCTTCCCCAAAGGCAAACGCTCGCCTTTCCCCGTGGGACTCCTTAGCCGACCAATGGGGAAGGGCGCGGGCCGGCCTGGTTTGCTGGCGGGCCAATCGCCGGTGGGAACGGACGGAGTGAGCCCGCCCCTCGGGTCAGGTATATAAGGCGCTGTCAACCGCGGGGCGCCGCAGAGTTTCGGTCGCCGCCGCCGCCCCCGTTGTCTCGGCCGCGCTTGCTTTCCTTCCCCGCCTGTGGACTATTTGCCGGGTTCCGCTTCGCTCCGTCGGCCTGTTTTGCGGGAAGGCCGGGGCCGTGTTCCCGCACTGGGCCGCGCGCGTGGATCGGAGCCCGCCCTCGCCATGACGCTGGAGGAGCTGCTGCCTGCTGACAACGCGGCCGAAAGGTGAGTCCGGCCGTCCGGCCGCGGGGGCCGGGTACGCGGAGGGCCGGCGAGGGCTCCCGGGGCCCCTCTGACCCCCGCCCGCCCGCGCTTGCTTTCCAGGATGAGGTCAGTCGGCGAGGCGCTGGAGCGGCTCTTGGTGGCGGCGCAGCGGCAGGGCTGCCTGACGGTGGGCGTCTACGAGGCCGCCAAGCTCATGAACGCGTGAGTGCCCGTCCCCGTCCCCCGTCCCCCCGAGAGCGCAGGGAGGGAGGGAGGGAGCGGGTGGGCGAGCCCGGGTGCAGCCGGCCCCGCAGCTGCCCGCCGCCGGGAGATGGGGCTGTCCGGGGGCCGCTGCCCCCGCCCGCCCCTCCCCGCAGCGACCCGGACAGCGTGGTGCTTTGCCTGCTGGCGGCGGACGAGGCGGATATCGCGCTGCAGATCCACTTCACGCTCATCCAGGCCTTCTGCTGCGCCAACGACATCCACATCCTGCGCGCCTCCGGCCTGGAGCGCCTGGCGGCCGTGCTGGGCGAGAGCCCCCCCGACGGCGGCGGCGGCGGCGCGGAGCCGCGGGACCTGCACTGCCTGCTGGTGACGGTGAGCTGGGCGGCGGGGGGAGGAGGAGGAGGCGGCGGCGGCGGCGGCTCTCGCGGGGGCGGGGGCGACACTGGGGGGCTGCTGTCCCCGGCCTGGGACTGAGCGCCGGCTCTGCCTTCCTCCCCGCAGACGCCGCACGCGGACTCGTGGGGCAGCCAGGGCTTGGCGGAGGTGGCCACGTTCTGCCAGGAGAGCCGCGGCAACGACCAGTGGGTGCCGAACGTGGCTCTGCAGGCGCGCTGAGGCCCCGGCCGGTGTCTGGTGTGGAGCGTCGTGTGTGCAACGGTTGAGTCCGAAGGAAAGAATGTTGTTTCTGTGCCAATTGCTACCCAGCGCCTGACCGTCGGCAGGCGAGCAGTGGGTGAGTCACGCGAGAGAGAGAGAGAGAGCGAGCGAGCGCGGAGCGGAACCAGCAGAAGGTCTGACTTGGTCCGGAGGAGGAGGAGGAGGAGGAGGAGGGCTGCGCGGCTGCTGCTCCATCGGCTGACTTGCTCTGGCGGAGGCGGCGGGACGGCGGCTGTGGGGCCGTGTGGGCGCCAGGCTCCCCGTGGGCGGAGGCGCTGTTCGTGACTGCCCTGCCACGAGTGCCAAGGGGGCTGCCTGCCCAGGAGAGACGCCCGGAAGGAGGTCCGGCTTGGGGGAGGGAAGGGGGCCTGCGCGCTCCTCTCCCAGGACTCTCCCCGAGTTGGAACAGCGAAGCGGCCCCAAACCCTCCCACTTGCAAGCTCTGGCGAAAAGGAGGAGGGCCGTCAGCTGCGAAGGATTTTTCTATCTAAATAAAAACCCTCCCTATGAGGAAGTTTTTTTCTATCTTGGAAGATTTGCAGGTTTGTTTTCGACTTTTCTCGGAAGATAAAAGGAGATGCAGGGGTCAAATGCAAATTTATTCTCAGATTCAAAGGATAATAAACTCGTGTTAACAGTTATGTCCTAGAAAGTAACACAGGCGCAAATCTCGCCTTCAAGAGCCCCTTGCTCCCTGCAGGGGCATGGGGGGGGGGGGGCAGGGGGCCCACCTTTTGTGCAGGGCTGGGCCCAGCTGTTGTGCCAATTCTTGCAGCTGGAGTTGCCTTTGTTGAATTTCGGGGGGGGGGGTTCCATGTTCTACTTGGGTGCACCTAATTCTGCTCCCCTTGGAGCATCTTGGCACAAAGGAGGCACCAAACGCCTTGGGGGGAGGGGTGTCCAGGGTGAGTGTGTGAACACACATGTTGCACAGTTGGAGCAGGTTCCAGATTGCAACAGACACCCGGCCCTTTCACCTGGTCCACAATCTCCCTAGACGTGTTCCTTCCCTTGGGTCCAAGGCCGAGGAGCCAACGGCAAGTCCAGCCAAGCGCGGCAGTGCCAGGCGGCTGCCCTTGCCGCAGAGCAAAGTTGGCATGGTCCCCCCAGCCTTTCCCTGCCAAGCCCCAAAGGCCTGAGGACGGCCTCCCCGGGGGGACACGGCTGCCACGGCCTTCTGTGAGGTTTGCGGTGGGGGGGGCAGCTTTCTTCCCACGCCTCCCCCTCCCCTCCAGCCTGCCCTGCCCTGCGCTAATTGGCAGCTCCCATTTCCCGGAACCGCCAGGGGGGCCTCTGAGCAAGCTGAGGAATGGGATCCCGCCACAAAGCGCTTTCCCAGAAAACTCTGTGTGCCGGGCAGATGGCCAGATGCAGAGCCCGGCCCCTCCCGAAAGATCCCCCCCCCCAGGCGAAGGGTTTACCCGAAGGGGAGGGAGGGTTCAGTGGGCACATGGAGGGCTCCTCAGAGTCGGAGCTCCCCCTCCAGAGGTTCAGGGGGCCAAAGGCTCACAGAAATGGTGGGCCAGGCTGGCCCTTCTCCAGCTGAGCTCTCCACAGGCGGGACTTGGACCAAGCAGCCGCCTTGGGCACATGAGAGGGAGTTTCTTAAATGCCTTGCCCCCCCCCCCTGCCCTCTTGCAAGCAGAGGACGCCTCCGTGAAAAGCCTCGTCAGATGTGGGGCACAGCGGGGGAGACGGGGTGGCGGCACTTGAGGAGCCGCCCCAAGAAAGGGAGGCTCACCGTTTCTTCCCAGGAGGCAGGACAAGGAGCAGCAATAAGGACGGGAACTAAGCAAGGAGAGAAGCAACCTGGAATTTCCTGACCAGGAGACCCCCGAACCCCGTGGGACAGAAGTTGCCGCCGCGGGAAGTCAGGTGGCTGCTCCATCCCTGGAGGCTTTCAAGAAGAGCCTGGACAGCCACCTCTTTGAAACGGCCTCGGGTCTCCTGCCTGAGGAGGGGGCTGGACGAGAAGACCTCCAACCCACCCCACCCCCCCCCCCGAGAGCGAGGGGGGTCCGTGGCCCTTCCCCTTCCGCACCCGGCTCTGCCTCCGAGGACGCCCGGCCCTTCCCTGGAGAGGCTCCGCATCCTCACGCCCACCCCAGCTGGCCTGTCCCCCCAGCAGAGACCCTCCTGGGGCCACCTGCAACCCTCACGCTCCTCCAGGGGTGGGCAATCGCCCCCCACTCCCTCAGGGAGTTGAGGGGAGAGGCGGCCAGGAGGAGCCAAGCCACAGGGGTCTGGCAGAGGCTGCAGCCTACCCAAAGCCCCTCCCACTGGAGCGTAAAATGGTACCTCCACAACCAGGTCCAGTCTATCCTGATTTGCACTGGCTGGAAGCCAAGCCCCAGGATCCAGCCAGGGGATTCTCCCCCAGGTGCTGCTCTGCTTGGCCAATGGATTCGCGTTTCTCTGTTGTTGCGGGAGGAGGAGGGGGGGTCTTTTAAAAGGGGCTTTTCACCTAAACGGAGCAACTTGGAGCAGTGGGATTTTTTTTTAAAATCCTTTTTCTTTAATCCTGTCTCAGCCGGAGGATTTGATACCCGGAGCAGTTCCTCTTTTGCAAAGCAGGCTATGGGCTGCCCCCGCCCGCCCCACCCACTCCACACCACGAGGGCCCCTGCCAACTCTTCCCCTCCCAGCCCCCCCACCCTCCAGGATTGCAGCTTTGGGACCTGGCTGTGCCCCTTGGGTTTCCTGCCCCCTTCCTGCCCCTCGCTCCTCCCTGAGCCTCAGCCCTCCTGGGTGCCATTTTGCCAAGACTGGCCCTGGCCCCGGCCCCAGGGCTGCAGGCAGTTGCCCTGAGTTGTTCCTGTTGCCTTTCCTGGAACCGAGCAGGGGGCCTCCCCCCACCCACGCACACCCACGCACACCGGTGGGCTTTGCAGGCCTTGAGGCCCCAGGCCACTGTGGCTCGTGGGGCCTGGGCAGGAATTCAGCGGCCTCCCATTGCCTGCTCTGGGGGGCCCAGGATGGCCTTGGGGGCTGCGGGGGTCCTTCTGAGTGGGAGAGTGCACAGCGCCGCCCCCTCCCCCGTTGCCCAACCTGATGCATTCTGGCTGCTGCTGCTGCTGCTGCTGCTGCTCTCTCCGGAAAAGACCCCCACCCCAGTCTTGCAAGGTGTGGCTGCCTGGGAGCGGTTGATGGCCAAACCTGCCTGCCGGTTTGGGCGAGGGTTTTCGGAGGCAGTTCGCCATTGCCTCCTACCCCGGGCGGAGAGAGGGGAAGTGGCCCAAGGTGACCCGGCTGCCTTCCTGCCTCGGGCAGGACCAGAAAGCACCGTCTCCCCTTTCCAGCCTGGAGGCTTCCCCTGGCCAGCTCTCAGCTGCCGCTGCAGCGCTGCTTCATTCACAGGTATACATTCCTTTGTAGTTGCCCGCTCGTCTGAATTCGTCTGAATTCCTTGCGAAACAAGCGGAGCCGCAAGAGCAGCGCTTGGCTCGAACGGGGCTAGGAAAGGGTCCGGCGCTGCCCGTCCCGGGGCTGCCGTCCAGCCTAGGGAAGGCGAGGGGCGCTGGGGGAAGAAGCCCCTGGCCTGGTCCGTGGAGGCTCGGCCGCCGGAAACGTTGGCGGGCCCTCTCTACCTTTGGGCTGGTTCACCTGAGCAAACGACCGGCAGGGCTGAGTCGCCCCGGGGCTCCGACAGCTCCTTCCGGGGATTCTCCTCCCCCGCCTGACTCGGAAGCTCCCGCTCCGTGTGCGGAGCCCAACCCGGGAGCCGAGACTCTGCACCCGGAGGGAAACCGGGGGGCAATCTGGACCTGGGAACCCGGGCCGAGAGCGAGCTGGTCAGCCAAGCGCTCCAGTAATGGAGGAAGCCGCCTCGCTGGCATTTCCTTTGCCAGCCTGGCTTCCCCACTTCCCGCAGGTGGCCTTTTCCCAAGGGAGGCTGCCTGTCCTGCACGGGCCCTCCTCCTTCCCAGCCGGCGGGGGGAGGGGGGCGGGGGGGGGCTTCACCCCTGGTGGTTCCCTGCAGGTCTTGCAGAGTAAAGCGGAGGGTCTCCCTCCCTCTCGGCTGAAGAGGGCCATTGGGGTGCAGCCCCCAGAAAGGGCCTGCCGTTCTCACCGGGTCTTCCACCAGGCAGGCCTCTGAGACCCCCCCCTCCCCTTGGCTATGCCACCTCCAACACAGGGGCCCCAGAGACCCGGCCAGGCTGGAGGCGGGCAGAGGAGGAGGAACGATGCCGGCATGGCCTTGGGCAGCCCTCAGCCCGTTCAGGAGCCTCCAGGGGGAACACGAACGGCCAAAGTTCAGCGCTTGTTTTATTTGAAGGGCACCAAAGAGGCCCGTTGTGTGTGTGTGTGTGTGTGTGTGTGTGCGAGAGAGAGAGAGAGAGAGAGAGAGAGAGAGAGACAGAGAGAGACAGAGAGAGACAGAGAGACCCAAAGCGCCAGAAGCTGGGAGGCTGGCTGGATAAGATCCTCCTTGTGATGCGGAGGCAGGAGTGACTTACCCAGAAAGGATGGGGCCTGTTCGGACTTGGTTGCTGGGCACAGCTTGCCAAATTATTTTACATTTCCACATGCCTCTTTGTCATTAACCGAAGGAAAGAAGCCATGCCCGGGCAGCACCATTGTGTTTGTTGTGTGGAAAAGGAGAAAAATCACCAACCGAGTTCATGCTATCGAACGCCAAGGCCAGCGGCGGGCTATAAATAACCTCTGTTTTGCAACTCATTTCTTTGGGTGTGACCTTCGTCCGGCTTGCTTGCCGCTTGCTCATTAGGGCAAGAGAGCTGCATGCAAGTATGTTTACGCCTTTCAACCCTGAGCCTCCTAGCTGGGCGCTGCTCACCTTCCCTTTTTTCTTTGGGCCCTCATTCCTAAGCAACCAGACCCTCCCCTTATTGCCTGCAAGGAAGTCCCAGCCCCCCCACCCCCGGTGCGGCCAAAGGGGGCGCAGCACCTCTCAGGCTCTGCCAGAAACAGAGAGGTGGCCACAGGTGGCACCGGAGCTGGTCCGGGGGGAGCAGAAGCTGCCCAAACACTCCTTCCTGGGAGGGCAGGGGGGCCATCTGGAGACCTGGGGTCCCTCTGTGTCATGGGCAGCCAGCGCCAGCTCCTCTGGCAGAGCTGGTGCTCTGGGGCAAAAAAAGCGGATAGCAAAGGCAACCCATGGCAGCCAGGGGCTGTGGCAACCCCCCCCCCTGGGCTTCTGGCTGGGTGGGGCGAATGGGGGCTCTGGAAAAACAAGCCAGGGAGGCCCTGAAGGCGGGGGATTCTCTGGCAGGGGCTGCCTCCACACCTGCGCAACTCCAGGAACTGCAGAGGCCCTGGGGGCGTCCCATGGAGTCTCTGGCACACCCCAAGGGGCTGAGGGGCTGGGACTGACCCCCCCCCCCGCCGCCCCCTCCCCCAGGGGGATCCCTCTGGGCCCAGGCCCCCCCCCCCCCCCGCCCCCCGGCCCCCCTTTCCCTCCGCGGAAGGGGCCGGGGGGGGGGGGGGGGGGCGGCTGTTCCAGCCTCTGCCCCAGAGGCTTCTGGGAGAGGATGTCCGCTGGGTGTCCCTTGCGCCCCTTGCCAAACTGGGGGGAGGCTTTGGGAGCCCTCCGGGGCCTGCCAGGCAGTCCTTGGCAGCCCCCCGACATCTGCTTACTACTTGTGGGGAGGGGGGTTCAAAGGGAGCAGCCAGGGAGGATCTCAGCCTGCAGAAAGTCTGCCCGCCCCCAATCTCTCTTGCCCCCCGCTCCCCCTTTCCCTTTCCCTCCTTTCTTGCCTTCCTGAAGCTTCGTGGAGACCTTCGCTCCCCCCCCCCCCCCCCCCCCCAAGAAGTCTCTCTCTGTCCCTCTTTCTGGCAGGCTGCTTGTTCAAACCCCGGCGGCTCCTCTGGGTTTCCTTCCTTCCCTTAAGGTCCTGTGTTCGGGGCCTCCCATTCGACGTCCAGCCCTGGGCAGCTGCTCCCAATTGAGGGTCAGGGATAAACCAACAGCCCCTTCAATCCACCACGGGGGGGTGGGGGCTCCTTCCTTCCGGGCCTGCCTCGATTCCCCTTCCCCGGTTTCTTCCCTCGCTGTCTGCAGGGGGTCCTCAACTTACAACCACCATCGAGCCCCAAATGTATGTTGCTAAGCAAGACCTTTGTTAATTTTGCCCCGTTTTATGACTTTTTTTGCCACGGTTGTTCAGTGAATCCCCGCGGCTGTTAACTCAGGATCACAGCTGTTAAGGGAATCTGGCTCCCCCACTGACCCCTTGGCTGGCCAGGGGGGTCTCCAAAGGGGGCGATGGGACCCACGGGGCCCTGCGGCCGTCATAAGGGTGAGACCGTGGCCAAGCACCCGACCGTCACTCCGGGGACCCCGGGGACTCTGCAGCAGCCACCAGGAGTGCGAGGAGGGGTCCTAGGCCGCTTTCTTCAGGGCCCTTGTAACGTTGAGCGGTCACTAAGCAAACTGTTGTAAACTGGGGACTGCCCTGTCAGCCTCTCCGAACGTCCCTTTGCCTCAGAGGCATCCTGCCCGGCTCCGTTCACTCCTGGGGCGCAAGGTCTCCCCCGCTTGCACGCCCGTCCGAGTGGGGGTGGGGGGCTTTTCCCCTTAATCTGCACAGTCTGGAATGGACAAAAGGACCCCGGGGCTTTAGCTCCGGAAGGAGATCACTAAGCGGCGCCCAAACCGTCCGGAGGCTGTGGCCCCAACCTCAGCTGGGCCAGCCTGGGGTGGGGGGTGGGGGGCCTGCCTAAGCGCACCAACGCGCCTCCCGTCCCTGTCCTATGGTTCCTTTTATTCTTCTTCTCTGGATCCGTGTATTCATCACTATGTTTTTACTTATACCTGTTATCTTGCAAGCGATTGACAAACCAAATAAAATAAACCAATAAATAAATCGAACTTAATCCACGAGGCAGCTGGGAAGGGGGAGCAAATCTTACAGCCCTTTCTCTCACTGCTCCCCCTCGTCCCAGTTTTGGAGCAATTAGCAAGGGGATTTAATGTTTGCATTTACATTCTTGGGGGGGGGGGGGGGGGGGTTAAGGGAGAGTGAGGGAGCACTCTTTGGGGGGAATGCCCGGGAAGGCCGTAGCCCCTGCTCCCAGCTGCGTGGGATGCAAAAGGAGGACTCGGAGGTGAAATTAATTAGAATCCTGCCGCTTCAGACAGCAGTGCAAGCCAGCCCTGGGTGCTAATTAACTAATCAAGGTTGCAGAGCTGAGCTAAAACTTGCAATTAGTCCCTTTCAGGGAAGCACAGCCTGAAAATACAAAGACAAGCCCTTTAGGAAGAGGCGGGTTGTGCAGACCCTCCTGCAAGGGAGGAAACTGCGTGAAGAGGAAAAGGAGAAGAAAAAAGAAGAATAAGAAACACAAGACCAAGGGAAGCCAGGATAGAGAGCCAGGTTCAGGCTGGAAGGCAGCTCCAGGAAGACGGCCGAGAGACACTCTGGTCCAGGTGTTGGGTTGGGTTGGCTGGCGCTGATGAGGCCCCCTAGGTTGTCAGCAGCCTCAGAGGGCGCCAGGGAGCCCCCCCAGTCATCACTGTTCCCCTCCCTCTCCGCTAGCCCCACCCCTTCCAGCACAGACGAGGAGGAGGTTTCCTGGTTGGGGGAGGAGAAGTCTGCCGGGGAGCGTCCGGAGGCTCTTCTGCTGCCTCTCCTGCAAGCCGCCCACTCCGATGATCCCCCTCCCCCCCAGAGGGCACAGGAGAGCTGACGGGGCAGCCCCCGGGTTTCAGGGGCACACCTGGGGCCCAGCCTGTGCCCGGCTCCTGGCGCCCGCGCGTCTGCTGTTGCTTCCTGCCAGGGTGGCTGCAGCAGCTGCAACAGGAGGCAGCTTCTCTCTGGCGCACGCAGCCCGCTCTGCCCACAGGGGCTGACTCAGCAGCTGCCGGTTTCGGCCAAGCTGGATTGGCAGCATTTTCACCGCCTCCCCATGACTGCTTGGTGCCCGGGTTGTGCCTAGCCCAGTCCACACCGCCTGGCACACACACACAAACACACACACACACTCTCTCTCTCTCCTGCAGGAGGGGGAAATTGAGGCGAGCTTTGGCAGCCCCACTGCAGAGGCATAAAGGCTGGAGAGGGCTTCCTTTTGGAGGTTGCCAGGGGCACCCCTCGGGTCTGCCCTGCACCACCCCCAGAGCCCTGTGCTCGTGGCCACTCTGGCTGTGGATGATGCTCTTGGAGGGAGTGCCCAGGTCGCACCCAGGCCCAGCCGGCTCAGCCTTGGGCGCCTGCCAGCTCAGCCTCACGCGACCGGTGCCTCCCTTAGCATCCAGCCCTTGTCCCCGGCTGACCTGGCGGGCGAGGCCACCTCCTCCCTCTGCAGAGAGGCCTCCGGCTGGCTTGGGTGAGATGGAGCCCGCCGGCCCGGCAAGTGGAAGCAGCTGTGTTGGTCCCAATGATTGCAGGTCACCACCAGCTGGACAGAGCCTCATGACCGCCTTTTCACCCCTCACTGCCCCCACCCCCAGAAACCCCCTGCGGAGCTGAGGACCCTTGGAATGGAACTTATTTGCTCCATCAACACAACAGTCCTGCTTGCACAAAACACAACTGGCGGTTTTGCAACAGAAACGAGGTTTCTGGTTCGTTTTAAGACGAAGCTTCCTCTCTGATTCTCCCTGGCTGCAGGGGGCGCCCTCGCTCTAAGTGGACCTCTTAACCTCCCGCTTACACACAAACGCCACGCAGGCCATCTATGATACACCCTCGGGGTGGCACAGGTGTTCTCCGGAGGCCCCCTGCCCTGCAGCAGAACCCAGCAGGCAGCTTGGCCTCCCGCAGCCCAGCCAGCCCCAAAGAGGAGGAGGAGGCAGAAGGGGGGCAGCGCAGTCCCTGCGAGAGACCCGCTTGGTCTCGGCTCTTGCGCGAGGCTCCCAGCCACCTGCAGCTGGCCCTGGGCATCCCCTTGCGGGACCAGCTGGGCCAAGAAGCGGCCGCTCCCCAGAAAGCAGTCCGGAGGCCCAGGGCATTGGGCGCCTTGAGCCTCCACCTCGGTCGGGCTGCCCCTCCTTGGGGGTCCCCGGGACAGCCTGCCCCGGAGTCCACCCGGCTCTGGCCCCGCCCCCTTTACCGTAAAGCAACTGCTCGGCATCTGGGCAGGGGTGGGATTCAAATTTTTTAACAACCGGTTCTGTGAGCATGGCTTAGTTGGTGGGCTGGCTTGGTGGTCATGTGACTGGCTGGGCGTGGCCAACTCAATATCACTCAGAACGAGGCACGCATTTCCTCACCTGGCCTCTCATGACAACAGTCGTAAGTGTGAAAAATGGTCATAAGTCACTTTTTTCAGTGCCATTGTAACTTCGAATGGTCACTCCACACAAGCAAAGTACCAGCAAAGGAGGGAAAAATAACTCCAGAGGAGCTCCGGAGACAGGAAGTCCAGTCCTGCCAAGAATGTAATAAGGGTCAAAGGAGAGGCAGTTTCCGTAAGCAACACCAGAATGTTTCCTTCCTGCCTTCCTTACAGGATTAGCCCAGTCATTTCTTCTAACAACCGGTTCTCCGAACTGCTTAGAAGGATAACAACTGGTTCTAGCGAATAGGTGCGAACCGGTAGAATCCCACCCCTGCATCTGGGGCAGAAAGGCGGAACTCAGGGGAGGCCGTGGCCAGGGCCTGTGGGCATCCCCGCCCAGCCAGTCCACGGTAGTTTGGGGCAGGGGCGGAGGGCAAGGTGTAGACCCGGGCCGGCAGGGGGGCTGCGAGGCTGAGCACTGCTACGCAAAAAACCAGAGGGGGTCGTAAGCAATTGGCCGGCTGTTATTTCTGTAAGGGGCCCCCGAAACACGTCACTGCTTTCGGTCGTTCTGAGTGGGCGTGTCAGAAACGCGTCCTGGGTGAATTCGTCGCTGTTCTTGCAAATCCGGTTTCTCCGCAGAAGAATTCTACCTGCCCTGCTGGTCTAGGTTAGCTCTTCCCTAATGTTGTTGCTTCGATTCATTTTGCTCCAGCAACGTCTAGAATCCAGGGGTGCTTTTAAGGGCTTCCTCTCTGCTCCCCAGAAATGAGCTCCTTCCAATGGGGTCAGCGGTGGGCTTCCTCTTGGGCCAAGCCGCGTTTGGTCTCTCTGTTTCCTGCAGCAAGCTGGGGAATTCTGGGAGTTGGAAGTCCACAAGTCTTAGTTGCCAACTTTGGGGAGCCCTGCTCCAGCGAGAGGGAGGGAGGGAGAATTCATTTCCCCTGACAGCCAAGACCCAAAGGCCCGAGCACTTTGGGCCTCGCAGGGCCCCAGCTGAGCCCCCCGAAAGTGGCAGGAGCCATCCAAGTCCTCTCAAGGACGCTCTCAGGCCAAAGAGGCTAAAATTGGCCCCTCAGCGGTTTTACACAAAGCTCAGGCCGAATCCCCCAGCAGCCCCCCTTTGTTTCTGGACGGGTGGGGGGAGGGGCGGTTTGCCCCTCTGGGCAAGCGACTCCTTCAGTGGCCAAGGCTTCAGAAGAGGCCTCCCTGGCAAGGCCCCCCTCTGCGTGCCCAAGCTGGCCGAGGCAGGCGCCAAGGCATTTGGGCACCTCCGCGCTTCCCTTCCTCTGCCAGGGAAGCCGGCGCCTCTTTGCTGCCCGCTCCGCTCCGGGCAAAGTTGTGGGATGCCTCTGGGACAAAGTTCAGAGACGCCGCTATAAATAGCCCGTGTTCCTCTGCAGTTATTTTTAGCTCCCCAAGAGCTATAATTGCCTTCTGCTACTGCCGCTTGCCCAGGGTGGGGCCAGGAACGGCAGCCGGCGACCTGCGGCATCCAGCCGGGGGAAGACTGCAGGCAGGCTGTGGAGGGCACCGCCGGTGGGCAGTTGGCCGCAGAGGCTGCAAGCGTGCTGGAGACCAGCGCCCAGGATTGGGCTCCTCCGGGGCTCTTTGGAGGGTGGGGGGGCTATGTGCTCCCTCTGTCCTTGCTGCCCCTGGCCCGAGACCCTCCCCAGAATGAGAGCCAGCCTGGGCGGGGAGGAAACGAGGCGGCATCAGGTGGTCGTTCTGCCCCCACCCTGGCTTTGGAGAGGAAGCCTTGGGCCTGTGGATGCCCCCGGGGGCCCCCCCCCCCCCGTGACCAGCGCCAAGCTGCCCTGAGCTTGCTCTGTGTGTGTGTATAAGGGCTTTCCTCCTCTTCCCCCCCCCACAGATGGCAACCAGGTGGATGCCACGCTACCCCCAAGCGCTCCATCTCTGCAGGGTAGCCCCCAGGGCAGACCGATGCCATCCTGGGGGGCTCTCCCTCCCCAGTTGAATTCAAAATGGCTGTATGCCCATCCCAGCCCTGCCCCGCCCGTTGGCTGATTCCAGGAATTGTACCCTCCCCCCTTTTCCTCCTCAGGGCTGGGATGGAGGCTCACCTGAGGGTCCAAGGGTCATCCCTGCTCTGGATCACGCACCTTCTGCCAGCAGAGGCGCTTGGTGGTGGGCAGGGTCTCCTCCCGCCTCCAGGGAGCTGCTGTGAGCAGAGCCCCCCCCCCCCGGGAAAGGCCCCGGGCGCCCCTTCCAAGAAGCCCAGCAGGGGGTCGCTGGAGGGAAATCCGCCCCCCCGCCCCCCCCATCCTTCTTGGCATTGCAGAGGCAGAATCCTCCCCGGGCGGAGGCTGGGCCCCCAAGGCCCCCAAGGCCCCCCCCTCAAGAGAAGAGATTGCAGAGGCAGGGCCTACGGAGGGAGCTGCCTTCCCAGCCGAGAAAAAACCGCGTTTCCAGGCAAAAGGAGCCTTTATTCTTTGTGTGATCAATGCGCTTTTTAAAAACTGGAACCTCACATGTTCAGCACTAGCAAGGCAGCCAGTCCAGGGCACGAGGGGGGAGGAGCCGGTTACGAAAGAGAAAGGCAGAAATTAGCAAGAAAAGATGACCAGGCACAGCCTCCCCCCCGCCCCCCCTTATAAACCCTCCCCCTTTTTGGCAACAGGAAGAGAGTTTGGCAAATAAGAACCATGTTCAGCACTCTGTTTTTGACAAACTGGATCAATCCGTTTGTCACTTTGGTGAATTAAAAAAACAAACCAACTGAAAGAGTTTGACACAGGGAGGGGTCTGGCCCCCCCCTCTCTAAAAGGCCTGGATTCCCAGAGAGTAGAGGTGGGGAGGGTGGCCCTGGGTTCAAGGGCGGATGGGGGGGCTGCTTGTCCAGGGAAGACCCAGCCAAGCGACTGAGGAAGCGAATGCAAAGGGGGGGGGCAGGTGGAGGCTCCTGGGCTGGGATTCCCGGGGGGGGGGGGGGCTGGATTTAGCCATAAACAAGTTTAGGGCCTCACAAAATTTCAGAACGTTGTTGTTGCTCTCTTTTAGAGTTTTTGTGTGGCTTTCTGTGTGTGCTGTACTTTTGAAAACCTTGTGGAGCAATTTTTTATGCATAATTTTACAAAGACTTTAAGGCTAAACGTCCTCAGCTTTACGAGGAAGAGACCACCGGAGACCAGAGGCTCGGCCTCCTTTTGCCACGTCCCCGGGGGCTGCCTTGGCACGCGCTCTCGGGGGGCATCGGGAGAGCAAGGGGGCCCGCTGGGAGCTGACGGAGGCCCTGCTGGCCGGGGGGGGTCCCTGGAGATGCCCCACTGACCGCTTCTGGGCAAGGGGGAAGGGGGAGCCCAAATCGGCGGGCAGCCCTCCAGCTTGCACTGGGAGAGGCGGGGGGGGGGCTGCCCATCCCATTCTCCCCTCGGACCCTCCCACACCAGCTCCTCCAGGCTCAAAATCAAGGCCTCACTCAGCCCAGCCTGGAGAAGAGCCCCCCCCCCGTCCTTGGAGGGGGGGGCCCCCCCCGGACCGGCGGATCCCCCCCCAAAAAGGCCGGCCCCCCCCCCCCGCAGCCCCCCCCCGCAGCCTTATCCCCACACCCAGCCTGCTGGCATCCCCAGGGCTCCCCGGGGAAACTCCGTCCTTTGGGCCACTGGCGCCTCACTCAGAGGGAGAGCAACCAGCCAGGGAAAGCGCCCCCCAGCCTTGGCCCTTGGGAGTGGGGGGGGCATCCGTGCGTGACAGTTGGGGAGGCGGGGGGGGAGGGAGGAAGAGACGAAATGGGCCCCTCTCCTTGGGAAGCCCCCTCCTCAACCGTCCTGGAAGGGCAGCCGCCTTTGCCTGCCTGGCCCTTCCCCAGGCCAGCTCTCCACTGGGGGGTGGGGGCATCCAGACCGGCTCCCTGGGGGGTCCCCTCCCAGGACGGCCCTCAAGCCCAGCCTGGTGCCCTCCCTGCCCCCCCCCCCCAAATCCAGTCATCTGCCGGTGGGACAAACGGGCAACGAGGGCTGCTCCCCCCTCCTTGGCCTGGCCGGAGATCGGGGGGGGGGGCTGGGGGGGTGCCCAGCTATAGGAGGGCGCAGGGCTTCTTGTCCTTGAAGGGGTTCTCCGAGGTGGGGACGCCAACCAGCAGGGGGTCGTTCCTGGCCTGCTCCTCGCAGTAGTTCATCAGCTCCAGGCAGGCTTTGGAGACCTGGGGAGGGAAGCAGACCCGTCAGTCCCCCCGCCCGGCCACCTGGGGTCCAGAGGGAGGGGCCACAAGGCGGCACTGCAGGGCCTGGGCATGGGGGCCCCTGCTCCTTGGGGGGATCCAAATGTCAGCTGAACACTGCCCCCCCCCCGAAGGCAGGAGCCACCAGGATCAAGGCCCCCACTAATTCTCAGTTCCAACCTGCAGCCGGGTCCCCCAACACCCCGCTCCCCATATTCTGGAAGGGGGACCTGATGTTCTGACTGGGGGGGGAGAACGACCCTCCTCTCTTGCACGGCTGTCCCCCGTTTCCTTCCTGGCTGCCCCCCCCTCCTGCCCTCAAGAGAAGGGGGCCAGGACCGGACTGCCCCCCCCCGGGGGGGGACACACAGCCCCCAGCACTAAATGCAGCTCCACTGAACCTCTTCCAGGAACCAGGATGGGGGTGAGAGAACCCTCCCCGGTGACCCCCCCCCCCGGGGCCAGAGGTGGGCTGGCTTCTCAGCACCTCAGGGCCTCTGATCATGTGCAGAGGCATTCTTGGGCCAAGGAGCGGCCGAGGCCTGCAGGCCCGTGTGCTCAAAGAGTCTCTCTCTCCCTCTCCCCTCAAGAGTGGGTTGCACCTTCCCTGCCTCCGCCCGGGGGCCAGAGACCCTCGCCCACTGCAGGGGCCTTGGGGCTCGGTCTGGCAGACTCTCCGTTGCCAGGCTGCCCAGGGCCTGACCTTGAGCCAGAGGGGGTCTTCTGCCTGTCCCCCTCCCCAATTCCCAGGGCACCTGGCGCCTCCCCTCCCCCATCCGAGAGCCCACCTTGATCCTCTCCATTCCGGCCTCGATCCGCAGCTGCTCCACCAGCTTCCGGGCCTGCGCGATGTTGTTAGTGGCCGACATCGTCTGCCATCGAGGGGGGAGGGGCGTCCGCCAGCACCTGGAGGCCTGGAACACCAGAGAAGGAGACGCTTGGCTCCCGGCCCTGCTCTGCCCCTCCCCCAGGGTGGCACCGGACAGAGTTGCCCCCTCCTCTCTTTGGAGACAGCCCCCCCCCCCCGCAAAGCACTGCCACGCTCAGGGTGGCAGCGACCGAAGGTGCCCAGAGGAGTGGGGGGGGTATGACCTGGCTGTGTAACTGGGGGGGTCAAAGGCCCCAAGACCCCAGAGCAGCTTTTCAGGGGCTGAGGCGACTCTGCCCACAATCCCCACCCCACCTTCTCTGGGGCTGCAGCCCAGGATGATATCCCTCTTTCCGCAGCTGCATGGGGGCCACAGCTCTGCACCAGGCGAAGACGAGGAACCTCCGCAGGCAGGGGCAGTCTATCTCAAGAACCAACCGGTGACTCGGACGGAAGGTTTTCCGAGGCATCTGGCTGGGCCTTCCCCGCAAAGAGACGCTACGATTGTCTGCAGGATCAGACTCGGGGGGGGGGGGGAACTGGTCCTCGGCCGGAAACGTCCCGAGGGGGCAGCTTCGGGGGGCCCCGCTGGGCCTCAGAGTTGAAAAGAAACAAGGAAGCGCGCCCCAAGGCGGACGGACCAACTCTCCGGCTCCCCCGGGGTTCCCTCCCCGGCTGACACCCACTTGCTCCTGGGGCGGCCCGCGCGAAGGTCTTTCCGTCCCCCCTGGGCGGGGCTGCGAGACGAGAAGGGGGATTCCAAGGCGAGGCAGGGGAGGCCCTGGGGGAGAAGGGCAGAGAATGGGACCCGCTGGGAAGCCCCCCCCCCCGCAAAGGCGCGGGGCGCGGGGCCCCCCCCCCCCCGACGGGCCTGGGTCCCACCGCCGGCGCGTCCCTGCCTGCGCCACTGCCGGGGGGGCGTCGCTCGGCTGCTTCCTTCCTTGCAAGTACCTGGCCCGAATGCCTCGCCCGTTGGAGGGCAGGGAGGCCGGACGCTTATTAGCGGCTCCCGGGCCACCGCCTGCAGCTTTCCGGCCGGCCAATCGCCCACTGGCCGGCAGGGGATCCGCGGCCGCCTTCCTCCTCCTCCTCCTCCTCCCGCATAAAGCGGGTCCAGGTGCGGCCCCTCCCGCGTAGAGCGTCGGCCGACCGGGACGGCGCCGGAGATGGCGAGTAAGAGGCTGCTGGCCGAGCTGGGGGCTCCCTCCCCGCCCAGCCCCACGGGGGCTGGAGTCCGCTCCCCGCCTCCCTCCAGCAGGCTCTCTTTCTCGGCCTCCGCAGAGGCCTCGGGGGCAGCCCGCTTCTCCCAGGGCCGCTACCCGCCCACGCTGACCATGGTCACCGAGGCCGTCGGGGCGCTGAACGAGAGGAAGGGCTCTTCCACCGCCGCCATCAAGCGCTACATCCGCCACAACTACCCCGGCGTGGACCCCATCCGGCTCAAGTACTACCTGCGCAGGGCGCTGCTGAAGGGGCTGGAGAAGGGCTACCTGGTGCGGCCCCTCAACTCCTCCGCCCAGGGCGCCACCGGCAGGTTCAAGGTGAGGGAGCCGCCCCCGCCCCGGACCCGACTTCGGGTCGAAGGGCTGCACTGGCAGGAAGGCTCCGCGGAAGGAGCCGGCCGCCTGCAGGGTCCCACGGTGCCCCTCCCCTTGTTCAGCCTTGGGCCAGGCAGTCGACCCCTGAAGCCCACGGGAGGAGTTGGGGACCGGCTTATTGCTCTCTGGGGTGCCTGATGGCCGCAGCCCCCTGGACCCGAGGGGTTTTCCTGCCCCACGTGGCTCCCTGCCCTTCCTGGCACTCCTCCCCTTTGCCTGGGGGGGGACCCCGGAGGGAGCCTTCTGCTGCCCTGCCTGCTCGGCTAATGACCGGTGGGAAATGCCAGCCTTGCCTGGCCGTTGCCAGGCCAACCCGTGTGCTGCTGCCGGGGGCCCTTCGGGTCCTGCCTTGGGCCTGGCAGAGTCTGGCCTGCGACCGCGGAGCCTTTGGAGGAGGGGGGGGCAGGGGAGTGCCTGAGTGTCCCCTTGGCATTACCCCCCCCCGTTGTCCTGGTTTTGCAGTTGGCAGCCATAAAACCCAAGAAGGGGAAGGCGACGAGGGCCCCGCCTGCCCAGGGGGAAGGCCCACCCCCCCAAAGCGGAGAAGGTGCTGGCGGGCAAGGCGAGGGCTGAAAACCCCAAAGGCAAAGGGAAGGGTAAGGACTCCCCCCCCTTTTCATGCACCAGCCACCCGGGGGGGGGGCCCTTGGGAGGATGGAGGGCGGGGGTCCCATGGCATCTCTGCCAGAAGCTGCATTGGGGGGGCGGGTAAGGGGGCCGCCGAGGGGCTCCTGGGTGGGCTCTTCGCCCTGTGGGGGCCCAGCTGCAGCTTCTGCCCTGATGGAGGTCAGCTGGGGGAGAAGGCGCTCATCCTGCTTCTCTGCCCCCCCCTCCCCAGCAGACGCCAAGGGCAAGGAGAAAGCCGCCAGCAAGGAAGCCAAGATGGAGTCTGACTCGGTAGGCCTCCGTGCAGGCAGAGGGGGCAGCTCGGCCCTCCCCTCATCGCCCAAGTCCTTGGGTGGGCGGCCTGCCGCTGGGCAGGAGAGAGAGAGCCCCCCAAAGTCCAGGGGTGGCAGCCCCCTCCCAGTGGCCCCTTCCGGGGCTCTGGCCCCTGCCGAAGCCCACACAGCGCGGGCTGAGTCAGAGGAGCGTCTCCCTTGCCCATCCCAAAGGCCCCACTGGGGGGGTCTGTATCTGCCCCCAGAGAGCTGAGCTGGGCTGCCTCTGGCCAAGAGGTTCGGGGCTGCCCCCGTCCCCCCCGACTCGTATAAGGCCGAGCGTGTCCGTCTTCCTGCAGGTCCTGGCTGCAGGCCCCACGAAGCCAAAGCCGAAGCCAAAGCCAAAGCCAAAGGAGAAGACGGCAGCCGAAGGAAAGGCTCCCAAGAAGCCAAGGGTCCCCAAGACCGTCCAAGTGAAACTGGCAAAGCCCCCCGCCAAGGTGCCCCCCAAGGGAGAAGCCAAGACGGCCGCCAAGGGCAAAGCTCGGCCCAAGGCAGGAGCAGGAGGCAAGGCTGAGCCCCCCGGGGGGGAGCCAGTCACGGCAGCAAAGGGGAGCCAAGCCAAGAGCCAGGCCGGGCCCCCCAAGACCGGGCCCCCCAAGACCGGGCCCCCCAAGACCGG
>NW_020769537.1:179383-200445 GCF_900518735.1 Pseudonaja textilis | reverse complement strand
GGGCCCCCCAAGACCGGGCCCCCCAAGACCGGGCCCCCCAAGACCGGCGCTCCCAAGGCGGGAAAGAGGGCAGCGGCCAAAGGCAAGGAGAAGGAAGCCAAGGGGGCGGCAGGCCCAGAGGACACCTGAGGGCCACAGGGGCCCTTGTCCCCAGCTGGGTGGGTTTTAACAGCATTATAAGCAGCCGGAGGTGTTGTTGAATAAAGGTGTCACATTTGGCAAGATGGCAAACTCCCCGCCCCCCCCGGGCTGCTCCTGATTCTAAAAAGCAGCAGAGAGAAGCTGCGCTGAGGGAGATCCGGCGTCCCCTGCGCCTGACCGGAGGAAGAAGGACACACACATGCACACACACACCCCAGCTTAGCAGGTAACCTTGCACCTGCTCCGCCCCAGGTGGGCCATGCGCACCAGTCACTTCCACCGGAGCCTTTCAAGGCACAGCTGGCTGCTCCACACGGGCATTTTTGAGCAATGCTTTGGCTTGCAAGCTACATTGTCCTAAATTATACTTTGGCACAGCGGTTCCCAAACTTTTTCAGTCCGCCCCCCCCCCCCCTTGGTGCTACAAACTTATCCTTAATGCCCCCCAGCCAGGGGCGGGATTCGAATTTCTGTGGGTGTGGCCTAAGTTGGGGGTGTGGTTTGCTGGTCACGTGACTGGGTGAACATGGTTTGGTGACTGGCAAAGTGGTCCTCACTTAACGGCCGGTTGCTTAGCAAGTGTTCTCATTTATGACTGGCCTCCCCAGAACTACTCGACCTGTTTTGGGAGTTTTGACAGCCACGCACATACGCAGACACACACATTCCCTTCCAACCCTGCTGGAGCCGGTCCTTGGGCTAGAATCGGCAAAGCATCTCTGATTAGATTCTAGTAGTGAATAAAATCTAATCAAAGATGCTTTGACAATTCTTGTTGATTTGTTTTATTTTTATTTCTTTATTTTGTGTTGCTGAATTGCATTGACACGTGTGTGTCCCTTCTTGTGCACAACCCAGAAGCGGTTGTGCTTCTTTGCAGCAAAAATTACCGAATGTGCCGGCACTGCCGCGTTCTAGGTGCCAGCCCCACAGGTCCACCCCATTGAGCCCGCTGCACCGGAGGGGCCTGCCCAAGCAAGTCATGTCAATGGGGTGAGCCGGAGAGAGGGAGGGAGGGAGAAACAGGATCCATTGGGCCAGATCTCCACCCTAAACAATTACTCTTCCCCAATGTAATTACAGCGCCAATTCTGAAGAAGGCAAAACCTGAACGTAGTGTTGGTAAATTACAAGGAGAACATACACACACAGACTCCCTGCTGGAGCAGGTGATTGGACTAGAATAGGTATCTCATTCTCTTTCTCCTCCCTCCTCCTTTATTTCTTTTTCTTTCTGTCCCTTCCTTCCATCCCTCGTTCCTTTGTCCCTTTTTCTTTCTTTCCCTTTTCTCTTTTTCCTTCTCTCTGTCTCTTCCCTCTCTCTTTCCCTCTCTCAGGCTCACCCCATTGACTTCGTGCACCACTCAATTCGGACTGGCTTGGGCAGGTGCCTCTGGTGCCAGGGGCTCAACGGGGTGGAACCCGGCGCTGGCGGTGGGATGTTTGCAAAGGAGCCGCTCTGGCTTTGCCCTCCTTTCCAAGGCTGCGTTCGGGGCGGAGCTCCTGGCACCAGAGCGGGCAACTCAGCGGGATGACCCTGCAGGGCCTTGCCTGGCGGGATTTTTTTTCACCCCTGAATCGTGCCCTGCCGCTCACCTCCGGCGCCCCCCCCCTTGCCTCTCAGCGCCCCCCAAAGGCATCCCCCCCCCCAGGGGGCAGTACCGCCCACTTTGGGACCCACTGCTTTAGCATAACTTTTTCACTAATAGGATTCTTGAACATAACTTCGTCCCAAGAACATTCTTGAAAATGTTGAGTCCTGAGAGCATCCAGTTTTGGTCACCACAATATGAAAAAGATGTCGGTACTTTGGAAAGAGCGCAGAGAAGAGCCGGACTGGAGGAATCGGGCCCGGCTAGTCTGGAGAAAAGGATACGGGGAAACACGATGGCGGCCTTGCAGTATTTGACGGGCTGCCACAAAGAAGGGGGGGGGGGTCAAAGCACCCGAAAGCAGGACAAACCGCAAAGGACGGGAGGATCTAAGAGCACAACCAACCAGTGGAGCTGCTGGACTCCAGAAGTCGGTGCTCCGTCCCTGGCGGTTTTTAAGAAGAGGCTGGACAGACATCTGTCCAGAATAGGACACAGGCCCTCCTGCTTGTGCAGGGGTTGGACTAGAAGACACACACACACACACACACACACACACACACACACACACACACACACCCACACACCGGCACAAGGCCCCTTCCAACTCTTATTAGCCACAGATTCAAGCTCATGCTTTGCTTCAGAGAGTGTACATCTAGTCTTCAGTGTTGCAAAATAAAACCCCCCAAAGGTGTCCCTAAAGGGCTTGCAACTGAATGGCAGCGCTGCCCAGATTCAGGGGATAGGCAGCTTTTGGGAACCCCAGCTGGAGAACCCGGGGTGGGGGGTGGGGGGGGGCTGGATGGATCTCTGGGCTTCGTCCAGAGTCCTGCTGAGCAGAGATCTGGGGCTGCTCCCGGATCCCCTCAGAGTTACAGGATTTGGTTTGGGCAGGCGAGCCCCACAGAGGGCACCCACCTCCCACCTCCCCTCCTGAGTGGGTAGGGGGTGCCTGGGATTATTGGCAGCTGGGCAAGGTAGCGCCAGCACCCGGTCGACTTGCAATGGGAGAAAGGCTGGAATTCCCAGGAGGGCTGGGAAAAAAATGGATAGGAGCTTGGAACAAAACA
Source organism: Pseudonaja textilis (assembly GCF_900518735.1). The sequence continues at coordinate 197,639 of NW_020769537.1, read as the reverse complement.
ACTCTGTGTGTGTGAGTGAGAGAGCTGGCAGCCCTGAATTACTTCACGTGATCTATGTCTCCCTCAGACCAAAGGTCCCAAGACCGCCAACTCCACCACGGGGGAGGGGGCGGGGGGGGTCTCTCCCCCCAGCTGCCCATGGCCTTGCTTGCTCTCCTCTGCCCGCCCACCCACCGCAGTTTGCCCGGGTCCTTCCTACCGCGCCATGCTCTGAAGGGAGCAAGCTACCCACCCCGGGCCCAGTGAAGACCTGAGGGGACCAAGACCCGGGGGATCTGTCCCGGGTGGCCCTGGCTCAGGGTCAGCGTGGGATTCACCCAGACTCCCCCCTCCGCCCCGGGTTCGGCCTTGCGCAGCCCCTCCCGAGCCTTCAGGCAGGTGATCGCTGCCCGCCCCCCTCCCCGCCCCCCCCCCGGCCTTGGCGGCCGATCTGCCCCCACCCCCGCCGCCGCCGCCGCCGCTTCCCCACCACCACCCGGCCGCCGCCCGCCGGCAGTTCAAGCGGCTGCTCGCAGCGGGCTGCCTTCCAACCTGCGCCAACCCCCCCCCCCGGCCCCCGCCCGCGCCGGGGGGGACGCCGCGGCCGGGGCGCGGCCCCCCCGGCCGCCGACGCCGGGGGGCCCCGGCGCCCCCCCCCCCGGCCCCTCTAACCGGTCATCGAGGCTGCCCTCCCCGAACCCCTCCCCCACTCCCGGGGCCGCTCGGGTGGTCGGCCCTGCGGCAGACTGAGGCGTCCAGGCGCTGCCGCTGCTGCTGCTGCTGCTGCCTTCCCGGCTCCCCTCTTAATCGCCCCGGGCGCCTGCTGGGAGTCCCTTCCAGGAAGAGACCCGGCTCCGGCCTCGCCGAGGCTGCCCCTCCACGCTGAGCTGGCTGATCCTCTCCACTCGCGGGGAGGGCCCTTCAGCCAGGACCCCCCCCCCCCGGTGCCCCCCGCTTTCTTGGCAGACCTGCCGCTGGTGTCTCAGGTGCCGCGCCAGCCAAGGGGGGGGGGAGGGGAGACCCAGCTGGGGGCCTGTGCAGACCGAGCGGGCTGGGTGACGCAAGCTTCCCGGGAAGCCCCTGCGGGAAGGCCCCTTTCGGCCCCAGTGTGCCCCCTTCCCAATCCATTGCCTGACCTCCTTAGCAGCAGAACCCAGGCACGCTGGAGGCTGCCCTCAGGCAGGGGGGAAGGGCGGAGGCCTCTTGGGGGGGGTGGCAAGGTGCGAATGTGTGGCGGGACGGGATTCTGCACATGGCCCGAGGCCCCTGCCCACAGTTGCCCCGATGCCCCAGGCCCCTCGTGGCTGAGCCCCCTGGCTCGGCGTGGGGCCTGACCCTTGTCCCATGGACAGCCCAGGAGAGGGGAAGGCCAGGGTCACTTCGGGCACTGGCACCAACCCAAGGAATGGTTAGCACGTGGGGCAAAGGAAGGCCCGGTGCCCTCCGGCTACACAGCAGCCTGGAGCAGCGGGGAGGCAGATCCATGGGGAGGGGGGGGACGGGCCCCAGGGGGGTCGCTTGGGCTTAAGGGGGGGCTGGGGGGGGGGGAGGCTGCATTGCTTTGACCAGACAGTCATTCTTGGGAACTTGAGGGAGGCCGTGGCATCCAGCATGGTTCCTTCCCTAGGCCACACACCAGCCCTGCAAGGCAGGACAGCCCAACTCCTGAGGGCAAGGTCCCAGAAGAGCAGCTTCCAGTGGAAGCGAGGGGGCTCCTGCCCCGTGCCCTCTGCCCCCCTTGCTTGGCGCTTCCCTTCGGGGCTCCCCGCCAAAGCAAAGGAAGCGACCGGCAGGGCCAGGTCAACCATGGGGCAGGGGCCGCGGGCGCAGATTCCCTAGACGGTGAGCCTCCAGGGCACAGCAGAGTCTATTTTCACCTTCCCCACCAAATGGCTTTTTGCTGCCAAGGAGCGATCAAGTCAAAACTTGAGGCTTAATCCCAGCTACTGGTGCCAGCTAATTTAATACCTAAATTAATATATTTTTAACAGCTGTTGGAAGACGTATCACGGCTGATTGAAAACATAAAAGAAACCCACCGAGTCAGGCGGCGTTTTCTCACGGGGGGGGTGCGGGGGGGGCAGGGCTTCTTTCCTGCCAGGCTAATTGCAGCCTTGGTGCAACATTGCTGAAAGAGCCGGGCGCCAGGCAGAGCTGGCAGAGGCAGAAACGGGGGGGCCTCCTCAGCTGCTCTTTCCCACAGGGCCCCCAGCCCATTCCAGGGAGGCCTCCCCAGTAGCAGGCTGAAGACCAACCAGCTCGCCCCTTTGGCTGCCGGAGGGAAGCCCCCTGGCCCGGCTCTGTTGGGTGGTCTTCGTCAGGGAGGGGCTGCTCCTCCCCTGGAAGGCTCGGCCCTCGAAGCCCGGGGCCCCTCCTGTGGCAAAGGAGGGCTGAGGGGGCTCCGCTTGGATGCCGCTTCTCAGGGAAGGAGCCCCCCAATTGCCTCCTGGGGCTGCCTCTTGACCCTTGAGGCATGTGGCTACCGCCTGCTCTGGCCTGAGGGGCCTCTGCCACCGGGGGGACCCTTGGCCAGTCGCTTTGCGGAGGAGAGGGCTTCCAAGGGGTGAGGAGCACCGCCTGCTCGGTTTCTGGCCCAACCCAGGAAGGTTACAGGCTCTGGAGCCGAGCCTCTGATGCACCAGCAGCTTCCGGCCGTGACCCTCCCCTGGATCAGTGGGGGAGGGGCGGGAGCCCAGGAATAACAGAGTAACAGAAGGGGCTTCTAGGCCTCCCCCAAGGATGAGGAGAAGGGGGCTGTCGGCCTTCAAGATTTTCTCCCTTCGCTTTGCTTCTTTCGGCTGTCATAAGTAACGGCGGGAGGAGGGGGGACATGGTTACGGGAAGGGAGCTGGAGGGGGTCACAAACCAGAACTGTATAAGCTGCAAGGGGGGGGACACACATTCCTGCTTAGGTTTCTATGCTATGCTATGCGCAGCTGCAACCCTTTATCAGACTATGTCAAGGTCAACGGACAGAAGCCTCGTCGCCACCTGGAGAGGCCCACACGATGATCTACACAACTTGTAATTGGATGAGCCAATTGAACTATTGGGGGTGGGAACGTTGCCATCACTTTGTGTGATGTGATTTACGCGCCCATTTTCTCAGATTCAGAATTCTTTTTTTGCTACCACTTGATTTCCAGTAAAAGATTTTTTTTCTCTGATTAAAAGAGTCCAAGTATTTCTTTCTTGGATTTTGAATGGAGCACCAGCTGACATTATTCTGAATCTCCACTTTACCAGCCCACCTGGATAATTAATAAATTTTCTTCCGAGCGGGTCTGAACACAACGTCAAATCCAGCCAGCGACCAAGAAGACCTGGGAGCGACTGGAGGACAAGATTCTCTGCTGCTAGAGGAAGCAGGGGAAGCCGACTTGTTGGCAGAACCAAATCTTGGGGGGAAAACAACCGGTAAAACCCAAATGGTCCTTGGGAGTCGGCTGGAAGGACCCTGAGGAAAAGCCTCCTCCAGGAGTGACCACTACCCATCGGCGTGGAAGAGAGGAGCCATGGCAAGAGAAGGAAAGAAAGAATTTTCTACTAACTCAAGCCTTGCATCTTCTAAATGAAGCTATCGGAGAACCTCAAACTGATCAAAGGTGTGAGGGAGAGGAGGGGGAGGCAGCCCCAGCCAGAAGAATCAGAGCAGACACCCCCATAAATCAACCCGGGCTAGCGCAACAGGCAGCAGCAGCCCAGGGGCCCCCAGTGGGGGGAGTAATTGCCAGAAGACGTAGAACTCCAAAGGTGCCCCCGTTGGAAGTAAAATATGGGGGGGGGGGATCCCAAGGAGTTAGGATTCTTATGGAGGAATACGGAGGGGATTTTTCCTCAGAAGCAGCCAAAGTGAGATGTGTTACCAGGGCTCTGGAGGGAACAGCTGCAAAGTGGGTGGTGACTTTGCATAATGATAAGGCCCCTCAGCTGATGAATTATGACCTGTTCATGACTGCACTGGGGGCCAGGTTTGAAGACCCACTTGCTGAACGTAAGGCCAGAATTAGGTCGAAGACCATAAATCGGGGGCGGAGATCAGTGGCCGACTACACCCAGGAATTTAGAGAGCTGGCGTATCGTATTCGAGGCTGGTCCCAGGGAGCCCTGATAGAAGCTTTTAAAGATGGGTTGAATGAAGATGTACATCAAAGCTGCGTTGCCAGAAGAGGCCCCAGTGAGCTGCAGCTGTGGTACATGCTGGCAGCAGAGGTGAAAACTGATCTGACCCAAAACAGAGGCACGGGGGGGTTGGTTGGAGCAAATCCTCCCCACCAGCCCTCGAGAAGCCTTAAAACCTCAAAAGGGAGGAATGGCGGCAAAACCTGAGACCACGGCTTGCTTCCGTTGTGGGAAGGAAGGTCACCGGGCTGCAGATTGCCGTGCCAAGCTAGAACCAAAGGGGGCGCCAGGAGGAGGAAGAAAACCTGAGAAAACCCCAGCAAAGCCTCGCAAAGCGGCGCTTAAAGCAGAGGAGGTTGTAGAGGTCGCCCCTCCGAAAGGAGAGGAGCTGGGAACTCCAACCTCTTCTGAAGAGAGTGAATCCGAATTGGAAGACGACTCACTGGTAAGTCCAAACAAGGGCCCTATGACCCTTGAGATTAAGGGTACCCACGTCGGGAGCCGAAGGGGAAATGCTGGCCTTGTTAGGCTCTGGGTGCACAAGGTGCGTAATCAGCTCGGAGGTAGTGGAGAAAATGGGCTTAAGGCTGAAGACTTTAAAAACGCCCATAGCCTTTTGCCAATTGGATGGATTGGTAGCTGGGGGCAGCCCTGCACATTTCATAACGGAACCAGTAGAAATGACGATGGGGAAGCATAGAGAGACTTTGTGTTTTATTGTGGCTCCTGGGATGGAGCGGCCCCTAATACTGGGGTTGTCCTGGCTCCGGAAATGGAGCCCCCACGTTGATTGGAGGAGAGGGTCATTGTGCATACGTATTGACCAGCGCCCAGAAGGGGAGGGGCAATCTCAACCGAAACTCAAGAATCCCACTGAACTGGCCTCCACTGGCACCGAGAACCTGAAGGGGGAGGAGAAAATTCCGGAGGAATATTGGGACTTAAAGGAGGTATTCAGTGAAAAGGCCTTGGATGAGCTCTCCCCCCCCCCATCGTTCAGCAGATTGCAGTATTGAAATTCTACCTGGGGTGAAACTCCCAAACCCGAAACTGTACTCGATGACACCGCGGCAGCTAGTGAGCTGTGGTCATTTATTGATAAGAATTTGGAACGTAGTTTCATCCAACCCACTAGACCCCGGGTAGCAGCCCCAGTATTGTTCCGTGAAAAGAAAGATGGCTCCCTTCGTTTATGTGTTGACTATAGAAACCTGAATGCTATTTCAGTGGAGAACGTGTACCCTCTCCCCTTCACGAAGGATATGTTGGCCCACTTACCCAAAGGGAAAATTTTACGAAACTCGACCTGAGAGAAGCATACTACCGAGTTCGAATTAAGGAAGGGGATGAATGGAAAACTGCTTTTAACTGCCCAGTGGGCTGTTTCCAATTCAACGTTCTTCCATTTGGCCTACAGGGGGCCCCTGCAGTATTCATGCAAATGATCAATCAGGTGTTGCATGAACATCTATACAAAGGGGTGTTGGTTTATCTTGATGATATTCTTATCTACACGGAGACTCGTGGTGAACATGTGAAACTAGTGCGGTCGGTTCTGGAAAAACTTCGAGCTGCTGAGCTGTATGCAAAGTGGTCCAAGTGTGAATTCCACCAGGAAAAAATGGACTATTTAGGTTATTGCATCTCACATGATGGCATAGAAATGGATCCGGGGAAGGTCCATGACATTTTGGAATGGGCCCCTCCCCGCACCAGGAAACAACTTCAAAGTTTTTTGGGATTCGCTAATTTTTACCATCAATTTATCCCTGCTTTTGCAAAGATTGCAATGCCTATCACAAATCTCCTAAAAACCAAAGGGGAGGTGAAACCAAAGCCTAGTAAACCCCTGGAGTGGTCCATGGGATGTCAAGCCGCTTTTGAGAAGCTGAAATGACTGTTTGCTGCTGAACCAGTACTCAAGGACCCGGACATGGATGCTCCTTTTGTAATCCAAGCTGATGCGAGTGACGTAGCAGTTGGTGCGGTGTTACTACAAGCAAACGAGACGGGGACTCTGCAACCATGTGCATATACTTCCCATCAACTAACGGAAACCGAAAGAAGATGGGCCATCTGGGAAAAAGAAGCTTTTGCAGTTCACTGGGCTGTTAACCTGGAGGCATTTCTTAGAAGGGGCAAAACACCCATTTGAGGTGTGGACGGCTTTGAAAACGCCTCGGAAGCTGTCTCCCAAGCAAGTTCGCTGGGCGCAGCACTTTAAGCGCTTTAATTTTTCATGGAAGTACATTCCAGGGGGGAAGAACTTCATGGCGGATGCTTTATCTAGATTACCTCAATATAACAGTGCTCGCCAAGAAGTGGTACGGCTGATTGTCCCAACCAAACAGTTGGCAGCTCCAGTGGTAACCAGAGCCCAGAAAAAGGAGGTTGATTTATCAAATGATTTGACTGCACAGTTAAGAGATGCTCTAAATCTTGATGATTGGTTCCCTGCTCACTCAAATAACTGTACGGTTAGAGATGGATTGGCATGGGTGGGGGCCAAATTATATGTGCCAGCGAAGCTGAGAAACCAAATATTACAGCAAGTTCATGACTCTAAAGCCGCTGGTCATTTTGGATTCGTGAAAACCTCACACTTAGTTAAAAGGCAATTTTGGTGGCCTACCTTGAAAAAGGACATTGAGACTTATATACTAGTTGTCCTATTGGTGCCTCAGCCAAATGGCCTCCTGGTAAACCAGCAGGCTTACTACAAAATGTAGCTAGACCAACAGCTCCATGGAAGGAAATCTCTCTGGATTTTATAGTGGAATTACCTGAAAGTGGGGGGAATACAGTTATTTGGGTAGTAACCGATTTGTTTTCCAAACAAGTACATTTCTTACCTTGTCTGAAAATCCCATCTGCGAAAATGTTGGCTAAACTGTTCATTTTACATATCTACAGGTTACATGGGGTTCCTGAACGCATAATCTCAGGGGTGTCCAGTTTACCTCAAACTTTTGGAAGGAGTTCCTGAAGTTATTGAGCTCCGCCCAGGGCTTAAGCTCCACCCACCACCCACAAACCAATGGGGCTTGTGAGAGAACTAACTCAATATTGGAACAATATCTTTGATGTTATATAAATTATCAGCAAGATAATTGGGCTGGCCTATTGCCATTCGCTGAGGTGGCATAGAATAATTCGGTACATAGTAGTACTGGGTTTACTCCATTTAAAGTAGCTTCGGGACAAGACTTTGTACCCATACCCGAGCTTCCCTGGGAGAAACCTAACATTCAGTCATTAGATGAATGGATAACACAGCTCCAGCTTACCTGGCCGGTTACCTGTAAAGCGTTAGCTTTGCACCCAGGCCCCACTTGGGACTTCGGAAGAGAAACAAGTTTTTGCTGCCAAGTCGCTTCCCTCCCTCGCTTGCCCAACAGATTGTGCCAGGCGTCGCCAGGGCCTCTTGAGCAGCTTCTGGTTTCCGTAGAGGAGCCCCAATTGTGGGTCGTCCCCCCCGCTGCTCCTTGAAAAGCTGTGGGTTGCAGCTGCCCAACAGGGTCGGATGGCAGCTTCCCGGGGGCGAGGCAGGCGCCACGGCAGCACAGAGCAGCGGGGTTCCTGCCTGCCCCATCAGGCTCTGGTTCCGGGGAGGGAGGACCAGCTGGGAGTCCCAGAGAGGCAGGAGTGCCTGCCTCCAGGATGTCCTCATGGCTGACGGTGCCCCGCAGGTGGCCGGGGGCAGCCGGAGGAAAGGGAAGCTGAGCTGGGCAGCTTCCTGCCCAACCTCCATGTGGCCGCCCTGCTTTGGCCCCGCAGCAGCCACCCCCACCCCCGCCAGGCCTGAAGCCAACTTCACGGATCCCCTCATTGGCTGAGGGGGGGGGCAGGGCACAGCCTGGGGGAGGGGGGGGAGTCTGAGCTGAGTTTTCTGCTCCCCTCCAAGCGAGCCAGAAGAGCAGGCGGGCAGAGGGGGCTTCAGGGGAGACAGACGCTTTGGGGCCTGGTGGTGTCCAGAGAGCCGGATGGATTCCAGGGCCGGAAGTGACCTGCAGCCGAGCTCGACTTCAGGGCCCGCAGTGGCTCCTTCCCCGACCGCTTGCCTGCCCGGCATGGGCCAGGGTTTGGGACTCCTTGGTCATCTTCAGGTGCTTCCTCTGGATCCCTGCCAGGTGACCAATCGGTGGTGCCTGTAAAGGAGGGGGGGGCGTTCCCCTCTTGAACAGCAAGTGTTCCTCTCGGGGGAAGCCCACCTGCCTGACCCCGCTAACCTTCCTTTCCCCCCAGGAGCCTCTCGGCTCTCAGGCCCCACTTCGGTTTGTGCGGCCCCTGGACGCTGCAGGGCAGGCTCCCTCACACCAAGAGCCACACGGTGTTGCACCCTGGGGAGTGGGAATGCCAGCCTGCTGTCTCTCTCTGGGCAAGAAACTCCTCTTCCTCTCCTGGCGTCCTCCCTGCACAGACGGAATGGCCGTGGCTGGTCTCATCTGCGCCCCCCCCCCCCATACCCCAGGAAGGCCCGCCCTCTCTACATCTGCCCCCCCCCAATACACAGGAAGGCCCGTGTGTGAGGCTGAGCTGCTGGCTTTGTCCTGGAACTGGGGCACCACATGACGTGCCACCCGCACACATGTCTTTGCCTTCCCTGGGGAGCTTCTCCCAGGAGCCTGGGCAGCCCCATGCCAGCCGACTCACACGGGCCGGAAGGTGGCACCTCCCCAGGATGCCAGGGCTGACCCCTCGGCCCCGATCCCCTTGCCTGAGGCCCTGTTGGCTGAAGAAACACTTCAAGACAGACCCGGGTTCCGCCCAGTGACACCTGGGCCCCTGCCTAGCACCAGTTTCCCCAAACCCGCCCAGGCCCAGGAGAAGAGCCAAGGGCCAGGGGAGGCCGCTGGGCTGAGGGAGAGGGATGACCGCGGCCTTCGAATGCAGCTTTGCTGGGCAAAGGACCCAACACGTCCAGGGCGAGGGGGGGCTTCTTGCCCCTTGGCCTCCCCCCGCCCCATCAGTTTCCAAGGCCACCAGACCCCTCCCTTGGCCAGAAGGAGTTGGCATCCTGGGGGTGCCTGGCGGGGGGTCCAGACCACCAGTCTGCCTTCCCTGCTCTGCCCCTGACCGCCCGGGGACGCCCAAGAGGGGAGAGGCCCACACTGGGGGATCTAATCCCCTCCCAATCTGCCCCACCCCAGTCCCTGCCAGGGTGGGTGGGGTGTCTCCAGTGGGGGGGGGGTGTTGTGCAGGAGGGGGGGCCCCGGCAGAGAGGCCGGCCTTCCACGTGGCTGGCTGTAGTGGTGCCAGCAGCTGCTTCCCAGGAACAGGGGCCAGCCAGCCAGCCAGGCCGCCTCCCTTCCCAGGAAGAGCCGAGGCTGCACCTGCTGCACCTCTGCCTGAGGGGGGACCCAGCCTCTGCCTGGCATCCTGGCAGCCCGTCCGAGACACGGGGGCCGTTTGCATACGCCACCCGCCCTCTTGCTGTCATGGGGGGGAGAGGGCAGAGGATGCCAAGCCCCTGCCTGCCAGCAATCCTGTCTCTGCCCTGCTTTTCCCCCCCTCCCCAATGCTCGTGTGCCTCCCCCCCCCCCGCCAGGCACGGGGGGGGGGGGGGGGGGGGGCACTTGAGGATGACTTTCATCTGCAGAACAGCAGCAGCAGCAGCCGCGAAATCCACAGGGCCGTAAAGCCACCGAGTGGCATCAGCAGAGCCAAAAGCTCCTTTGGGGAAAAGTAGCGGAGCGACTGCAGATGGGGTGAGATGCCCTCTCAAAAGGCCCCCCCTCCCCCGTTTCCCGCATCAGAAGCCCCCCGACCCCCCAAGTGACTGTCCACACGGCCCCTCCCAACCTGTTCATGACATTGCAATAGGCAATTTTTAGCTGATTTCCCTGCGATTCTTTTGTAAGAGACGAGTCTTTGCCCTTTGCTGCAAGGCCCCCATCCCCGCCTGGGGAGCGGGCGGGACTTGGAGGGGATGCTGAGCGGCCAGAAGGTCGCCCACCTTGGGCAGAAGTGGCCCCCCAAGCCCCATTTGGCAAGGCTGCCAGGGGGGGGGCATGACGTCCCCAAAGAGTTGCAGGCTGTGGCCGAGCGGTCAGTAGGCTGGGCGCCTGCTGCCCGCCGGCCCACAGGCTGGAGGGCTCAGCTGCCCTTCCGTTTTCTCTCCCTGGGCTGGTCAGGGAGGCCTGGAGTTGGGAGCCCCCCCTTCTGGCAAACTCCCCGCTTCTCCGAGGTTCCCAGCTTTCGCTTGGCGCAGGCGCACCAAGGGGGGCGCAGGGACTGAAGGAGCCCCGAGAAAAATGAGGAGCTTCAGCCAGAGAGGTCTTTAAAACGCTGCCCGAGGCTGCCCACCCAGAAGAAAGCCACCTGCCCCACAGCGGCTTCACACTGGGCACAGGGGCCAGGACGAGGCTGTGCCCAGCAACAGGACCGAGAGGTGGAGCGCAAGGCCTCCAGCCGCAGCTCCGCCCTTGTTCCTAGCCAGCCACCTGGGCCAGGCGGGGCCTTCCCCCTCTGGGCAGTTTGCACTATGGAAAGGATGAAAACCGCAGCAGCAGCAGCAGCAGCTGAGAAATTCTAAAACCGGGACCAAAAGCCATCCATCCCACCCCTGGCCTGTGCCCATCCCAGGCCAGGAGGCAGCTGGCTGAAGGGGCCAGGCAGGGCCACCCCGGATCGCCAGGCCTGGTTTCTGTGCCTCAGCGCCATCCTGAGCGCCTCCTCTCCCCACCCCTGGAGTCTTCCTGGGGAGCAAAAGGCACCTCCAGGGCCCAGAAGCCAGAAGGGGCCGGCCTGTCTCCAGGGCGAGGGAGGGATTCCCGGGGGGGTGGGGGGCAGGTCTCCATGGGGTTATATCTTGTTAACTTCACCCAATGCCCAGCTGGCTCCTCCTGCCCTGAGGGCCTCTCTGGGGGCATTCGAGAAAGTAGACCACATCCTACTTCTTAGTAGGCGAGAAAAAGGTGGAATAGATAGCACCACCACCAGATGGACTCGCAACTGGCTGGCAATCCGTGCTCAACGAGTAGTCCTTAATGGGTCTAAGTCTACCTGGAGGGAAGTAAGCGGTGGGGTGCCACAAGGTTCCCTCTCAGGCCCAGGACTCTTCAATATCTTCATTAACGATGAGGGGATAGAAGGGGAATTTACCAAATCTGCAGATGATACTAAGCTGGCAGGAATAGCTAACACCCAAGAAGGTAGACTGAAGATCCAGATAGATCTTGACAGACTAGAACACTGGGCAGTATCTAATGAAATGAAATTCAATGTAGAGAAAAGGAAAGTCCTACACTTAGGCAAGAAAAACCCAAAGGACACATATAGACTGGGTGAAACCAAGCTCAAAAGCAGGAACTGTGAGAGGGATCTTGGAGTCTTAGTGGACAACTAGCTAAATAGGAGCCAATAGTGTGCAGCAGCAGCCAAAAAAGCTAATGCAACCCTAACTTACAATCGAGATCAAGGGAGGTACTAATACCACTTTGTAAAGCCTTAGTAAGACCACACCTAGAGTACTGCATCCAGTTTTGGTCACCACATTATAAAAAAGATGTTGAGACTCTAGAAAAAGTACAGAGAAGAGCAACCAGGGTGATGAGGGGACTGGAGGCTAAAACATACAATGAACCGTTGCAGGAACTGGGCCTGGCTAGTCTACTGAAGAGAAGGACCAGGGGAGACAGGAGAGCGGCCTTCCATTATTTGAGGGGCTCCCCCAGAGAGGAGGAAGGGGATCAAGCTATTCTCCAAAGCTCCTATAGGCCAGACAAGGAATAATGGATGGAAACTGAACAAGGAGAGATTCAACCTGGAAATAAGGAGAAACTTTCTGACAGGGAGAACCATCAACCCGTGGAAGAGAAGTTGCCCTCGGAGGTTGTGGGAGCTTCATCACTTGAGACTTTAAAGAAGAGACTGGACTGCCCTCTGTCAGAAATGGTGTAGGGTCTTCCGCTTGGGCAGAGGGGGGTTGGACTAGATGACCTACAAGGCCCCTTCCAACTCGGATTATCTGTAAACAAGGATCCTTGGCCTGCAGCTTCCAGCCCTGGTTGTCTCCAGCCCCTGGTCTTCCCAGCAGCTGCGGCAGAGGTGCCCGTCTGGGCCTCAGCCACAGGCCAGGCTCCAAGATCTCCAGACTGTGCTTGTCGGCCATCCAAGAGGCAGGGAAACCGCCCAGGCTGGCGGTTAGGGAGACCGGAGGAGGAGGAGGAGGAGGAGGAAAGGACGTCCTGAAATAGCTGCTGCTGAACTGACCCGACCTTGGGCTCAGCCGGCGGAAGGGGGGGGGGGGGGGGGGGGGGGCGCTTTGGCCAGCAGCCCCAGAGCCACAAGGCTGCCTAAGCCACAGAGAAGCCCCCCCCCAGCCCCCTCCCCCGACCCGAAAGGCATGAAGTAAAGGCTCAGCTGCAGCCTCCAACCACCTGGCTGAATCAGAGGGTATTTTGGGTTCCAGAGTGAGGCTCACACCCAAAAAGCCATGGCAACCGGCAGGCACAATGGGCACACCCACCCGCGCCCCACTTTGGGCCAGGGGGAATGGGCCTGGGGAGAGGGAGGGGCATCCGAGGGAGGCTAAGGGGGGATGTCTGAGCTGTTTCCAGAGTTCACGGCTTCCCTCCAGGCGGTCAGGAAGGCTGCTCTGGAGCCCGGTGAGCCAACCCCTCCCTCCCCCCTCCCCCTCCCTCTGGAGCAGAGGGGGAGCCCCCAGGATAGGCCCCCTCCTGCCTTGCTGAGCTGCTATGCAAACAGGGGGGCGTCCTCCCCCCCATGAGAGCACCAATCCCAGAGGGCCGGCCCAAGTGCCCCCACGGCCTCATCTGGGCCTAGGGCTGGCTTCACCCCCTGTGGGGGGGGGGGGCTCCTGCATGGCCCAAGGGCAGGAGGACCCCCTGGGGGCCCCTGCTGGGCCGGCAGGGCAGAAGGGAGCCGTGCCCCGGACTGGCAAGCAAGGGCCGTGGAGGGGCCGCCCTGCCAGCCCCCAGCCTCCCCAGCAGGGCCAGGCCCTCCCCACTGATCTGTTTGGGGAGGAGCCCAGAAAGCCCCCCCCCCAGCTTCCCCCCCCAGTGGAGCAGCAGAAGGAACAGACTCTGCCAAGCGACTTGAGGCTGGGCTGGGCACCACCCCCAGGCCGCCCAGTGGACCCGAGGCGCTGCTGCCACCTAGTGGCCCAAAGCCCCTCCACTGGCGGCGGGGGAAGGAGGCGGCTGGCCCTCTCCCCTTTTCCCACCCTGTGGACCCCCAGAGGGCCACTCACTCTGGCACCCATGGGGGGAAGGGGGGGTTGAAGCCCTGCCCTGTTTTCTGGGGAAATGGGAGGATGGCCGGTTCCCAGCCCCGGACGTTTGTTCTGCAGGGAGGGTCGGAGGCCCCAGGAGGAGCGAGAAAGCCTCACCCACCCACCCACCCCGTGGTTTTGAGCAGGAGGGGCTGCCGGGGCCCCTGCAGCTTGCAAGGGCCAGGCCCCGAGAGCGGGGGCTGCTTCTCCCCCCCCCCCTCAAAGCAGAACCGAGAGCGGCTCCGCTGACCTGCCTGCCAGCGTCACTTTTTCCAGCTTCCTCAGAATCTCTCTCCCCCCCCCTCCACCCCCCACCCCCAATTCAGAGAAAGGGGAGGCTTCCCCCTCAGCAGAGCTCCCAACAGCCCTCGGGTGAGCAGGACGCCAATGGGACGGGGGGGGGGCACCTCATGGGGGAATCCTGAGGCGGGGGGGCCTCTCCTGCAGAGCCAGCTGAGGGAACGTGGGCCCCCCCGCCCAGGAAATGGTCTGCTCTAGCCCTCCCTCTCCCCCCCTCCCTCCCTCAGCTGAATCCCCCGGACAAAGGAGGGCCGGGGGGGGGTTGGGACGGGGACAGACCCTCTCTGGGGGATTCCCAGAGCTCCCACGGAGGGCTCTGCCTAGGGGCGGCCATGGGTCTCCCCAGCCGCAGCGCCCTCTGGGCCTTGGGAGAAGAAGGGGCTCTGCCCCACCCCCCCCAGCCGAAAGGGACAAGGGGAACCGGGGAGCAAAGCCTCCATCGATGCAGCCGAAGCCCAAGAGCCGCAGGAGGCAATCATGGCTGCCCGTTTCTGCAGAGCTGCGAGAGAGAAGCTCCGTCTTCCTGCCTCTTGGTCCGGAGATCCGGCCGGGGGGGGGCGGGTCTTCCTTGACCAGAGTTGCGGGGGAGGGATCCCCTTCCACCTTCCCCCAGGCAAACCTGCGCTTCCTTGAAAGGCTCTGGGTGCCAATGAGGCTGCGAGAGACGCCACCGAGGCCGGCGGAAGGCAGGACCGGCTTCCTCAGCCAACTTCCTGGGAAGGGGGCTGTTGGGAGTCCCCTGCCCCCTCATGCATGGAAGGCTGCAGGCAGCAGCTGAGGACAGCCACGGGCACCTCTGAGCCAGGCCAGAGGGAGAGGCCCTGCGCCAAACGCCAGGCGGCAGCCCGCTCACCCTTCCGTTGCTGCTCGGGGACAGGTACATGATAAGAGGAGAGCTGGGGGGGGGAGGACCAGCCATGACTGACGGCCCCAGCAGCCCCCTGGCACAGCTCAGAGCCCTGGGCATGGCGCCCCCCCCCACCTGGCGGAGAGGCCCTGCCGAATGCCGGGCAGGAGGGCGGGCAACCCTCCCGGTGGCATCTCCGGAGCAAAGGAAGCTTCTCCACCAAATCCTCACCTGTGCCCTTCCCCACCTCTCCCCCGGTGCACAGGGAGGGGCTCCATCCTGCACCCTGCTTGTTTTCCTTCTGCTGTGGCCCCGAAGTCTCCAGCCGGGGCCCTGCTCCGTCCGCAGCTGGCAAAGGGAGCAGCCACCCTCAGGCCGGGAGGAAAAGCCCCCAGCAAAACCCACCAACCGGCCGTTTTCTGAGTCAGAGGCAAAGGCTCGACTCGCCTGGGCACTCAGGGCGTCCTGGCAGAGCAGAGGGAAACTGTTTACCCTCCGGCCGGCCGGCCGGCCTTTCCTGCCAGGTGACACGCCAGGCACGGCCAGAGAAGCTACTCTCCACTCTGGCGGCGGCGGCGGCTGCACACAAACACCAGGAAGCGGCTCCTTCCAGGCGCCCCACGGCTGGAATCGCCCCCCCCCCCCCCACACACACACTCACCCCTGGCAGCTGAGCCTCTCTAGCCAGGAGTTGCAGGACCCGGCCCTGCACAAAACCCTCGGCTACCCAGCTCCTTCTGAAAGTCTCAGTCCGGGCGCCTCGCAGGCAGCCTTCCGCAGGCCTTCAGTCACCAACCGGCCCCCAGCGCCAGCAGCTCCTGGAAGGGGTCTGGCTGCCAAGTGTGCCCAGCCAGAAGCCCAGGAGGGGCATCCCAGTTCAACCAGCAGAGACCCAGGGCGCCTCCTGTGCCCTTTGCCCACGGCCTCTGCCAAGGGCTGCCCCAACCGGCTCGGCCTGGCTAGGATGCGGCAGCACCTCCGCCAGCTCCTCTGCCCAGCCAGGGAAGGACTGTTGGCACCTCCCGCTGGGCAGAGGCCTCCAACGTGGGACTCCCAGCAGCCTGCGGGGGGCACTGTGGCTTGTGGGGACAGGGTCCTCCTGGAATCTGCCTGCGCCCCAGCTGAGGGAAGGGGGCTCTCCTCGCCTGTCCCAAAGGGGGGGGGCCGCCCCCGGAAGCGGGGGGACCGGGGTCGCCCCCCCCCCCCCCGGAGAGCATCTCCTGGCCAGGGAAACCAAGCCGAGGCCCCCAGCCGCCACTCAGGGCCCCCGGGAATGGCCCTACCGGGCGTCTCTGAGAGCCGGGCTGGGCTGGGCTGGGCTGCCAGGGGCTTTTCCACAGGAACTCCCAGCTTTGGGCGGGAGAAGGGAAACGGGGGGGGGGGGGCTCCCTGCCCCCCCCCCCAGCCCCCGGGGGAAATCCCAGCAGAGAAATTAAGGCCGGCGGGGCCCCCCTTGCCAAGGCCAGAGCCCCCCCCATGCTCCCCCCCCAGGTGGGGGGGTGTAGGCACAGCTGCAGGGGCCCCCCAAGCAGCCAGGCCAGGCTCGGGGGTGGGGGGAGACAGCAGCCGGGCCCCAAGGAAATCTGGCACCCCCCTCGTTGCCCTCACGGTATTTGGGGAGAGGCCTGTAGAGGAAAGGGGAGGAGCCGGGAGGCGCTGCCAGAAGCACCTTTTCCAGGGTGTTGGCCTACAATTCCCATCCTCCACAGCCTTTGCAAGGGAGAAGCGCAGCAACACCGGGCAGGTCCGCTCTGGGAAAGGAGTCCCTGGCCAGACGGACTCTGGCCCTGTAAGTAGACGCCTCCCCTTTCTCCCTCTTCCCCAAAGGAAAGGATGTCGTGACGTCCCGCCCCAGCCGGCCCCTCCCTCTCCCCGGAACCCACGTCTTCTATTTTTAATGGTGGCTTTGCCGCCCAACAGATGCAGCAGCCCCGAGGGCCTCCCCTCCCCCGCCCCCCGCGATGCCCACCTGAGCTCAGACACAGCAGGAGGGCAAGGCGGGGGAGCCGGCTAAGGCGGGGGCCGGGGGCCTCGGGGAAGCGAGTGGGGGCCCGCCAGGCTGCCCTCCACAAGTCATGCCGACCCCAGCACTGTCCCTGCCATGTGCCCACGTGGGGGAGAGCAGCCAGGGCAGGGGGCTTTGGCTGGGGCTCCTCCTCCTCCTCCTCCTCCTCCTCCAGCAGCTGCTGCGTCCCTCCCGTCTCCTTGCAGGCGCAGACATTTTCCTCCGGTGCTGCTGCTGCTGCTGCTCCCAGACTCCGCGGAAGCAAATCTGCCAATTCCCCAAACCAGCCAGTTCTGCCTTTTCCATTTTCTTTTCAAACTTTGGATGCTGTTCCTGAAAACCGACTTTCCCCTGCAGGCGGCTGGGTCCTAAGCAGAGGTGGTCTTCGGCAGGTTCTGACCAGTTCTGGGGAGCCGGGAGTGGAAATTTTGCGTAGTTCGGAGAACCGGCCAAGGGCACCTTTGACTGTAGATTTCATAGTATCCTTCCCCTGCCACGCCCACCAAGCCACGCCCACAGATCCGGTAGTGAAAACAATTCGAATCCCACCACTGGTCCTAAGGCAGCCGCCACCCGGGAACGCTCGTTTGGGCCTTGGGTGGGTGGAACAGGGGCTTCAAAGTGGACTGGAATCGCTCCCTTTTTTCTTGCCGTCCCCGGAGGGGGGACTTCTGTGCAGGAGTTACCACCACTCTTACGGGTTTCTGTGGGAAAAGCCGAAAGGTCTGGCGGGGGGGCTCAGAGGTGGCGCATACATGTGGAGAGCCAGCAAACCAACACACACACACACACACATGCGGAGGGCAGAAAAGCCACCTGGCTGGAGAGGCACGGGTGCGCAGAGCCCCCTGGTGCCACAGGTCTTACAGACATGCACGTCTCTCTTGCAGTGCCCCCCCCGCCCATTACAAATTAGCTCCCTCTCAGGCTGAGATGCCCCCCCCCCTTCCCAATGAGCGCCCAACTAAAGGAAGTCAACTGCTCTCAGCTTCAACAAGACAAGACATGGGCTGCCCCCCACCCCTTCAGCAGCCCTGCTCTGATGGCACCAGTCTGAAGGGGAAACTGGCTCCTTTCCAATGGGGGGGGCTTTTGTAAGAGAAGAAACAAGGGCAGCCTTTACGGGGGGGGGGGGAAACCGGGGGGAGGTGCTTCTCAAAGGCAGAGCAGAATGTGGCACAAATCGAAGAAGCATTCCAGCCAGTCTATGGGAACTGGATAGTTACTTAGGAATTATGAGCTGTCCCCTTAAGGGAATGCATCATAGTAAATGTAGTTAAGGAATCCTGGGAAATGTAGTCCATATCAGTGACCACATCTGTAATCCTGATTGGTCACTAAATTGACCCTCGATGGGTAGGAGGAGTTTCCTCCCTTTTGCCTGAACTCTCTAACTCATGGGAGCTGCTTTCTATCGCTACGAGATGGGTTAGGAGATAACCATCTTTTACTACAAGGCATATACACAAAGAAGAACTTCATCAGAAACGTGAGTTATGAGAATACCTGATGAACCAATAAATGTACTTTGTTTGGAAGTCTTGGTCAGTTATCAATCTGCATCTGTACAGTTTACAAATCCACCTCTGTACAGGATACAGAAAAATAAAAGATGATCTCCTGAGGCCCATCAATATAAAGATTGTTAATTTGGATTTGTGATAAAGCAAAGTAATATTGAAGCCAGGAGTGAATATGCAATGTTAATCTAAACCTGCATGTCTCTCTCTCTCTCTCTCTCTCTCTCTCTCTCTCTCTCTCTCTCTCT
>NW_020769537.1:45273-171231 GCF_900518735.1 Pseudonaja textilis | reverse complement strand
GAAAGAAAGAAAGAAAGAAAGAAAGAAAGAAAGAAAGAAAGAAAGAAGCGGATGGTTGGTACTGAAATGGAAGGAATGCCGTGGGGGAGAAGAGCCCATACCCGGAGGGGGGCTGGGCTGGGAGAGAGCCGGTCAGTGGCCAAAGTCTAAAGAGCAGCCAGCAGGGAGAGGCAGGGGCTCAAATATTGTCCCCTGCCCTGCTTGGAGGAATGAGCCTCGGGACAGAGCGGGGGTGGGGGGGAGCTTATTAGATGGAGGAGTCAGTGGAACCGGCTGCCACATGGAGGAATGAGTGCTTCGAGGGGCCCCATATTGGACGGGGTTGGGGGCTGCTCTGGTTCCCTCCAGGTCCTACTCCAGGGTGACGAAGGGATCCACAAGAGGTTTGCAGCCCAGACCTGGCAGCCAGAATGGGTAGGGAGGCCCAGAGGTTGCCTGCAGAGCCTGGGAGGTGGGGTGGGGGGGGTGTAGAGGGCCCTGCCTGCCCTGGGTTGGGGGTCCTGCGAGACACTTGGCGCTTCCCTTCCACCTCCAAAGGCCCAAGGAGACCCTCCCACCGCTGGCCTCTTCCGGCACTGTAGCACCTCTGGGGCTGAGGCTCTGGGTGTGTAGACGCTGCTGCACCGAGAACCACAATGGACGAGCTTCCCCACCCAACCCCAGGCCCCCATGGGTGGGGACACCCCCCCTTTGTGACTTATTGGGACAGGTTTCACCCAGGCGAAGAGTTTGGGATCAGGCAAAGCCAACTGCTTGGGCTGCCCCCCACCCCCCCTTCCCTCAGCCTTCATCGGGACTCCGCCTTGCCAAGCACGGGCGGCTGTGTGGGAGCAGAGAGGCCAGGAGCAGCACGGGCCCCATCTCTGTGCAAGGGCCCCTGGCGAGGCTTGGGGTGGAGGGGACGCCAGGCCAGCTCCCCCGATTGGCCCCGGCTGGGTGGGAGGCTGAGCCCAGCTGGCACTTTTTATTCGGAGCAGCTGTGGTTTTATCGGGGAGGGGGAACCAAAACCCCCTTCCAGCCGCCCAGGGAGGGGGAGGGAGCTGCGGCAGCGAAACTTGGGAACATTTGGGCAAATGGGGGCGGGGGGAGCCCAGCCCAGCCCTGGAGGGACCAGACTTGACCTCCCCTCCCCGGAGGAAAGTGGGAAGGAGGAGCCTCGGTGCTGCCCCGGAGGTATCTTGGTGGTGCCCCGTCCAAGGACCGGTCCAGCTTCCTTCTTCCCTCTTTCTCTTTGGATTGGGCTCGTCTCTGGAGAGACTGGAGGCGCCCCCCCCCCCGCCGAAACTGACGTCACCCGCTCACACCATCTGCTGAGGGAGGGGCACAGGTGCGCCTATGGCGGGGGGAGAATTCCTCCCCCAGTGCCATGGATCGCACGTCTCCAGGAGCCTCGCTCAAACGCAGGGGAACCGCTGGTCTCCATGGCGACGGCGGGCATGACGCACTTTGCCTGCACCAGATGAGCATCGGAGCTCGGGGGGCAGAGAAAATCCCTGGAGGGGCCGGGGGACCCCCCCCCCCCCCCCCGGGGGGTGGGCAGAACGCAGGTGCCCACCTGCCCACCTAGCAGCCGAGAGCCTCTGTTTGGGGGCGAGGGTGGGCAGGGGGCAAGGATGCCACCTGCAAGGGCCTCGCTGGTCAGGCAGAAGCCCCCGGGCGTGGCCCAGCCCCCTCGGTCTGAGGTCCAAGGAAGCGGGGCGGGGGTCCCTCGCCCGGTGGGCAGTTCTGGTCCCGGGAAGAGCTTGGCCGAGCCAGACCCCACCGGGCCCTCCTGAAGAATCAGACCAGCGATAGGAAAGCGGGTGGGATAAATCCGTGTTTATTCATTCAAGGAAGACTATTTCTAAATAAAGGCTACATTGTACCGTTCGTCTCCGTTTCATTGTTACATGGTTATTATAATAGGGTCGCTTTGCGGGTCGGTGGGCGCGTTTCTCGTTCGCTGTAAAAAAAAAAAACCCTTTTGCACAGTAGCTGGAATCGTCATGCCGGCCGCGGAGAGGAAAACTAACCGGGAGGGTCGTATTTACAAGGCTGCGTCGCCCGGCTGGGAAATTCAGGAGCACCGCGGGTGGCTGCCGCCGGGGCTGGAAGAAGATCGCGGCCCCCGCCGGCCCTCGGACCGAGCGGCGCCTCGCAAGCCGGCAGAGGCTCCGCGCCCGCCTGGCCTTCGGCGGTGCAGCAGCAGCAGCAGCAGCAGCTGGCGGGGGGCGGGGGCGGGGGGGTCGTTCACATCCACGAGGAGGCGGGGAGAGGCGGGCGGGGGGGGCGGTTCCAGGGTGCGGGAGAAGGAACGGCTGCCCAAAGCGGACGCTGGAAAGAAACGGCTCCAGCGGGCGTTGCGGCGGAGCCTGGGGGCCCGCAAGCTGACAAGCAGCGAGAACGTCCGAGCCTTTCCGACGGCCCCGAAGGCGCCCTCAGGGCTCGGATCGCTTCGCATGGAGCTCGCGCACACAACGGGGGCAGCTGATCGGTGCACGGGCGGCCGGAGGGCGGCCCATCCTGCCCGGTTGGGGCAGGGAACCTCAGGAGGCGCCGGGGTCGACCCCAAGACCGTCCACGCAGCTCGCTTGCTTCCCTCAAGGGCGAGAGAAGGGCTGCCCGGGCCTGCTCCCCACCCCCCACCCCCGCCAATGGCCCCTTCAGGCTAGAGGGGGATTCTCTCCCCCCCATCCCAACGGTGGCTTCAGCGGCGCCCCAGCAGCTTCCCTCCTCCCGTCGGAAGCCCCCAATAGGGCCGGCCAGGCGGCGCCCCGTGTGCTGACCCTAACCCGGGCAGCCCAGAGGACAGGATCCTGGGTGCCTCCTGCCAGGCTCCTGCAGCTCCTGGACCCTGGCCTCCTCCCTCTCGGAGGAGCCATCCGGTTTCTGGAGGGCTGAGGGTGGGGGGGTCAAGCAGCCCCCCCCCAAAATGTAGCTCTCTCTGAGTGTCCTCAGTGGCTCCCTTGCAGGCTCCCAGCCTCGGTCCCTGAGGGGCTGCAGGCCTGCAAGGCAGGAGGGTCAGCGGAGGGGACAGGCAGTCCCAGCAGTGCCCCCCAGATACCAGCCTGAGGCGCCAAGGGAACAGGGGGCGGGGGGGCGGCTGGCAGCCGAGTGGGTCCATGGGAGAAGTTCTCCGGGGCGGTTCTGGGTGCTTCGCCCCTCTGGGAAGGATGGAGGTGGACCAGGAACTCCTCGACAACCGTGAAGCAGCCTCCCTTCCAACTCTGTCGCCTTCCATCCTTCCACCTAATTGCAGGTGGTTCCACTCCAAAGGGAGGCCTCGCTTGCCCTGCCCGGCCCGGAGCCCAGGGAGAGGAGGGGGCTGGGCGGCAGCTGCCACCCATCCCTTTCTGCGCCCCACAGAGGGAGGGAGGGAGGGGGGGAGGGAAAGCTGTGGGCAAGGAGGGGGACCCTGGCCAGGGGGGGAGGAAGGGCAGGCTGCGCCAGAGTCCTCTAGGCCCCCTTTCCTGCATAGCCAGGCCCTCTGCCCACTCCACTTGCCCCCCCCGCGCCCACCCCCCGTGGGTTGAGAGCTTTCCTGAGTGGGTGGGGGAAGCCACTCCCTGGAGATAAGGGCCGCCCTGCCCAGCGCTGCCCAGGAGGCCGACCAGGCAGTGCCTCCTCCTGTCGGTCGCCTGCGGGTCTCGTCAGCTGGCCTAAGGGGGCAATTCAGAAAATGCCCAGGGTCTCTTGCAACTGCCCCCCCCACCCCCCCACCCCAACACCTTGCAAAAGTTTGCAAATAGAGAGCTAGCCTCTGGGTGGGTGGGGGGATCCCCTCACCTCTGCCCCCTCCCCACCTGCCTTGATGGCTGCTGGAAGTTTTCAGTTGAGGAAGGGGCTGGAGGTGAATGCCAAACAACTGCAGCTGGCAGTGTGTACACACACACACACACACACACCCTGTTACGCAAGGAGGCATACACACACACTGACCCCTTTCATGGCAGGCCCTGCCTGTGCACCTTGAGCCCTGGTTGTGCAATTGTGAAACACAACTGCTTGCACCACAGTTTTAAAAAAGAAAAGTGAAGCGCCAACCTCCCCCCGGGCCTGTTGTTGCAACGAGGAAGGTGCCCCTTCTTCTCCGGGCCCCTCTGGCCTCCAAGGAAGGCGGGCGGGGGGGGGGGCCTGTCCAGCCTCTTCTTCTACCTGTGGGCTGGGGGCTCTTGGGAGGGGCAGGAGGAGGAGCTCTTGCTGTGGTGCCAGGTGTCCCCTGACCAGCCGTTTCGGGGGCTCCATCCCTCCCATCGGGACGGGGGGGGGGCGGTGTCCAGGAGCCACTGCCTGGGCGGGGTGTTGGGGTCTGCAGCGGATGGAGGCTGGGAGGCCCAAGCTCCCCCCTCCTTGGCCAGAGGGGACCCGCTTCCGAGTGGCCACCCAGCCCACCACCTCCTCTGTCACAGCCGAAGTTGCCCCCGTGCCATTTGCCAGCTGTGGCTCTGCAGCCCACTCAGGCCCAGCCTTCCTCGGCCTCCCTGGTGGCCCAGAAACACGCCCACAAATTGAAGACAGATCACGAGGGGGGGGGGGCTCACACTAAGCAGCACCTTCACTGTCCGGCATGGCGGGGAGGGGAGGGAAAGGAGGAGCTGCCGCTTCCGTGGGGCCAGGGGTCCTGGGGCTGCCCCCACTTCTGGCCTGCAGGCTCTGGAGCACCAGGGCAGTGGGAGAGGCCTTCTCTGGAGGGGGGGCTCTCCCAGTGGACCCCTCCCTTGGGACCCTGCACTACCTCCAGCAGGGGCTGGGCCATGAAGCAAGGAAAGGCCAGCTGGGGTCTGGCAAGTGGGGGGGAGCCAAGCCACCCCCTCCCTCCCACCCCCAGGAGTTTGCGCAGACCTGGAGGGCTGCAGCCACCCCACAAGCCGGGAGTCTTCTGCAGCGGCAGGCGGCCGACGGGCAGGCTGGACGGCTGGCTCTCCCTCCTTAGGCTGAAGTCCCTGGGGGCACCTTCCACCCGTCCCGTCCAGCAGTCCGAGGCCTGGGGGGCCAATGGGCGAACCCCCCTGGAGTGGAAGCAGCTCGTCTCTCCTCTGTGCCCACCGAGGTTCACTCCGGGGGCTCCCCAGCCGAGCCCCCAAGTCCGAGTCCGCTGCTGCTGCTGCTGCTGCTGCTGAGTCGGAGGGGAGCGGGGGGCACGGGGGCCGGGCAGCCCCAAGAGAGCCGGGCTGCAGGAGGGGGAGGAGCCGGAGGCGGCCAGACGGATGGGGGGCGGGAAAGGGGGGGCCGGCCGGCCGCTCACATGAGGCTGCACTTGCCCTTCAGCTTCTCTGTCCGCTTCTGCTTGCTGGCACGCTTCCCGTCGATGCCGAGGCTCATGTCGCGGCGCTTCTCCAGGTTGAGCAGCTCCTGGAAGAGCTCCTTGACGTTGTAGTTCATCTTGGCCGAGGTCTCCATGAAGGCGCACTGCCACTCCTTGGCCACCGCCTCCCCCTCGGGCGTCTGCACCTCGCGCTGGGTCTCGTCGCACTTGTTGCCCACCAGCATGATGGGGAAGGCCTCCCCGCCGCCCTTCAGCTGCACGATCTGCTGGTGGATGGGCCGCAGCTCCTCCAGGGACTGCCGGCTGGTGACCGAGAAGACCAGGATGAAGGCGTGGCCCTTGGAGATGGACAGGCGCTGCATGGCGGGGAACTGGTGGCTGCCGGTGGTGTCGGTGATCTGCAGCGTGCAGACGCTCTTGTCGCAGCTGATCACCTGCCGGTAGGTGTCCTCGATGGTGGGGATGTAGGTGTCGCGGAAGGTGCCCTTGACGAAGCGCAGCACCAGCGAACTCTTGCCCACGCCCCCGGCCCCGAAGACCACCACCCGGTAGTCGTTGCTCTGCTCCGGCATCTTGGACGGGCTGGCGGCGGGGAGGGGTCAGCGGCTGCCCACCTGGGGGGGGCGAGAAAGAAGAAGGACGGTCAACCCAGGCAGGCAGCAGGCGGAGCTCCCAGAAATGTCCCCCGACCCCCCTGACCCCCCCCTCCCCGAGGCTCTCCCCCGTCCCAGAATGCAGGACCTTAAATATCCGGGGCAGAGGTCCCACGGCCCAGCCAAGGGTGAAGGCAGGGGGAGGGGCTCCCACAGAGCCAGCTTCCTTGCAGGCGGGTGAGTGGGGCGAAGTGGTCTGAGAGGGAGGATCTGGGCTCGGTGGCTCTCTGCCTCCCCTCCCTCTTCCCGCGGCTGCATGGCTGTTCCTTCCTCGCTTACCGACCTTGGACATCATCTTTGGTCTCCTCCCCAGGTGTGCCCAGAGTTTCGGCTGATTCTAGCATTTCTTCTCTCTCTCTCTCTCTCTCTCTCTCTCTCTCTCACACACACACACACACACACACACACACACACCTTGCACACCTGGGACTCGGGGAGGTTATTATTTCCCTTCTCTCGACTTATACCCCTTAGACCTCTTGACTCAGAGCAAAGGCATCACCCGCCCGGGGTAAAGCAGGCGGGCTCCGAACAGGGGCATTTCCCGGGCATCGTTGGGGCTGCAGAAGCTGCTCCTCCTGCAGGTTTGATGACAAAGCATTTGGGGAGCAGCAGCAGCACCCCCCCCCCGAAAGGCTGATGAAAACTGAGCAAAACCAGAGAGGGCAGCTGGGCCCGCACCAGCCCCCAAGTTCCCTGCAGCATCGGGTCTGGGCTTGGGGTGGGGGTGGGGGAGCATTCACTGAAGGAGCTTGGGGGGGGGGAGCAGAAAGATCAGCCCACCCCTCAGGATTCTGCCCAGAGCTCCCTGCAGGATCCCCAAAGCCCTTGGGAGAGAGAGGAGAATCAGAGGGAAGCATTTGAAAGAAGCTTGAGGCCATCTAGCCCAACCCTCTGCCTGGTGTAAGAGGAAAGGCCCTCCGGCCTCTGCTTAAGGCCTCGAGCCAGGTGCGGGGAGGGGGCTCAACTCCCAGACCTCCTGGGAGGCAGCGAGCCAATCGCAGCTCTTCCCCAGGCCCCGCCTTCCAAAGTGGGCCGTTCCCGGGGAGGTTCGGGCTCCAGTCCTGGCCATGGGCACTTGCCCCTCCTGCAGCCAGTCGTGCCGTTGGCTCAGGTGATTTAGCTGCTGACCCATCCTGGATTCGCGCCTCAGTTTCCCCCCCATCAATCTTGGCCTTTGCAGTCTCCGTTTCCTTCCTTTGGGGGCAACCCCGCCACAGGCATCGTCCGGTCCTGGCGGCCACCTTCCAGAGCCCTTCCCGATGACCTGGCACAGCCCTTTTCACGGCTCTCCCCTTCGCCCTGAGAGGCAGCTCAGACCCCCTCCTATCAGGTGCGACGCCAAGGACTCCCCCCCCCCAAAATGCATCCATGGCTCACTGAAAGTCCCCAGCCCCGTCCGGGCGCTCGTGAAGGGCAACTGCCCAGGGCCTCCATCCAGGGCTGCTTGAGGATGCGTGGAAAGGCGGCTCGGCCCTGCAGGGAGACTCCCAGGATTTCCCTGGGTGGGATCCATCCGGATGTTCCTCCGGAGGCTGCTCCTCCTCGGGGGCTCCGCCCTTCTGAGCTCTCTCAGCCGGGTGGTTCAGCTCAGCCGCCTGGAAGGACCCGGAGCTCCAGCGACCCCCCTGGGCCCCCTTTCCCCTCTGCTTTTCTGCCAGGTGTTTGGACTGACGCCCTCAAGACCTGGTGTTTCTTTCTTCTGGGGTTTCCCTTGACTTCTCAACCGGCCACCGTGAAGCCCCACCAGGGCATGCAAAACACCAGGTTTCCAAGGACAATTAGCACCCATATAAGGAAAACGTACCTTGAAACAGAACTGAACCACCCACCGTTTGGCCCGAAGGAGAATGACAAGCCCTCCCAAGCGGCGTCTTCGGAAGCCTCTGTGTGTGTGTGCTGGGAGCTGCTTGCGTCTCTTCCTGGGGGATGAGCTCTAGGTGTGAGGCAGCCCCCACCCCGACACAGGAGCTCAGCTTCCGGCTGCTGGCCAGGCTTGGTTGCTTGCGGGACTCTCCCTCCATCCCTGTCACCTGTTGGAGCCTCAGAGGGGCAGGAGACGGGGGGGGGAGCCCCTCTCTGGGGACTCTGATCCGGCCCCTGGGCCTTTGGGAAGGCTGCAGAGTCCTGGCTGCGTCTCCCCAGGCATCAGGCAGGAGGACCTTGAACCGGGATTAGAGTCCTGGCCCTTGGACTGCTTTAGCAGGAGAGTTTCGTGGTTTTTGACCGTTGGTGACGGATCCTTTTTAAGGGTTTGGTTGTTTCCACTGTGTGTTGCCCTGAGTTGCTTCTGAGAGGCCGGCCGTGTTGATTGCGCAGCTCCACAGCTGAAAAAAAAAGACCAAGGAAAGCCCCCCAAATCCGGGAGAGGTGGAATTAAACCTCGGGGGAAGAAGGACCTGCTGCTGGAGCCTGGAGGAGCTGGGAGTGGCTGGGAAATCCTCCCGGTCTTGTGCGAGCTCTCGGGGCCTCTGGCGGGCGCATCTGCCTTCTGTCCAATGTGCTGGTGAGGGGTCTCCTAAGAAGGCTGATCTCCGCGGGGGAGAAGCATCCCGCACCCCCAGAACCCTCGTGCTGTGCTGCTCATTTGTTGAAGGCGGCAGCTGAATGAGGGAGGTTACAATGATCTTGCAGAGCAGTCCAGTTGTCTTTCCTTTGGGGCAAAGAACTGAGGAAAGAGTTGAAGTTGGCCGTCGTTTACGAAGCCCCAGGTGGGCGCCTAACACAGGCCAGTGCAACCCCAGGGAAGCTCCAGCGTTGGCCCCCTGCTCTCCCCCTGGTTGCTAAGGCCTTGGAGTCAAGGCACAGCCATTCACCAGTCTGGCCACAGCCTCGGAGCAGCCCGGAAGGCAGCACAAGATGGGGAAGACCGTCAACAACCAAAACAGATCTGGACAATTTAGAAATCGCTTACAAACAAGACACCTAGCGGACAAATGCAGCGTCTTCGATTGGGGACAGAGAAATCAGACCGGGGGGGGGGGGGATTCCTGGCTTGGGGATAATGATAATAATGGCAAAGAGATCACTGAAGAGGGACTGATTGCAGGCTAAAAGGAGCTGGCAGCACGACGTGGCTGCATAAAACAACAATGCAGAGGCCATTTTTTTCTTTACATCAATGAAAGTCATTTCCGAATTACAAGCGGTCCATTGTCCTGCAGGATCCAGAGAAAAGTTCCAGGGATGAACCTGGACTAAAAGCCAAATTCTGGGAGCAGAGAGCAAGGAGCTGCAGGGGTTTCTCAGGGCTGGAGAAAAAAACACCTCAGCCCAGGCCAAGACCCCCCCCCCCCAATGGAGGGGAGAATCCGGCCTCCAAGCCACGGAGAGGCAGACTTGGACGGAAGGCCTGGGAAATATGGCCAGCCATAAGAGGTGTTTGGCAGGGGAACCAGTGAGGGGACAGGCACCAGGTGGCTTTCATCAGAATTCTGTCACTGAGCAGAGGGTTGATCTGGATGTCCTCAAGCTCCCCTTCCAACTCCTTGCTTTTCCCATTCAAGGCTAAATATCCCGACTGTCTCAGGGACATTGGCAGGAATCCTCCCAGACTCCCACCTGTGAGGGATAAAACTGCGTGGAAAAGAATTTCTGCTTGGGAAATTTCACCTCCTCCCCTAAATGGCAGCGCCCCCCCTCCCAACAGCCGGCCCCCAGCAGCCTATCCATGGGGAAGCAGGCTGGCTTTGCGGGGAGGGGGAGGGGAAACGTCCCTTAATAGGATCAGCGGTTCTATGTCTCGCTCCAGTTGAAGCGGCCGGCGGCTCCGGGCAGCTGGGGAGGGGAGGGAGGCTTTCGGAAGCCCCTTCCCCGCTCGGCCTCCGCCGAGCGCCCCCTCCTGCCCGCGGCGGTGCTGGCAGCCCAGCGGGAAGCAGCGTCAGAGGCGGCCTTTGCGGCGGGCGAGGTGTGTGACAGGGCGCCCTTCCAAGAGGGCCGCGGCGCGGTGACAAGTGTCGCCACAGGCCGGACGAAGAAGCCCCGGAGTCTCTCGCGAGCCCTGCCTGAGAACAAGGCAGACCGGGGTCTCCCGATCAGAAGAGGCTGGGCAGGGAGGGGGCCGAGGCACGGCTGTCCCCAAGACCTTCGCCCCACGGTGGGCGCCGCACCGATCCCCAGCCCAGAAATGTCCGCGGCGAAGGCCATCAGCCCTGCCCGCCGGGGCAAAGCCGAGCAGGGTTGCCCGGGTCAGAGGGAAAAACCCCAGGATCCAGGATCTTTCCCCTGCGAGCGGCGGCCCCCTGCCCTCGCCGCCACCTTCGCTCCTGCCCCTCCACAGCGGCCGGCGGGAGGGAAGGGAGGGGCGTCTGGAACAAAGGCGGCGCGGGGCTCTCCCCCCCCCACCCCCGCGGAGCCGAGGGAGGAGACCGTCCGCATCGTCCTCTAAGCGCTGCCAGCCGATGTTTCGCCGACCTCCCTCCCTGCTGAGCCCCCGCACCGCGCTAGGGATTTGGGGCCTCTGGACGGGACTGTTCACCACAAACCGGCCACACTTTCTTTAACCAGCACAACACGGTTAGTCCCTGCTCAACGACCGTCTCTCTGCTCCTGTCCACGACAGTGAACTGGAGGATACCCACCTTTGATTGGCCGCCCCCCCCAGCCCCCCCATGAAACCTCCCTGTCTCAGGAGCCACCCACCTGGGCCCCCTCCTGCAGATCATTGGCCTGACCCACAAGAGAATGGGGGGGGGGGGAGAAGGAGCTCTCTGTGGGGGAAGTCCACAAGGATCTTTGGTACCCCGAAGTAGGGCAGACCCCTCCCTGCTTGCGCACCCGAGGAGGCCCGTCAAGCCCCAGGGCATGAGGGGACTCGGGCTGGAGTAATGCCCGGGGTGGTGGGGGCAGGGGCCTCTGCCCTTTGGGGCCGAAGGCTCCCCAGTGGAAGCCGCCTCCAGAGGGCCTGGGCACAACACATCCCCAGGCAGGCCCACCTGGAGGGCAGGTGGCAGTCTTGGCTTGCTGCTGCCAGGGCTGCAGGTGGAGGTCAGCAAATGGCTGGCCTGCAGGCCCTTCTCCCCAGCTGGGTAAGACCAAGCGTGTCGGCCGTGGATCCACCTTGGGACAGATTTTCAGGGCTGCCCCAATGGAGGATGGGCAAACCGTGGGAAAGGGAGCATAGCGAAGGAAGCAACAGTCGCAGCAACATTCTTCCCTAGAGATCAAGGACAAGCGGCTGGCACCTGGAGGGGCGTGACCGAAGGTTGGCGGATTGGGCCAGGTGAGGGGAAGTTCACTAAATGGGGCAGGGGGGGGATCCAGATTGGGTTTTCCCCAGGTGTGCCAGCATGACTTCTCTAATCAGGGCTTACTTGGAAGGACTTTGTCCCGGAGTTCTGAATTGTATGGAGGGTCTAATTGGACCGCTAACACTGGTGCTGCCCCCCCCCCCCACCCCCCCAGCCAGAACCCAGTTGCCAGCTCCTAAGCCAGCAGAGGGAAACAGGGCTCTTCACCCCTGGAAAAGGTCTCCACGGCCTCTTTTGGGGCCACTCACCGCATCCACCAAACCGATCCAGAAACCGGTGCTCCAGGAAGGCTCCTCGGGCCATGGAGATCGCCTGGGACCGAGGCCTGGCTGGCCCAGGGACTCCTAAGGGTTTCCTTCCAGGGGCAGGACCAGGCCGTTTCCCGGGAGAATTCTCAAAGCTGCAGCTCACCCCGACTCGGGCAAGAGAGCTCCCCTGAACCCCCAGAGGCCCAGGGGAGCTATCGGGCGTGGACCATTCAAGTCCCCCGATGCTCTGGCGGGTCAGGAATGAGAGGCCTGGCACGCAGGACTGGTCTGTCCCACGACCTTCTCTAAGTTTGGGTCGGAAAGAACTTGGGTGGTGGAGGGAAAGATGCGAAAGGACAGTGAGGAGAGGACAGAGCGGCAGCTGCACCCTGGCTGGAGGAGGAAGTGGTGGAGGAAGGAGCCCCCAGACCAGCCGCAGAATGTTTGTGGGTGTGGGGGGGGACCGGACTTTTGGACTTGTGGGATTCTGCAAATGCAGCTTTACAAGAAAGTAGAATTCACTTGGGTCTCAGGCCCCGAGCACAGGAGCCGCTGCGTCCGCACGTTGCCTGAGGCAAGCGACCAAGTGGGGCAACCAGCCAAGACTGAACCGGCTCTCGGAACTGGCCACTGACCGATTTTGCACTGGTCCCAGATGGAGTGACTGCATCCTAGCTTAACGGGAGCTTCCCCGGCCCTTCAGGGGAGGCCTTCCGCTTCAGGATAAAGGGGTGGGAAGATTGTCTGTTTATCTGTTTGTTTATTTAATTTATCACATTTCTCAACCGCCCATCTGTCCCATAGAGGGTCTCCTGTCAACCTGATGGTCTGCTCAACAAGGAGCTTGTGGGGGAACCCAGAAGGAAGCCCAATGTCCACCCTCCGCGGCTGCTGGAAGAATTTCCACCCTCTTGGACCATCGTCAGAATCTCCTCACCAGCAAATGGAGCCCCCCCCCCCCCCCTTCCAGGAACCTTGGCAGAAGCGGGATGGGGGAAATGAGGGGGATTCGGCCATGGCAACCAAACAGAAAAGGACCCCCCCACACTATACACACACAACTCACACAGACCCAGCTTGAGCCCCACGGGGGCCGGGGGGGGCGGGGGGGGGACTCAGCCGTCACTTGTTGGAGCCAGTTGGCTGTGAGATGTTGAGGAGCTGCTCCTGCCTTGGCAAATGCCCCAGAGGACAACACACCCCCCCAAGACCCCACTCAGGCTTCAGGCTGGCCTTAGG
The DNA here is from genome assembly GCF_900518735.1 of Pseudonaja textilis. Next base: position 158,596 of record NW_020769537.1, on the reverse strand, counting down.
CCACCATGGCCTCGCTTCTTGCAAGCGCGAGAAAGTCCCCCTTCCTGACGTAGCCTTGGACGGGACTCAAGCCCTTGTGACCAGTCCAGCCATCATGGGGTGGCCGGCCAAGGGTGTCAGCCGCCTGTTAATTCAGGGGAGTTGTAGGCGGGCAGGAGGCGCCCGCTGGGTGGAAGTGGATATTTTCCAGAGAGGTTCCCTTGTGTCACTAAGGGCTCCCTTGGGAATTTCCCTTTGCTCAGCAAGGCGCAGCCTTCTTGGGGGCGGGGCTGGGGGGTGCAGTGGGGGCCTGGAAGCCGGGAGCAGAATCTCCAGAGGCTGCAGCGTTGGGGGGAGGGGGGGGAAGCACAAGCACCTGCCCCTGACCGTGGCTGGCCTCCTCCTGGTCAGCTGTTGCTGTCCAAAGGAGAATCTGCTCCCACCAGCCAAAAGCATTGAGGGGTGGTGGTGTTATGGGTACCCCCGAAATTCCAGGAGCAAGATAGGAGCAGCTGGATCCCAGAAGGCCAGAAGGGGGGTGGTGACGAGAGCCAGGCCGCCTCTGGGAGGAGGGTTTCCCCGCCACATCCACGCATGGGCACCTGGCAGCCTCTGGGGGTGAGGGGACCCCGGAACCCACCAGGCCTGGCACTGGCTTCCCCCGGCCACTTGCTGGAGCCAGTCAGGAAAGAGGGCAAGCAGCCAAGTGGAGGGTTTGGGGGTAATGGGGGCAGATGCACCCTCCAACTCCCATGCACCTGTGGGGCTTCCAAACCGTGGGGCCCTCCCCGCTTGGAGGGAGGGAGGGATGAAACAAAGGGAGGGGGAGGGGAGAAGTGGGTGATTTCACAGTCTTGTTTTTATCTGTGTTAATTGTTTCAATTGCTTTTGTTTTTGCAGTAGGTTTATCGAATGCCACACAAGCACAACTGGATGTGATTGTGTGGCCGCTGGTGGTATATAATTGACAAATCAGCAAATGAGGACGAACTTTGGGATCCGGCCCACAACACCAAGCGCACCCTCCCTGGTGGGGGGGGGAATCAAGCAAGAAACCCCCTCCAGGCTCCCCCCAGGCAGGCAGTTGGCCTCCAAGCATCCGGGGCTGGGCCAGCACAGAGCCCCCAGTGAGGCAACCCCCCCCTTCCCCAGACGCAGCCCAGGGAGTCGTCGGAGGGGGGGGAGGCCACCCCGCCTTCCCTTCTCTTGACACCAAGGGCGGGTCTGGGGCCGCAGACTGGAGGGAAAGCGGGCGCAGGTAGGTGGGCTGACCCCCTGGGGAGGCGCCCAGGGGAGGCTGGGGGTGGGCAGAACAGGCGGGGGGGGGGGGGACGGGGACCGGAGTGGCAAGGCATTTCTCTGGCCTGGGGAGGAAGTCTGGCAGTTCTAGTCCCAGCCCGGCGCGGGCGGGAGGGACAGCGTGGGAGTGAGTAGGCAAAACTGCCGCCCTGCGGGTCACAGAGGGCGACGTCCCCGAAATGGTGGGACTCGCTTGGTTCCCGTCCTCCCCTAGCAGATCCCGGACTCCAAGCTGGCGGACGGGCGGTAAGATCGCGCCGGGCGCGCGCCGCCTCCCTCCGGTCGGACTCCACCACGGAGCCACTGACTCAGGCCGGGCCCTACCTGGTAGCCGGTGGGGAGGCGGCGGCCACGGCAGCAACAAGGTGGCGGAGAGGCGCTACTTCTCGGCCGGGCGACGGAGCGGAGGGTCGCGGCTCGGCCGGCAAAGCGCAACGAGCATCTCGGAGCCCCGCGTTTTTCCGGCCGCTTGCCACCTTCCCCCGGGAACCGAGTGCGGTGCCGGGAGAGGCGGAGCGGCGGAGGCAGCGGCTGTCCCCCCGCGGTGCCTGCCAGGGCTCAAGGAGCCCCGTCCGCCGCTGCCCTTTCTCGCCAGCGCTCCGCTCCGCTAAGTCAGGCCGTCCGCCGCGCTGCGCTGGGTGCGGGGAGGGGAGGAGGGAGCCGGCGGGGAAGCGGCGGGCCCGCCCGAGGGTCCAGCAGGGTCGTTGCAGTCGCAGTTCCCGGCCTGGAGGGTCCCGTGCGCTGTCCCCGCCCCCGTCGCAGCGGAGGATCTGCGGTCCCTCGGGGGTCCGGACGCCCAGCCTCGCCGCATCGCAGCCCCCTCCCCGCCGGGCCCCCGTCGTCTTCCCGGGTCTTACCTGGCGCGGGAAGGGGCTCAGCCTGCCCTGGAAGCGCGGAGTCGACCGGCACGACAAGCAGCCATCCGGGGACCGCGCTCCGAGCGGGCGCGGGAAAAGGGTCGCGGCGGCGGCGGCGGTTGTTGCTGCGGCGGCGGCGGCGGTAGCAGGGATGCTGCTGCTGCGTCGGGCGGGGGGGGAGGATGGATGCGCGTCACGTGTGAACGTCTCTGACACACGGCAGGACGGGGAGGCGCTTGCCGGCGTGGCCGAGGCTTCTGCAGCGCTCGCTCGGCAAACCAGTCCGCCGCGGTCCCGCTGCCCGCGCCCCGCTTTCCTCTACCGCCCCCGCTCCGCGGAGGGGCTCTCCCCCGCCTGCTCCTGCGGCTCCACGCTGCGGCGGCGGGCTTGGGAGCGAAAGGCGGGCGGGGCTCCTTCCAGATTTGGGCGAGATGTGGAGCAGCGGCCCAGCGAAGAGAGAGCCTGGGCAGAATTGGCCGGAACACCCTGGCCCCGAGCCGCCGGCATGGCTGCCTCGGTGGCTTGGGCTGTTTTACTCAGCAATAACGATCCCCGCCCTTGGTCGGCCGCCCCCCCCGCCTTAGCCTGGCCAGAGTGGGGCCCTCAGCTGGGCCCTGGAGAAAGGCAGTGCCCGCGGGCCCTGCAGAGACACGAGGCTTCCGGATGGCAGCAACCAGGCGCCCCGGATGCCCGCAGAAAGGCAGGTGGGAGAAAGCAAACCCCCCCCCCGCCCTTTTCGCCTGACTCCCAAGCAGAGATCAGCTTCAACAGGTGAGCCCTGACTTTGCCCCACATGCCAGGCACCCCCCCCTCCAGGTTTCCTGGCCCAGACCCGCCAGATGCCCAAACCAGATTCAGACAAGGCCGGGCTCCCTGAGACCCCATTGCTGGCATCTGATGGCAAGGCGGGGGGGGGGGGGCTCCCTATTGACCCACTAGTACTGAACTACCTTCCAAACCTCGTCCTCGGGTGGGCCAGACCACCAAATCGGTGGTTGAAGAATCTGCGGGGCCATCAGGGAAAGTGACACCCAGGACAAAACCCCCAGGAGTGGGATTGGGAAAGAAGGCGGGGCAGAGCACACGGTTCCCTTACTTACCAAATTAAGGCTCCGAAGGAACTAAAGCTTGCAACGAACGTCAAAAAAAATAATAATAATACTGTTTCAACCTGTAAATACCAGGGAAAATCAATCATGGTCCGCTAATGGGAGAAGATGGCAAGGAATTGATGAGCATCAGGGAGAAACCAGAGCTACTTAATTCATTCTTTGCCCCCCCCCTCCCCGTCTTCATGCAAAAGGGGGGGGGTGGAAACATTCCAACCTACCAAAAACAGAACCTTGAAAGACGGAATAGAAATGCAAATTAAACTAGGAAAGGAAACGGCGAGAGAAGATCTGTCCTCCCTAGAGGAGTTCAACTCAGCGGGACCTGATGGATCACATCCCAGAGGTCCGAAGGGGCTGACAGATACGGAGTCTGGGGTATGGGAGCCGATGGGCTTCCCATCTTTAAAAAAGGAGAAGAAAATGGACCCGGGAAACCACAGACCAATCAGCCTGACATCAATACCCGGGAAGATACTGGGAAAGATCATCAACAGATTTGCAAACGCCGAGAAGCAACCAAAGTTACAACCAGAAGCCAACATGGGTTTGTCAAAAGCAGATCGTGCCAAACCAAACAAATTTCATTCTTTGACAAAATTACTAAATTAGCGGATCAGCAAAATGCTGCGGATATAGTATACTTTCAATGAGGAATTTGACAAAATAGATCACAACCTATCACTTAGTAAGTTAGAAAAATGTGGGTTAGACAACTTCATCACCAGATAAATTTGTAACTGGCTGACCAACCTTATTCAATGGGGAGTCCTCAACGGAACCACATCTATATGGGGGGCTGCAGTTGGGACACCCCAAGTTTCTATCTTAGGCCCAGGTGTTGTGATTACAATGATGGCTCCATTGATTTGGTGCCCGACACACCCCTTCCTGTGGGCCGTTTGTACTCCATGTCAGATCCGGAGTTGGCCGTGTTGTGGGGCTTTTTGGACAAAAACCTCACTTTATTCGGGGTTTATTCGGCCCTCGTCGTCGCCTTTGTCCGCCCCGGTCCTGTTCGTTAAGAAGACAGGCAACTTGCGCTTGTGCTGTGACTGCCATCGGTTGGATGCCATCAGGGCGCACAATCGGCACCCTCCGCCTTTGATTCTGGGACTGATGGGGTGGCTCCGGGAGGCTACCGTGTTCATGAAGTTGCACCTGCGTGGGGCGTACAATTTGGTGTGGATCTGGCCCAGGGATGAGTGGAAGACAGTGTTCGTGTGGGCATTTTGAATATACGGTCATGCCGCTTGGCTTGACCAATGCTCCCACCGTCTTCCAGCATTTTCTAGGACCTTCTTCGTCCATTTTTGGTGGTTTACCTCAATGACATTTTGATTTGTTCCAAATTGAGGGACAGCCACTTGCACCACTTGCGCCTAGTTTTGCAACGGCTCCGGGAGAACCGCTTGTGCGCCAAGTTTGAGACATGCCAGTTCTTCCAGTCCACCATCGAGTTCCTGGGACACGGCATCTCTCTGGAAGGCATTTCCAGGGAGCCGAGTAAGGTCGAGTCATTGCTTAGTTGGCAACCTCCCTGGCGAGTGAAGGATGTCCAGAGACTCCTCAGACCTTCATCCCCGGCTTCACTTCCCTGACCGGGCCTCTCACTCGGCTCCTCCAGGAAAAGGTCCCATTCCATTGGGGTGTTCCTGAGCAGCCGGCGTTCCAGGATTTGGAGCGAGCCTTCATGACAGAGCCGATCCTGAGCCACACCATCCATTCGTGGTGGAAGCGGGTCTGTCTGGTGTGGCGGGCGGTGTGGCGCTCCTCCAGGCTCACATCTCTGGTGGTAACCTTTTCCCTCGCGCTTATTTTTCCAGGAAGCTCAATCCTGCTGAGCATAGCGATATACCATCTGGGAGAAGGAGCTACTGGCCATTAAGATGGCGCTTGAGGCCTGGAGGCACCATTTGGAGTGGGCGTGTCATCAAGTAGAAGTCCGGACAGACCATAAAAATTCGGAGCATTTAAAGACTGCCCAGAAATTAAATCAGCGCCAGATCCACTGGTCCCTTTTCTTTGCCCACTTTAATTTCCGCGTCACCTATATTCCAAGCGGTTGCAACCAATGGGCAGAGGCGCTCTCCCGGAAGCCCGAGTACTTGCGCCCAGAGGACCTACTTCCACTCCAGACGGTGCTGCCTGTAGAGTCCTCCTCCGCTGTGCAGGAGCCAGGGGACTTACGGGCGCAGATACAGGAGGCACAGTGGCACGATCCTTAGGCGGATCAGTAGGGAAAGCAAGGTTTAACACACAGGCAGGAAGACCCAAATGTGCAGGTATAGAATAGGTGGTACCTGGCTCAGTAGTAGTCGTTGTGGGAGGGGTCCTGGAGTCCTGCTGCGCAATCACTTAAATATGAGCCAGCCGTGTGTGGCAGCAGCTGAAAAAACCCCAATGCATTAACCGAGGGACAGAATCAGGATTGCGTGAAGCATCAGGATCCTTGTAAAACCGCACTTATTGCATCCAGTTTTGGTCACCTGGATATAAGGAAGATGTTGAGACTCCCACCCCCGCTTGGAAGTGGCCAAGACCCCAGCAACCCTCCGCCTGCCACCAGCTCTTTCCTGGAGGGGGGCTGCTTCTGGGACAGGCCAACCAAGAGGGACGCCAGGAGAGCTGATGTGAGGCCAACCTCCTCCCTGCATTTGGTGCCACCCTCAACCCAACTGGCAGAGAGACCTGCTTCCTTCCCTGGGTGGGTGCAGATCTTCTCTCTTGACCCTCCTCCTCCCCCCTTTTCTCATCCCTGCCCCCCATCTATTCAACTGAGGGTCAGAGCCTCCCCATCTCGGTGCAGAGAGCGTCACTCTGCTGCCCACTAAACAACTCCCCACCCCCCCCAACTGACTTGTTTGCGGCTCCACCCGGGAACGAGATCCACAGCTTTGTGCCTGGAAAGGATCCTGGCCTACACACACACACACACACACACACACACACACACAGATCCCTGGAGAACAGAACCGGGGGAATTCCCCTCCCCCCATCCTAGCCCCAGGGGCCGAGTCCACGGAGGCAGCTCCACGGTGGGGCCCTTTGCCCAAAGCAGACCATTGTAGGATGGTGCGGAGGGCCTCCTGACCCAGAAGGGGGCCCCCCTGATGATGCGCGTGTTGGAGCCGTGCAAAGACCTTCTTGGCCACAGCTGCCCCCAGCCAGCCCCAGATCACAGCCCAGCTGGACTCCAGCGCCAAGCCTGGCTCACAGCCCACTCAGCTTCCCCCCCCCCCCCCCCCGGGCCCCCCCCCGCCCCCCCCCCGGCCCCCCCCCCCCCCCGCCCCCCCCCCCCCCCGTGAGGAACCTCTTGGGCCCCCCTGCTTGCACGGAGCAGCGTGGGACACCTCTGCCCCCAGGTGGTCAGAAGCGGATCCTTTGGGCGAGGCTCCCTCGGAGCCATAGGAGCCTCCAGGGCTGGGGGGCAGGAAGAGACCGGATCAGGTCAGCCCAGCTAAGGCCGAAGACGGGAAGGAACACGGAGAACCTCTGCAAGGAAACCCCTCCACCAGCGACCCCCCCCCGGGGCCCTCTTCACCTGCCCCCCCCCCCCCCCGGGGCCCTCTTCAAGGAGGAAAGGAGGCCTCCTCTGCAAATGCCCCCCCTCCCCCCATGGGCTGGATCCTCTGCCAACACATCACACAGCAGCAGCGCAATGCCGGAAGAGGCCCCGGAGCTGGGACGAGGCTTAGGCCAGCGAAGGCAGGGGGGCAAAAGGCCAGGACCGGGGGTGGGGGTGGGGTGGGGGGCTCTTTTCCCGGGGAGGGAAGGAAGGAAGCTGCAAACGCCGGCCGGGTGGTGATGCCAAGGGCTCATCCCAGCCAGGCCAGGTGCTGCTGAGGCCCCCCAAAGCCGGGCAGGGCTGATCCACAGCTCCCTCTGGGTCTGGGAGCAGCAGAGGAGTTGGGGAGCAGCCGAGGGGGACACTGGGCTGCGCTTCTCCCTGCCCCTCCGCCCGCGTTTGGCCGCCTCCTGCCCAGGCGAGAAGCTGGTGAGGCTCTGGACGGCATGATGCCCAGAGGAAGGAGGCCTCCGGCTCCCCAAGGGTGGCTCAGTTTGCGCACAACGGATACAAAAGTCACAAAGGGGGTCAACAAAGGGGGTTTATTTCAGCCCACAAAGGCTGGCTAGTTCAGCACAGTGGAGGTTAACGTAGTAAGTGTAACAAAACAACCCAACGATCCTATCCCAGAGCAGGAATGCAATAAATAACAAGCAGAACGCACATACACACAGACACACACACACACACAAGGCGGCCTCCTCCCCGCCAGCCTCGAGGGCCTCGGGATGCCAGCAGCCAGGCTGATGCCACCACTGGGGAGGGAGTTGCCCGCTTGCCCCCAGCCAGCCAGGAGCGGCCATTTTGGGTCCCAGCTGCAGCCGGGGGGGGGCGGGGGAGAAGAGGCGCCCCTCCCCTAACTGCATCCCCTCAGCCAAATGACCAGCAGGAGGGTGGCCGGTGGTCCTCCGTTGCCCCTCCCCCCACAGCTTCCGGGGTCTATTAACCTCTGCCTGGGGGGGAAGGAGTGCAGCTCTGCTTTGCCTGAGGCGCAGATGGGGAGGGGGGACCCCTTCTCCCGAGCCCAAGGGGAGGGACCAGGGCTGGGGTGGGGCAGGAGAGGAGGTCCCTGAGCTAGAGCCCCAGCAGCCAGCAGCCAGCAGCAGCCTCTTCGCTGCAGAAGCAGGCCAGGCACCTGCTTGGCCCGGCCTCGATCGAGGGGCTGGACTCACCGCTTGGCAAAAAAACGGGCCAACTTTCTGCCGGCAGAAGCTGCACCCCCGAGGTCGCCAGAGGGGGCCCGCCTGGTCTCGGCTGGCAGTTCTTGTGGGCTCTGCTGCAGATGGGCACAGGGAGCGGAGCCAGCCAGTATTTCAGCCCTGCCACATTCCAAAGACCCCCAAGAGGCCGAGATGCCCCTGGAGATCTTGGCTCCTCAACCACGTTGCTCAGATCTGGCCCAGCGAAGGGGCCTCCCTCGTTCTCACGCTCACGCCCAGGATCAAGCGAGGAGCTTCAAGCGGCAGAAAGCTAAAAAGTGCCCTGAAGTACGTGAGCAGAAAACTGGCCCCCTTGCGGTTCGGTCGAGAGGCGGAACTCTGCCTGGAGGAACCAAGCAAGCCGGGTGCTCAGCCCCTTTCTGGATTCCCAGGGTTGGTCCAAGCCAGGAACGCAAGAAAGTCCCCACCAGGGAGCGGAAGTCTTGGCCACACCAGGGGCCAAATAATACGCTCCTGGCCGGAGGAGAGCCGCTCCCAGGAAATGAACCGGCAGTGCCCGGCCAAGGCAAAGATTTCACCAAGAGAAGAGGGGGGTGGGGTGGGGGGGTCAGGAAACTTGCCTTTACCCTTCAGTTAAAGGGCAGAGCCCACCCCCAATTCACCGCTTGTGCCAGTCCGAGGCCACGGTGGGTCCACCAAGCGCACTGCCAGGTTGCCTTCCGTGTCTTGGGCGCTAGGACCGTCTGAAAAGGACTCCGTCTTCCCAGCTACCCCCCCCCCCCCCCCCCCGCGCAAGGGCCGGGGGCGAGCCCCGCCCCCCGAACCGGGCCCCCCCCGGGGCCCCCCCCCCCCCCCCCCCCCCCCCCCCCCCAGAGGGGGGGAAAGGGCCGGGGAAGCCCCCCCCCCCCAGAACGGGGCCCCTCTGGGGCCCCCCCCCCCCCCGGCTCTCCTCCGGCCGTGCGAGGGAGAGCCCTGGCCCGTTCCGGGACAAGGCGGCCGAGCGGAGGCCCGTCACCACTTGAAGAAAACGAGGCCTGCCAGGGCCGCGTAGCCCAGGACCAGGAAGAGGACTTTGAGCAGGCGGTCGCTCTGGTCCTCCAGCTCCTTGGCCAGGATCTCAAAGAAGGTGACGAAGAGGAAGGTGCCCCCGGCGACTCCTTGCAGGACGACCGAGGCCACGTCACTGGCCACGTTCTGGGCACTCTCAATGCCCATGCCGATGGCGATGCCCAGCGGGATCATCAGGCTGACGGCCGCGGCCAGCTTGGAGGCCTCCTTGACCTTCAGCCCGGTCTTGGCCATGTTGATCCCCAGGGCCACGGCCACCAGAGTCTCGTGGATGGCCACCCCCAGGAAGAGGCTTATGACTCTGTCGCCCTCCTCCTGCAGGCCCAGGGCCAGGCCTTCAAAAATGGAGTGGGCGGACAAGGCAAAGACCAGGCTGAAGAGCCGCAGCGGGCTGGAGCGGGAGAGCTCGCAGATGGCCAGCCCGTGGCTGTGGCGGCCACGGTCGGCCCGGTGGCCGTGACCCCAGGAAGGCTCGATGAAGGGGCTCTCGTACTCGGAGTCGCTGCCCACGTCTGAGCCAGCATTGAAGGTCTCCAGGTCAATGAAGGACGGCTTCTCCTTCCGGAAGGTCAAGACCAGCTGCTCCACGAAGACGGTCACGAAGAATCCCAGCATCATGAGGGTCTCTGCCAGAGGATAATCGGTGGTCACGTTGCCCAGTTTCAAAACCTCCTGGAGCTGCAAGACAGAAGGCGACCGTCCAAATTCTGCTCACCTGCTGAGGCCTCCGCAGGCCTCTTACTGGGGGAAGGCGGGCTGCATTCCGCACTGCTTCCGGCCCCTCCCTCTCCAGTTTTGGGCTCTGCAGAAAATCCTCAGGAAAGCCAAGGCAGTTGAGTTTAAATACACAGAGTTGGAAGGGACGGGTGGCAGAAGCAGAGAAGACAGGCGTGATCACTCACCAAGGCCCCCTGAATTTCTCAAGGGGGCCCCTTTTCTACAAGGCTGAAGAAGGGGTCTGTGCTCCTGGGTCTGATCTTAACCTGCAGGGACGTCCTGGTTGAATGAGGGCGCTGGGGGGGGCGGCTGGGGGGTTGCAGCCCCCCAAGCCAAACAGAGGGCAGCAGGCACAACGGAGGGGAGAAGCGGAGCAGGGATTGGGGGGCTCCAGGTGGAAAAGCGACTCGGCCGTGGCTGCAGGGCGCTCCAAGACCCCCCCCCCACCCCGGGCCCCATGACCGTCTCACGACGGGAGGACCAGCCGGGGAAGAAGCGACGGGGGCATCAGGACCCCAGGCCGGAGGAGAAATTGCTAGGCGTGCACACTGCCGGCCTCCAGAAGCGCCCATTTCAACCAGCGGAGGGGCGGCTTCCCGCAGCCAGGCGCCCTTCGGAGGGAAGTTTCCCAAGGCAGAGGCTCGGAAGGCCAATGGCTGCAGCGCGGAGAGCGAGCGAGGAAGGGGCGGCGGGGGCCTGGAGGGGGGGCGGGGGGGGGGGGGGTCTAACGGGGGAGCCCCGGGCCCGGGGGGGGGGGGGGGGGGGGCCGGCCCGGGGGGGGGGGGGGGGGAGGTAATGGTCCAGGACGATCCCGACCAGCTGCACCAAACGGACCAAGCCCGGCGGTCAAGGGCAGAAAAGCCGGGGCCTCCCCCGAAGGCCTCGCCGTACGTTTCCTCCTCCTCCCCCCCCCGCCCCCCGCCCATCGAGGCCGCACCGCAGCCGGGCCCAGTTTAGGAAGGGCGGGGGCAGCCGAGAGCCCCCACCGACCTCCGGGGGCCCCGAGGAAACGCCGGACGGGGGGGGGGGGGGGCGAGCCCCGTTCCCGGTACCTTCTCGCGCACGGCGGGGAGCAGCGCGTTGAAGCAGGTGGCCAGGAAGACGCCGCCGCCGAGCGCGTTGCAGAGGCCGAGGGCCCGCCGGGACCGCTGCGCCCGCTCGGGGTCCGCCTCCAGCACCTTCACCGGCAGCAGGGCGCCCGCCAGCATCAGCGCCAGCGTGCCCACCAGGCACAGCACCTTCGCCGCCACCACCTCCATGCCCGCCGGCCGAGGGAGCCCCGAGGAGCCGCCGCCGCCGCCTCCTCCTCCTCCTCCTCCCCGGCCTTCCGGCGGCGCTCCGCTCGGGGGCGACTCCTCGCCGCTTCGGCCGGTGACGTCACGGCGCCGGTCGAGGGAGGGGCGCCCTCGGTGCGCGCGAGAAAGGCGGCCGGGCGGATCGCGCCTCCCGCCAAGAGGTTCCGGGGCGCCACGAATCCCTCTCGGGAGCGGGGACGTCCTGGAGCCCGGTGGCTTCCGCCGCCAACGGAGGGGCCACTCGAGGGCCCCACCGGGCTCCCCTCAGGAAACGCTCCCCAACCCCCAGAAACCCCGGTTGGAGGCCATCTTTTCGCAGCCGAGGCCGAAGATGCGTGACACCCCCACCCCGCAGAAGCGCTCCATCCCCCTGGCTGAGATTGAAGGGCTACACACACCCCCAAACCCCCACTTCGCAGCCCCCAGGCAGCGCCCCCCCCCCCCTCAAAGGCTTCCCTGCCCCCTCCCTTCCCCTACCCAGACCAGGAAAGCCCCCCCCCCACTTCCCTCCTGAAGTCACTTTTGGGGGGGGCCATGACACCCACTTCCCTTTGCCCTCCAGGTACCAGCCAACAGTGTCCAAAGAACTTTATTTCCTACATCAAAGAAAAGCCATTGCTGGAGACAGACGGTGAATCTTCAGCCCCCTCCCCTCACTTACTGGAAGCACCCTGGGGATCACCCCACCCCACCCCACCCCACCCCCTTACCTTTCTAGCCTGGCAGCTTCTCCCTCCCCACGTGCCGGACCCACAAATGGGGCCATGGGTAGGACTCCACCCCACCCTCTTCCTACTTCTGCATCTGCCCCTGGTATCACAAGATGGCTGCATCCCCTGCATCCCCGACGAGGGCCAGGTGAGAAACCAGACACACAACAAGGCTCTGCCCGTGGCAGCCAGCGGGGCAGGTGCACCCGGGCTGGCCAGGAGGGCATCAGAAGGCTCCTGGGCCTGCTGCTCCTCTCCAGAGCCCCTGGCTGGCCAGCAAAGAGGCCCGGCTGATGCAGGGCAGGCCGGTCTCTACGGGGCTCCTGGCAGGTGGCACTGAGGACGGGCAAGGCCCTTGATCTGCCATCCGTCCCATTCTGCTGGCTGGAGGGGACCTGGGAAATTCAAATGAGAGCAGCCACAATCGCCCTCCAGGAGGCACCTCCGCTGGTGAGAGTGACACTCTGGACACCCGATGCTGAGGGGAGCCCTGGCCACAAGGAGAGAGCACTTCGGGAAAGAATTGCTCGGCTTGGCCCAATCCTGGGCAAGCAGCCGGGTCCTCCTGGCACCCTTCATGCTGGGCAGGAAATGGCCGGTTAGCCAGTCCACCCAGGCAAGTTCCCCAGGCCCCGACCCAAAGAAACACATTTTCAAAAGAAACCCCCCAACCCCCCACCCACTCACAGAAAAGTCACACCAAACTAGCCACGGCCCTTTTTGAAAGTAAACGTCCTACTGGAAAGCGCAGGAGAGGCCGCCCACCTTCCCTGGGCACCGATGCCAGTCCCTCCGGCTCCCCTCCCAGCCAGTCAACTGGGCCTCTCCCCAAGAGGGGCCGTCCAGCCTTGGTGTGCCAGGATCCAGCAATGGTGACCAGGAGGAGGAAATAATCCCGGCTTGGGAAAGGCGACGCTCCCTGCTGGAGGAGGACCCGGTCTCCGGAGGGGCCGTTCTTCCGAGCAACGGGGCAGGCGTGGCGTTGACAGCCCCACAGCTTGCCTCCGAGGTGCCCAGAGTGGGGGAGGGGGTGGGGGGTAGATGCTGATCTGCAGACGGTAACGCTCTCCGCTCCCCCGACCAAGTCCCCTCGGGGGGGAGGGGGGGGGGGGGGGGGGGGGGGGGGCTACCAAAAGTCTCTAACATGCAGGCCGGATCAGGCTTGGCTCCCCCCACCCCCAATCCCTCGTGGGCTTTTCCGAAAGAAGAACGGCTAGTAGTAGCAGCAGCAGCAGCAGCAGCAGCAGCAGCAGCAGCAGCAGCAGCAGCAGCAGCGGCAGCAGCTGGAAGGCTCTTCAGCTGGTCCTTCCCTTGGGGCGAAAGGGGTCTTCCTGACCAGGAGCAGAGTCCTGAAAGACGGAGACGAACGTAAGCACACCTTGGCCAGGAGTGGGGGGCTCCCGGGGCCTCCGGCAGCTCACCTAAGCCCTCCCCCCACCTGGGCATCCATTCAGCAGGCAGCCCAGCACACAGGCAGAAGGAGTTCTGCAAACGGGTCCAGGAGGCTAAGGAGCTTCTGATCAGGAGGGCACCCCCCCCCCGGCGCCCTCCCTGCCAGTGTCTCCCCTCCGTGTCTCAGGCCTCCTTCCTTGGCTCTTTTCCTCCCCAGGGACCGTCTCCAACTTCATGGGGCGGGTTGGGGGCTCCCCTCAGAAGATGCCTCCCTCACACAGCGAGGGCCCCATTCCGGTCATTGGTCCTCCCTGGATCCCGGCACCTCCCCGCCCTGCCCCCTTTGGGCCTGCACCCACAAAATAGCCGGGGGGGCGGGGAGTGTAGTTTGAGAATTTCCTTAGAGAAAGAGGGAAAGAGACGCTGCCTAGGGAGAGGTCAGACAAGGAGCCTCCGGGATCTGGCAGCGGTCAGCAGAAACGCAGGGAAAACCCGCCCTCCTAATGGGTCAAGCAGTCAAGAGTGGCAGGGGGACATGTGTGCCTTCAGACATGCAAGGGGGGGTGTGGGGTGTTGTTAACGCAGCCCACAATAGAAGCAGATTCAGGTCTTCTGGTTGTGTTTCCTGTCTGGCTTGCCAGGGACGGCTGACCTGGATCCAGCAAGGGCCAAACCTCCCACGGGGCCTTTTAGCCACCCGACCGATTTCTTCCTCCTCCTCCTCCTCCTCCGCTAAGCCCCGCTGTCCCCAGGGCCACTCGCACAGATGCCCGGCCCTCCCCCGGCTCCTTACCAGCAGCTGCCTCATTCCTGCTGCTCCTCGTTGCTGGCACTGGGGGTCCGGCTCCGGATCTGGCTACGCAGCTGCTCTATGAGCTCCGGATTTTGCTGCTGCATCTGCTGAGCAAACTGTTGGCCTCTGGACACCGCAGGAGAGAAAACACCCGTGTTAACCACGGACTGCGGGTGTGATTCCTACAGAACAGCCCAGTAGCCAGCTGGGCACAGAGCCGGCCCAAAAGCTACTCCGGAAGCCCTTTATAATCGCGCCCGTTCGCGTTGGAGACGAGACTGGGGCGATGGGGCGCTGCGGGGCGGTGGCGGGAGGAGTATCGAACTCCAATCCTTCACAGATCTGCTCAGGACACAAAAACGGACGGACAGCCATAGAAGGTAGGAATGAAATGCAAAGCTACCTTGATGGACAAGGCAAGTCGGGCAAAAAGGAGAGAATGGAGGTTGTCACGGACGGCTTCTTAGGAGACAGATGGATGCACAAGGGGGGGACACACGTTCAGGATTCAAACAAACGGGGTGGGGACAGCTCAGCAAAGCAGTGAGGGGGAGGGACATGGAACAAGAGCCCCACACGGAGGTTCAGCCTTGAGACCAGTAGGGGGGGGGGGGGGATGACAGAAGACCCGCCCTTCCCAGGAAGCTGGACATGGACTGCGATTAGGAGGCGGCGGAGTCCGATGGCCGGGGATCCCCTGAGGACCCTTCCCAGTCGAAGGACAAGGGGGCCCGTGGCGCTCAGGAGGGGGCTGGGAGGCTTCAGAGGGACCCTCCCAACTGGCCGGGCAGGAAGGGCTCTGCTGTGCCAGGGCCTCTTTTAGGGCACCCCCTTGGGGGAGGGCGGAGGGGTCCTTTGGAAAGGCTGACCCGGCAGGCCAGAAGGAGCCCTTCCCCCCGCTCTCCCCCCCCCCCCAAGCCAAGAGCCTTGGGTGCTTCTGGCCTTGGGCAGCTATAAGGAATCCAGACAGACACCAAAGGGCGAGAGAGGCTGGCGGCTTCCCAGGACTCTCCCATGTCGGATGCCGGAAGCGGCAACGTCTTCGCTCTCACGAGGCCGTTTGGGAGACTGCCCTGAAACGCGGCTTTTTCAGGCTGCGTCTTTCTAGCCAGCGGTTGAGTGCCACAGTGCCACAAGTCAAGGGGGACCCTCTTTGCCTCCCCAGCCCACCCCCCAGCAACAGCTACAGGAGGGGCTTGGGGGGAAGCCCCCCACAGGGCTCGGTGGGGACGAGGAGAAGGATGCCAGAGGACCAGAGAAGGGGGCCAAGCCGGCTGCTGCTCTCCTGGTCTGAAGGCACGAAGAAGCGGGGGGCCCCCTACTCACGCTTGGATGAGGCTGGCGAGATCGTGGGGGGCGGGGCTGGCTCCCGGGGCGGCCATGGGGCTCTGGCTGCTGGAGATCATCCCAGACATCCTGCAAAAGGGAGCGGGAGATCCGTGACCCTGCGCCACGGGCCGGTCAAACAATCCCTCTGCCGAGGGGGAAATCCTTTCCCGACGCACAGGGAAGCCGCTGGAAAGGCTACTGGGGGTTGGGGGGGGAGGAGCCAGTTTTTCCCCAGGAACCCCCCACCTCCCAACCAGAAACCCCAATTTGGATCGCTCCAATCAATGTCACCCAGGAAAGGTTCCCTCTCCCACCCCACGGATAGCAGGGGCGGAGTCCACGTCCCCCCCCCCCGCATGGCTGCAGTGACTGGCTTCTGGCTGCTCCATTTTGGGGGTGGTCCCACAGCACCCCTTCAGTAAGCAGCCATTTTAACGGTAACTCGATTTTGGCTGGCCTGCCAGGAAACCAGGATTGGCAACGGGGTGGGCAGGACACACTAAACCAAGCTCTGATTCCTGGCTTTGAGCTGCCTTCTGACGAGGGCAACGAAGCCTTTTTAAAGAAACCTTCCTTTAGAGAAAGCCTTCCCTTCAACGGCGGGTATCAGCCGGGATCCTTCCCCCCGCCAGCTCCCAGACTTTGGGGCTGACGGTTCAACCGCAGTCCTTGAACCGCCCCTCCCCCCGAACGGATCCTTCCAGAAGGACCGGGAGGCGGACAAGCCCTGTGCCACTCACAGTTGCTGCACCTGAGGGTTGTTCATCAGGTTGGAGGCCTGTCGAGGGAGAGAAGGGGGGGAGATGGCTGAGCAGCCCAGAAGCCTCGCTGGCCTTTCCGGACTGCCCCACAATCCTCTGCCGAGGCCAAACCCCGGAGCTTTATCTTGGAGTCCACGGGCAGCTCAGGTGCCAAAGGGCCGCGGAAGGACTGGTTGGCTGATGCCCGTGGCCCCCAAACTGTGCCCCACACCGAGGACCGCCCCGTCTCTTTGGACGCACGCAGGCAGCTTCCCTGGCCTTCGGTCTCCGCCGGGCTCTCCAGCTGGCGCACCCGCCTCAGCCAGCTGTCCATCCAGAGACCAGCCCAGGCACGCAACAGCCCCCCCCCGGCTCCCCCACTCACCATGCTCATGAAGCCAGGGTTGTTCAGCAACCCAGCCAGGTCAATCCCTCCGGCGCTGCCCGTCTGTGGAAAAACGGACAGGAGACATCAGGGCGGCCCCCTGCAAGCCCGGAAGAAGAGGCTGCTGGGTGCCCCGGCCTCCTTGGGCCCCCAACTGCCCCAGGGTCTTCGCCTGGTCGGCCGGCCACTCACCGGGCTCGGAGCCTCCTTCATCTTCTGCTCGGTCACTTTCAAGTTGGACTTGTAGGTTTCGTTGTCTGGGTCCAGCTCCAGGGCCTTCCGGTAGTAATAGACGGCCTCCGAGAGCTTGTTGAGGCTGGACAGGGCCAACCTGCGGAGGGAAAGGGGGGGTGAGGAAGGAGGCACCCCCCCCACCCCCGCTCTGGCTCTCCTGCTGGCAAGAGCTCACCAAGCTCCCAGAGGGGAGGGGCCATGGGGCACTCCCAAATTTTGCACTGCTGCCTTTGCACAGGGATCCGTGCCGCTGCATGGAAAGACCCACCGAGACCCCAGCGATGCCCCTTCCCGGAAGCCAGAAACGCTTTGCGGGGGGGGGGGGGGCGGGGTAGGAAGGGCGCCCCACGGGCCCGGGTGGGGGGGGGGGGGCCGCCGTGGGGGGGGGGGGGGGGCGGGGGGGGGGGGTTTTTCTCCCCCCGGTCCGGAGGCCCCGGTCCCCCCCCCCCCCCCCCCCCGGATCGACAGCCCTTCCCCTGCCAGGCCCGAGGGCAGCGCTGGGACCCACGTACCCCATCCTGCCGTAGGCTTTGCTGTACTTGGGGTCGATGCTGATGGCTCTCTCGCAGTCTCTGACGGCCCCGGCGTAGTTTCCTAGTTTACTGTAAGCGGCGGCCCTGAGGGGGGAGGGAGCTCCTTAGGGCAGCCCCAGGGCCTCGGCCGCCTCAGCACCCACACGGAAGGGGGGCTGGGCACACACACACCCCCCCCCCCCCCCCCCCCCCCTATTTGAGGCAGCCGTTCCCATCCAGCCGCTGGAGCTGGACGACTGAGGCCGAATCCCCCTCTCACCGGTTGCAGTAATACACGGCATTGGACGGGTTCAGTTCAATGGCTTTTCCGTAGAACGAGACGGCACTCTTAAAATTCTCCACTTTCATCTGTTCGTTCCCTAGTGAGAAGAAACAAGGGATGAGCTGCCTTATTGGGCCAGAGGGCGATCCTGCCCCCCCCCCCAGCCCTTTCAGCATCGCCTGGCGGTCACTCTGGGGATCCCTTGCCCGGGTCCCGCCTGGAAGGCCTCCCCGCTTCACCTCCCACGGGTGCCAGGACTGCCAGCCAGTCGGCTTCCTTTCTCCAAAGGCCCCTTTCCATTTGCGACCTTGCTTGCCCTGGGGCTGGGCAGTTGTGGGGGGGGAGCAGGAAAGCCCCCCCCCCCATCTCTGAGGGGGCAGAGGGCGCTAGTAAGATGCTCGGCCCCCATCAGGGATTGTGGCTCCTCTTCTGCTACAGTCAACTGGAGGCCCGTGGAGGCTGCCCCTCCCCCGCAGGATTGGATGGGAGGCTGGCTGGGGCAGAAAACAGTCTGCGGTCCTGGGAGGGAGTGGGGGAGGGGGCTGCACTCCAGAGGGCAAAGAGAAGCTTAAGGCCCAGGAGGA
Organism: Pseudonaja textilis; assembly: GCF_900518735.1. The sequence goes on along the minus strand of NW_020769537.1, from coordinate 140,582 downwards.
AGGGACCCAAGAAGCCAGCGCCCCCCCCCCACCAAGTCTTTGATGATGCAAGAGTTTGGCAAGGTTTCTGCCTTCAGGGCAGGACCAATCAAGGGAACAGCTCGGCCTGTCTTTCCTGTTCTTGCCTATCGCATCCCCCCAGGATCCCCCACCTGATGCTCCCTGTCCAGGTGTTGGGGGAGGCTCCCCAGAGGGAGGGCCCTGCTGCCTGCGCAACCCTCCTGAGTGCCAAGGGCACAAACGCAGGAGCACAAATGCCCCCCACCCCCACCCCCAAAAGGCTCACCTTCAGTCTTCAGTCTTTCCGCTTCGGCCGCATCTTCTTCAGAAGGAGGAGCAGGCTCAGCAACGGGGCAGCTCTGCAACGGCTCCTGCTGGGCAGAAGGCACCCGGGGTTGGGGGGGGGAGGGGGTGCCAGGGACCCTCTGGCCAGCAGGGGGCTTGCAGTGTCAAAGCGGCTGCCCTACAATCTCTGGCCAGAAGGACCTGCGAGGGCCTCCCCTGGGAGTCACCTCTGCTGCTACTTCCTCTCCAAAGGTCCAATGGCAACGCTGGCTGGGCATTATGGGAACTGCTGCCTAACGCCCGGGGGGGGGCACCGGGTTAGGAAAGGGTGGGCCTAGCCCAGCAGCTGATGGCTGCCCAGCCCCGCCAGGGGTCCCACTTCCTGCTCAGGGTGACGGGAGCTGAGCGTCTCGGCTGCCTTTCGAGAAATGGCCCTGGAGGGCAATGCAAAGGGCAACCCGGCCCATCTCCAGCCAGAGATCTTGGAAGGCCGAGATCAGGAGGGTCCCCACGGAAGGCAGACACGCCCAGTGATCACAGGTCTCCGGTCAAGAGGGCTGCCTGTGCTCTCCCAGGCCTGAAGAGGTTTGGCCTTTCTCAGACCCCATTTGACCGCAGCAGGTTCTGCAAAAGGGCCGCCGGTCAACTTCCACCGGCCACAAGTGTCAAAAGTTGGGGGCCGACACCTGAGGCTCTGGCCAGGCCAGGAGTGGATGTCACACATCTGGCCGGTTTCTTAGAACAGAGCCAGCAGGTAAAACTACAAAGACCCCAAACTTGGAAGTAAAAGCTGGGTGCGTTTCCTCCTGCTCACAGACCTGACCTGGGAAGGCTCCCTCCCCCCCCCTCCACCCCCAGCTGATCCCTTATTTGCACCCAGAAAAGACCGATGAAGACCCTCCCCTGGGGTGGTGCTGGTGGCTATTTTAATACTCCTTTTTGGTTCCCCCCCCTTCAGCCCTGCCGATGCCTTTCCATGAAGCCCCCTCCCCACAAGGACTTTGCCCTCCCCCAGGCACCCCACTTCTGTCTCCCTCCCCCCTCCAATCCCCCCCCTTTCTCTCTGCTCAGCCCAGGGCAGAGAGCGCCCCCCCCGCCCCACCCCCGCCGACGGAAACGCTCACTTTGGCCGCAGCAGCTTCAAAGATGTCCGGGAGCTTCTGGGAGATGGCCAGGCCCCTGTCGTCCCCGGACACCCCGAAGGCCGTCTCCAAGCACTGGATGGCCACTGCGGAGGGAAGAGGCCCCGTCAGGCCCGGCGGAGCTGCCTTCCGGCTCCCCGGGGGAGAAGGGAGCCCCCTCGGAAGACGCGGCAGGCAGGCAGGCAGGCCGGCGGCCGGCCCGGGGGAAGCCGGGAGGGAGGAGCGCCCCCCCCCCGCCACCCACCTTCCAGGCTCTCCTGGGCGTCCGGGGAGAGCCCGCCGTGCTGCAGCTGCTCCTGCAGGAACTCGATGATGGCGAAGGCCAGGCGCTTCTGCTCCGCCATGGTGGCCCCGGGGGCCCCGGAGGAGTCGGCGGTGGCGGAGAGCCTTCCTGCGGGAGGGAGGGAGGGGGACACGGCAGCGTCTTTCTTGCTGGGGCCGCGCGGCACGACGCCCGGCGGAGCCACCCGGAAGGGCCCGCCCACACCGCTGCCCCGGAGAGGCACCGCCAAGCCCGGCTCCCTTCTCCGTCCGGCCCGGCGCGGCTCACCCCGGCGGCCGCCCCAGCGCAACAGCGGGCGTGCTCGGCCCTTGTCCGCCCTCCGGCCGACTGCGCAGGCGCGAGCGGGGCAAGTCGGGGCTGGGCGACGCGCCTGCGCGCCGGCCAAAGTTCCGCCAGTCGCCGGCCTCCAGGTCGCCTTCTCCCTTCGTCAGAGCTAGGAAAGGGTAGAGGGGCAGCCGCTGCTGGACGGCGCTCGCTTCCGAGTCCCGCGTGCAGAGAGCGTGATCACGCGCTCGTCCCTCCCAAGTGCGCTTCGCTCGTGGAGGCCGGACCCGCCCCACGCGCGCACGCACGCACGCACGCACGCGGGGAGGGGGCGGGGCTGCCGGTGGCCTGGGCGGCGCCCGCGGGCGTGGAGCCTCTGCTCTCCGAGCGCCGATCCCACGGAACACCCCGCCACTGGGCCGGGGGCGGGGCGGAGGAGAGCTCCACCCTCCGCGGGGGCGGTCGGGTCTCTCCGGCTCCCCGAGAGCGAGCACGCGGCATGGCTCCCCCGACGGGTAACTGCGGGCCGGGGCCCCCGCCCCCCCTCGCTCCCTCCCTCCCCCCCTCCCCCCCCTCCCTCCGTGGGGCGGGGGTCCTTCCCGGGCGGGGCGGGGGGGGGATCTGACGGCGCCCGCTTTGTCCCCCGCCCAGGAAGCGCCCCTGCGAGCCCGACGCCCCGGGGCAGCCGCCTGCGATGGGACCTGGGCGCCGAGCAGATCCGCAGCGCCGCCGCCCAGCTGGTGGCCCGCACCCGGCAGGTGTACGACGCCGTGGGCGCCCTCGAGCGCCGGGAGGTCTCCGAGCAGAACACGCTGCGCGCCCTGGCCGCCGCCGAGCTCGACTACACAGGTGGGCGGCGGGAGGGGGGCGGGGGGCGGGGGGGGGCGCGGACAGGTAAGCCGGGCGGGGCGGATCCCCCGACCCAGCCTGAGCGCAGCCCCACCCCGCAGTGCAGCGGAATATGCTGGATTTCCCGCAACACGTCTCCCCCAGCCGGGAGGTGCGCTCGGCCAGCACCGAGGCCGACAAGCAGCTTTCGGAGTTCGACGTGGAGACCAGCATGCGGCAGGACGTCTACCAGCGCATCACCTGGCTGCAGGTGAGTTGCCCGGCTCTGCAGGTTCTGGGCCCTGCCTGGCCCTCCCTGGCCCCAGGCAGAACCCGGGGGGAGCCCAGTCCTGCCCTGCCCAAGCCGGACGGGGCGGTTCATGTGGCCGCAAGGCTGAGTCAAGAGCCCTTGGAGCCTCCAAGGGCGCCCCTGCTCCGAACCAAGCGCCCCCCTCCCGGCCTCCTCTCTGGGCCTGGGGGCTGCTTCTCTCAGCTGCTTCCTGCTCAGCCTTTCTCCCGCCCAGCGCCATTGTCAGCAGCCACTGCGCCCCAGCCCCCTTGGCCCAGAGATTGGCAACCGCTCGAAGGAGCCCCCCGGGGGGCCCTGGGCGGGGGGGGGCTGCTCTGCCAGAGACCCCTTTCTCTTCCCCAGGAGAAGCTGGACGGGGCTTCCCTGAAGCCAGAGGCCAAGCGCTACTTGGAGAGGCTGGTCAAGCTGGGCCAACGGAGCGGCCTTCACCTGTCCAGGGAGGTGCAGGAGGTGAGGAGGCGGCTCTCTGCAAGCGACTGGGCCAAGAGTCCCTCCCGGGCCAGGACAAGGGGCAGGACGGTCCCTGGCAGGGAGGCTGCCCAGGCGGCCTTTAAGGAAGTCCGGCCGCTTTGGGGCCTTGGAGGGGGAGAGCCGGACCTCTGGGGGGGGGGGCGGGGCTGGGCAGCTCACATCGTTTCCTCCCTTCCTCAGAAAATCAAGGAGATTAAGAAGAAACTGAGCGTTCTCTGCATCGACTTCAGCAAAAATCTCAACGAAGATGCCACTTTCCTGGCTTTTACCAGGGAGGAGCTGGGTGAGGCTGCGGGGGGCGGATGCGGCCGTTGTGGGGAGGGACCACTGGGGTGCCACGTCTTCCCCTCGAGAAGGCTGGGAGCCACATTGCGGCCTCATCAGGGATCCGAATTGGTCAAATGAAGGTTTCTCACAGGCTTAGCGCATCTGTCGGTGAAGCTAACGGTGCGTATTAAACACCTTGTGAACTTCAGCCATCCAGCACTGATGACGTTATCTAGTTTGGTGATGAAACATCTGGAAGAAAAAGAGCCAAGCTGGGAGGGCACCGTGGGCCTCTCGGGTGAATTCTGAGCTGCAAAGAATTTTTTTCTTCCGTCAAAACTTTGATAGACCTCTCCTAATCCTCTCCTTTCCTTCTCTCTTGGGGAGCTTGGACCCGCTTCTCGGGATCTCTTCTTTCTGTCCTCCCCCCCTCCCCCGCCGCTGAGGGTTCTCCCAGCTCAAAGCAGCCAAGGTTGGGCGTCCTCTGTGCCAGGTTGGCCCTGGAAGAGCCCACCGGTGATGTCTTGGGGGCGGGGGGAGGAGGTTGCCTGGCATCTCCTGGCAGCCTTCTTCCCCTCTGCCCGGGAGCCCCTTCTGGGACGCTTAGAGCCATAGAGCTGGGCGGCCCTTCCGGGGCCTCCTCCTCCTCCTCTGTCCGCTCCTTCCCCACTGGGTGCCCTGGAGTGGGCTCCCCCTGACCCGGCTGCAACAGGCCTCTGCCTCTCCCCACGGGACCCAGAGTCAGAGAGGAAAAAAAGATCGCCAGCTGGCCCGTCTCTCCGGTGCCTCCAGTGGGGCAGGCGGGCGCTCTTGGCCTGGCCTGGAGGCTCCGCACGGGGCTCGGCCCACCTAACGGCTCCTTCCCTTCAGGCGGACTCCCCGAGGATTTCCTGAGCTCCCTGGAGAAGGCGGAGGAGGGCGGGGGGAAGCTGAAAGTCACCCTCAAGTACCCCCATTACTTCCCCCTGATGAAGAAGTGCCACGTGCCCGAGACCCGGAAGCGCATGGAGGAACGCTTCAACTCCCGGTGCAAAGAGGTAGGGGAGAGGGGGCGGGAGCCGCACTGGGGGGGGGGCGGGGCAGAGGGCTCCCCCGGGGGCTGAACTTGCTTCCCCCCCGCCCCCCCAACGGCACAGGAGAACTGCCGGATCCTCCAGCAACTGGTAGAGCTGCGGGCCCAGAAGTCGGCGCTCCTGGGCTTCGAGACGCACGCGGCCTTCGTGCTGGAGATGAACATGGCCAAGGAGTGCAAGACGGTGGCCGCCTTCCTGGGTGAGATGAGCGGGCAGCATCTTCCGGCTGCTCAGGGACGGGGGACCCCAGAGCCCCTCCCTCAGAGCAGCCCCAGGAGGCCGGGGGAGGCTGTATTTGGGGGCGGGGGGCTCCCCTCGTGTGCCAGCTCCCCGGGGGGGGGGGGGCAGCCTGGGCACTGGCGAGCAGGCGTTCACCCTGCTCCCCTCCTGGGCTCCCTGCAGACGACCTGGCGGCCAAGCTGAAGCCGCTGGGCGAGAAGGAGCGAGCGGTTATCCTGGGCCTGAAGCAGAGGGAGTGCGAGCAGCGGGCGCTGCCCTTCGACGGGCGCATCAACGCCTGGGACATGCGCTACTACATGAACCAGGTAGAAGAGACCCAGTACAGCGTGGACCAGAACCTGCTGAAGGAGTTCTTCCCCATGCAAGTGGTGACGGACGGCCTGCTGGGCATCTACCAGGAGCTGCTGGGGCTGACCTTCCGCCGGGAGGAGGATGCCCAGGCCTGGCACGAGGACGTCCAGCTCTATACGGTGCAGGACCCGGCCTCCGGAGAGACCCTCGGCCAGTTCTACCTGGACCTTTACCCGCGGTGAGCCTGGGGGCGGGGCGGGCAGTGGGGCCTCCGTTGCCCCTGTGGCCGAGTCCGTCCTCCTCCGGGTCTCCTTCGCCCACGGCGTCCGCAGGAGGAGGAGGAGGAGGAGGGTCCTGGGTGCCTCCAGGGGGAGCCCCGGGTTGGTCCTTCTTCAAGGATCCTTTGGTCTCCTTGGCCGTCCCTGGGATTCTGGGGGCCTCGTTGCCCAGCCCCCCCCCCGTGTCCAGAGCCCCCCTCCCTCCCCCAAGTCCCGCCTTCACCTGCACGGAGGGCGGGGGGGGACCCCACGGCTCCCCCCAGTTCCAGTCTTTGCAGGGTGGGAGGCGTCTCCAAGGCCTCCGCGGCTGTTTCGTCCTCCGGTTCCTCCGCTTCCGTTCGTCCATCCGGGTGACCCCCAAGAGGCAGGAACTCTGCTCCCTTTGGGTCGCTTCCCTCTGAATCCCCCCCCGGAGGGGGGGCTGCCTGTTCCGCTCTCCGCTCGGGGGCCTCCCTTCGGGCAGAGCCGGGGCCTTTCCAGCTACGGGAGCCCCGAGAGCCCCCGGCAGGTTGCAGGGGCTCCTTCCTCCGGTTGCCCCACCCTGCTTGCCTTCCCCCAGCCCGGCTTCCTTGCTGTCTCTTCCACCCCGGGGTGGAATCAATACAGCGAGGGGGTGTCCCCTTGCCTCCACCCCCCCACCCTCCCAACCCCCGTGCCTGGAGCATCTCCGCCTTCTGGCCGCCCTGAGGCTTCCCGGCCTGCGCTTTGGTTTCTCCCCTGGACAAGGCGGCCTCCTGGCCCTGCCGCTTCCCGGACGACATCCTGCGGCTTCCTGTGATCAACGCCAGGGCCTCTCTTCAACCCCGTTGATGGTTGACCGGGGCTTCTCTCTGGCTTTCCCTGGCTCCTTCGGTTACCCAGCAGGCATTGGCACCAACGCCCACCCCCCAGTCCCTCGACCTTTCCTAAAGCCAGCATCTCCTCCCCCCCCCCCGTGTCAGGCTCTGATCTGGGCTGCCTGTGCGTGTGTGTGTGTGTGTCGGAGTGTAGACTGATCTCTCGCAAAAGGTCGGCCACTGTGTTGCTCTCCAGATGTGCTGGCCTAGAGACTTGGCTGGTCCTCCTCCTGTGGCTGGAGGCCCCAGCGCTTCCTGTGGCCCAGGGACTTGGTGTGGGCTCACAAAGGATCGGGCCCCCAGGGAGGAAGGAGTCCTAGGCAGATCCGCTCCCTGCCTCCTCGCCTGTAAGCCTCACCGGTTCTTCCCTGGAGGCAGAGGTAGCGCAAGCGTGAAAACAGCGTGAGCAAAATAAGCAGATCCCAAATTTATGTGCAGCTTTTATGGCGCCCCTGGAAAAAATGTTTCCGGGAAGTTTATAGGAAACAACAAAACAATAGTTATTATTCAAGGCTTCTGTTTATTTTCAGAAAGGACCATTATTTTTTCCAAAGATAGAGATCCATCCCCTGCTTTTTGTGGGGATCAGCATACTGATCAGCATACTGTTCCTGTGTTTCCCAAAACCAGAATAACGCTCTGTCAAGTTGAAAGGGGCCTCGGAGGTCTCCTAGTCCAGCCCTGCCCCTGCTCAGGCAGGAGCCCCTGTGCCGTTCCAGACGGGGGGCTGTCCAGTCTCTCCTTAAAAGCCTCCAGCTGGCTTACCAGAGAGGAAGGGCCTGGGCAGCTGTGCAGTTACACAGCTTTTGGGGGGGCATTTGGGGGTGAAAGGGGCCACTGTGACCTTTGGGAACCGCCATGCGCTTCGGGGCTGCCCTGACCTCCCCGCTTGGCTCCTGTCTGCACTAGGGAGGGCAAATACGGGCACGCGGCCTGCTTTGGGCTGCAGCCTGGCTGCCTGTTGCCGGACGGCAGCCGCCTGACCGCCGTGGCTGCCATGGTGGCCAACTTCACCAAGCCGACGCAGGAGGCGCCTTCCCTGCTGCAGCACGATGAGGTGGAGACCTACTTCCACGAGTTCGGCCACGTGATGCACCAGCTGTGCTCCCAGGTGAGGCGGAGGCCCCAGGGAAGGGGGGGCGCTCTCGTCCTGCCCCCGCGGCGGCCCGCTGACCCCCTCCTCCCGCAGGCCGACTTCGCCATGTTCAGCGGGACCCACGTGGAGCGAGACTTCGTGGAGGCCCCGTCTCAGATGCTGGAGAACTGGGTGTGGGAGAAGGTTCCCCTGCAGCGCATGGCCAGGCACTACAAGACCGGGGAGCACATCCCCTCCGAGCTGCTGGAGAAGCTCATCCGCTCCCGCCAGGCCAACACAGGTGAGCCCCCGCCCAGCAGGCCTCTGTGAAGGGGGAAGGAGCCCACCCCCACAGGGGAGCCTGCTCTCCCCCTTGGTTCCAAGGCCGTGGGAGGGAGGTATAGCAGCGGGGGGGGGGGGCTGAATTGCACACACACGCACACCCTCGGGGGCTCCCGGCCAGTTGTGGTGGGCAATGCCCTCTCCGTAGGCTGGGAGGCAACCTGGAGCCACTGGGCCCCGCTCGGGCTCTGCCCCAGGGAGAGGAGGGGCGGCTGGGCCAAGAGACCCCAGCAGTTGCCTGACTTGAACCAGGGGTCCCATTCAACCAATACGCTGCCGGGGGGGGGGTGTCTGCACTGCAGCGGAAAGGATGGGTTGGTCAGTGCCGGGCGAGGCATCCGGTCCCCCGTAGGGCACGGCCTCCTCGGCAGGGAGGGCACTGCGGGCCCAGAGGCTGGGCGTGGACCGTCTGGGGAGCCTCAGGGAGCCCTGGGCCCCAGGCCTGTCTTTACCCCCTTGGCTTCTCAGGGCTGTTCAACCTGCGGCAGATCGTGTTGGCGAAGGTCGATCAGGCGCTTCACAGGCAGCCGAAAGCGGATCCCGCTGAGGAATACGCCCGGCTCTGCCAGGAGGTCCTGGGGGTCCCAGCCACCCCAGGTGAGAGGCAGCCCCCCCTCGACACCCGCTTTGGGGGCAGAGGGGCTGGCAGGGTGTTGGCTGGCCTGGAGCACGAGGCCATCCCTCGGCGGTGGAGGACCGGGTGCTGGTCAGGCGGTTACCCCGAAGTCCGGGCAGGGAGCAGCCCCCTTTCTCCTCTGTGGCCCAGGAGGCCGGAGTCTTCTGGGGACGGCCCACCCTCTCCTCACAGAGGCGTTATCCGTGGGGGCCCTTTTCTGCCAGGAGGTCTGGTTTGTGAGGGATCCCACTGGGCAGCCCCCTCCCTGGGGGAGGGCCGGGAGGGGGAAGTGGCCCGGAAGCAGCCCTGGAGGGCCCCGTCCCAGGTGGGGAGGGGGCTGCCTTCTTCCCCCTGGAAAGCCGCAGCCGGGCTGGACGCTGCCCTCCCTTTGCCCGCCCTCAGGGACCAACATGCCAGCCACCTTCGGCCACTTAGCGGGAGGCTACGACGCTCAGTATTACGGCTACCTCTGGAGCGAGGTCTACTCCATGGACATGTTCTACACCCGCTTCAAGCAGGAGGGGGTCATGAGCCCCAAGGTACGGAAGGGCCCCCCCGCCCCCCCCGGCTGTGGGCCCCCGTCTGCCAAGGGACCCCCAGCCAGGACCCGTCTTGCTCTTTGCAGGTGGGGCTGGACTACCGGAACTGCATCCTTCGCCCAGGCGGGTCGGTGGACGCGGTGGAGATGCTGCTCCAGTTCCTGGGACGGCCCCCCACCCAGGACGCCTTCCTGGAAAGCAAGGGGCTGGCCGTGGGCCCCGGCTCGCTGCCCTCCGCGTGCTGAATGCTGGTGGGACAGCCGTGGGCATGGCCCTCCCCCCCCCGGGTAGATTTAGTGGTGTGCTTGGATTGGAGCTGCGCCTCCCCCAGCCCCATCCCGCTCTTGTCACGGGGGGGGGGCAGCATTATTAAACAGCTTTCTCACCCGCATTCTGTGCTGGCAGTGCTAGAAAGGGCGGTGGGGGGGGTCGTGGGCGTGGGAGGCGTGGAGGGAAGGTGCCTCCCGTCAGACAAGCTCCGTCGGGGGAGCATTTGGGCGCCCTGCCACCGGGCCTCTCTGAGCCAGGGGTCTCCCCCCGCCTCACGCCAGCTTCCACCCGGGCTCCTCTGGGGGGGGTTCCCAGGTTGCAGGGAGCCCTTAGGAAACAGCCCAGGGCCTGGGAAGGGCCCCCGTGGACAGGAGGGAGGAGGGTCGGTCTGCAAGGGCCGGCCTCCTCCCCCTGCCCGGACAGGCCCACTCTCTGGCTGAGTCCAGCCGTTCCCATCTGCCCAGCGGCCGCAGGGCGGATGCTGGCCAGGCCGCCTGGTTTTGAGGCTGTGGGCACACTGGGCTTTCTCCTGCTGGGAGCCGTGTGAAGCTGGGCTCGGAGGAGGGGGTCCACCATTGGGGCCGGAGGGGATCTTGACTCCTTCTTGGGTGCCTCTGCTGCTGCTGCCCGTGTGGCAACCCGGGAAGAGGCAGGGCAGAGGCGCCCGCCTGGTCAGGCTGGAGGCCCACGAGAGGCTCCGGGGCCGGCTGACCTGCCGCCTCCCTCCTGGGCCTCCGTTGCCTGGGGCAGGTTCAGCCTCTTCCTGTTGCAAACAGCCTGCAGTTGAGCTCCAAAGCCTGGCTGACCGCTAGGCTCTGCTCCTGCCCTTCGGGCCTCCCAAGGGACCTGCCCCGCCTGGGAGCAGCCTATGGCCGGAAGGAGGCAGGGCCAGTAGAGGGGAGCCGTTGGGATCCTCACGTGCTGGGGGAGGGGGCTCGGCTGGGCTGCCCCTTCCTCTTTGTCCCAAAATTGGTCACATTCCCAGAAGTAGGAAAAAACGGGGTCCCAGCAGGCATTTCCATCCTTGTTTCAGGCACCGTTTGGGGGGGAGGAAAGAATGGAAAGGGGCTGCCAGCCTGGAGTGCCCTGGGCAGCCACGGATGTGGGCAAGCCTGGCTCTGCCTGCTCTTCCCCTGGACCCTCCTCGGACCCCGCAAGGGGTTTGGATTCAGCAGCCAACCCCCACAGTCGCACATCCGCCTCCATCGTGAATGGATCTGCCCGACTTTCCACCAGAGCCAGTGGGTCCCCAGCCGCTATTTCCTGTGTCCGGGACAGGAGGCCGAAGCCTGAGACAGACCGGCTCCACTGGGCTCCAGGGGGGGCAGAGAGCTGGATTTGGGGCAGAGGCGCTCGTGGATCTTGTCTGAGCTTCGTCTTGTCCTAGATGGCATTATTTCTCAGGAGGGGGGGGGTTTAACATCTGGCAAGGGATCCAGTGGGCTTACGTGGCCGGCCGTCTCGCAAACGCAGATCTGAGTGGCTAAAACAGGGAAACATTAGTCCAACCCCAGAGAAGGACGACGCCAAGAGAGTGACCCCCAGGGACCCATCAGGTCTCTCGGGGTTTGCAGAGCTTCCCCCCCCACTGCAGTTGGGGTGCCAGGAGGCTGCCTGTTAGTGTAGCTGGCGCTCTGAAGGGGCTGCAGAGAAGGGTCACACCAGGTCACACACACACACACACACACACACACACACACACACACACCAGCCTCTCTTCTGTGGCTTCCTCGGGACCCCCTGGGAGGTCCAGAAGGTGGTGGGGAGGTTCACCCCATGACCGCGCTTGGACCCACGGCTGAGGTGCAGGCTTTGGGGTCTGCGAGGGCCTGCCAGGTCTTCCGGGTTGGGCATCAGCCATTGGAACAGCCTGCCTTCAGGAGTTGTGGGGGCTCCATTGCGGGAGGCTTTGCAGAAGAGACGGGACAACCCGGAGTGTCCAGAATGGTAAGAGGTTTTCTGCTGGAGGGGGGGGGGTGGTTAGATAAAAGACCCCCAAGGTTCCCTCCAGCGTCACTGAAATAGATTCCACACAACAGCCGGTTTGGGGCGATTCGTGAGGCAACTCACTGGGAGAATTTGGGGTGGACCTCATGTAAACGCGGGTCAGAGGAACGAGACCCCCAGCGGCTGCGTCGGCTGGTGGGCGTCCCGTGTAAAATAAGCCGACCAGGAGCGTCCAGGGCGAGATTCGCTGTTGCACTGAAATAGTGATATTTGATGGCGTTTTCGGAGCGATCCTATATAAAGAGCCCACGAGATCGGGAAGATTCCTGCTTGATTTCCACGACCCCTTTTATGCAAGGCTGGCTTCGTGAGGCGGAGGTGGTCTCCGAGCCGCCACTGGAGCCGGCTGCTCCTCCCCATCCCCGGCCCCTGCAGCGGGATCCGGGAGCCGCCGTCGAAGGGAGAGAGGCCAGGCTAATTTTAGCCTGGGGTAATGTCAGGCCGTTTATTATTAGTATTATTATTGGGGGGGGGGGGGTCATCCAGGCAGATAAAGTTCTGCAACGCCGCCTGGTCTTCGGGGCCCGGAGCAGCCCGGCGGTGGCGGCGGCGGCGGCCCTTGAGCTGCAACTTGGCGCGGGCCCGGCCTGGAGAGGGGCGGGGGGGGGGGCGGTCTCCAAAAGTAGGGCCGTCCGCCCACCGTCCGATCTCTGCAGCCGAGGGGGGGACTGAGCCGCCCCTTGGGCTAGCGAGGCGTCCGGGCTGGGGCCAGCGCCGCCCTTCCTGGCCTGCGGGGACCAAGCCTCATCCCTGGCTCCGGCGAACGCAGGCAGGCAGGCAGCTGCGATCCACGGCCGTTTCCTCCCCCTGCCGCGAGGCTGCGCTGCACAGTTCTGGGGGGGGGGGAGGGGGGTCCAGACCCCTTGGACTCAGGGCTCCACCTCCCACCTGCAGGCCAGCCGGGATATGGGCGGGCGGGCGATTTAGCTCCAGCATTTCTCGCCCGGTCTGGAAGAGCGCGGGGAGGGGGCTTCTCTAGCCGACTGCCAGCCCGCTCCCCATTCCCCGACCGCCTCAGCAGCATTTAGCAGGCCGAGCCGATTCCTCACTTCTGCCTGCCTGCGATTTAAATAGCAGGGTCCAAATTAGGCGCGTGCGGGCTCGGCCACCTGCTGTCCCGCTCCCCTCCCCGGCCCTGGGGACACGGGGTAGCAGCTGCTTTGCTCGCGGGCCACGTAGCCCCGCGCAGCCGACTCCTCTCAAAAGCGGCGAGGAAGCGGCAGCTGCTGCCGAGGAAGCCCGAAGCGGCGCTCGAAAGCACCTGGCCAGGTTGCCCTGCCCCCAAAGGCGAAGGTGGCGCTGGGCAGCCCTTAATGACCCCAGGAGGGCCCAGGGCAGTTCGTTGGGGCGAAGTCTACTTCGCGGTCATCTGGGAGAAGCCACGCGAGAGGCCGCAAGCGGCTAGCCAGACCTTTGGCCGCTCTGTCTGGACAGAGGAAACGGGGGGGGGGGGGCAGGAAGGCATCTGGAGGGTCTCTAAACGAAGCTTGGGCCCGTTGCTGCCTTTCCCACAAAAGCACAAAAAAGACCAGTTGGTTCATCTGGTCAAGAGGACTAAAGTGGGGGCAGGGCAGGGGCACACACGGCCTCTCCCGAGGTGGGGGGGGGGGGGACGGACAACTGCAGTTTCCCTTTTAAATCGCTCCCCGTGGCTGAGCTGCTGCTGCATCCAGGGGGGCAGCTGTGGGGCCTCTGACCTCCTCCCGGCATCCCTTCCCGGTGGTTTCTCCAGGCGCAGCCCCTCCTGCCCAGGACCCCCTTGGCCACCCGAGGGCCAGCAGCTTTGCCTCCGCCAGGCTGCCTGATGCGGCAGTTCAGATCAGGGTGAGGCCCAGGGTTGGGATTCAAATTTTTAACAACCAGTTCTGTGGGTGTGGCTTAGGTGGAGGTCATGTGACTGGGTGGACATGGCTTGGTGGTCATGTGACTGGCTGGATGTGGCCAACTCAATATCACTCACATCAAGGCACGCATCTCCTCGCCTGACCTCTCATGACAACAGTCGTAAGTGTGAAAAATGGTCATAAGTCACTTTTTTCAGTGCCATTGTAACTTCGAATGGTCACTCCACACAAGCAAAGTACCAGCAAAGGAGGGAAAAATAACTCCAGAGAAGCTCCGGAGACAGGAAGTGTTGTCCTGCCAAGAATGTAATAAGGGTCAACGGAGAGGCAGTTTCCGTAAGCAACACCAGAATGTTTCCTTCCTGCCTTCCTTACAGGATTAGCCCAGTCATTTCTTCTAACAACCGGTTCTCCGAACTGCTTAGAAGGATAACAACGGGTTCTAGTGAATAGGTACGAACTGGTAGAATCCCACCCCTGTTGCGGCTGCTCCCCAGAGGGCGGGGCAAGCTTTTCCCCACCGAGACCCTCCAGCAGCACCCGGGGCCCCAGGAGAAGCCGCTGTTGGGGGATGGCCTTTCTCTAATGGGGGGGCAAGGGGCCCCCCAAGGGTGGGTCTCTTTGGTCAGAACCTACAGGGGGGGCGGGGTGGGGGCTCCGGGGAGGGATCTTATATACCAGGGATGTTGGTGTGTTTACAGCAGCGGTTTGCTGCTGTTTTGGGCTTGGTTGGTTGGTTGGGCTGTGTCAAAACTTCAGGTTTCTTCTAATTATATTGCATCCGACCTTCATGTAAGCTGCTGTGAGACGGAAAAGATTTGGCACACACACATTTAATCAGTTAATAGCAATGTTGGTACTGCCAAGAAAACGTGGCCCTGACTCGGGCCCCTGGGGTGACTAGGGAGACTACAAAAGCATCCCCTGCCCAGCTGCCTCTCTCACCCCACCAGGGGCCGCCAGCCAAGGGGGCCCCTTCCATACCTCACCGGACCCCCTCAGGACGGCTCCAAGCCAACCCTGGGAAAACAAGCCCCGTTTGGGCCAGGGGAGCTGCCCCGCCTTAAGGATTCCCACCCCGGGCCAAGCAGCAGAGACTCTCTGTGGGCAGCCAGGCGGTCCCTGCTGCGCCCCCCCCACCCCCCAATACTCCCTCCCTGCGCCTGCCCTGCCTTGCCCTCTCTGCGGGGTTCCCCTGCCACTTGCTCCCAGCGTACCCGCTTCTCTCTCTGACGTGCCCTCCTGCTTCCTGCTGTCTGAACCCGCCCCTCCCCCTTCCTTTTGTGCTCCTCAGCCAAGGGCCCCCCCCCCAGCCCCCCCCCCATTTGGACTCTGCCCTCCAGCAGCCATCAAGACTGACCCGGGTGGCCAAGGGCTTCCCCACAACAGCTGAAGACCCCTTCCCCCAGCCTGCTCCGGGGGTCAAGGCACCCTTCCCACCTGGAGAGCCTTAGGGGGAAAGATACTGGGGTAGAAGAGGGAGGCCCAGCCTCTGCCGCCCTTCCCCCACAGACGTTGCCTGGGGATTGGGACCAGGGCTCCTCTCTCGGTCGTTGTGGGAGCCCTGCGTGTGCCACCTGGGGTCCCCAGAAGGAAGAGGAGCCACAAGGGCCTCCTCCAAGACACCCAGGCCAATGGGCGCTGGCTGGCCGATTGGGTCGGGGTGAGGGAGGGGCTGCTAGAGGCAGCGCAGCAAGTGTAGGGCGTATTGCACCCGCTCACACGGGGGCGGTGTCCAGCCCTGCCCTGCCAGGGTGCCCAGAGGGAAGGTGGTGCTGTAACGTTGGCAGTCCACGGAGGTCAAGAGGTCCTCTCCCTCGGCCGAGCGGCCGAACACAATCTTGGTGCCGTCCTGGTAAAATTCACCTGGGAGACACAAGGGGTGGTGAGCAGATGTGCTGGCAGGATTGGGCAAGAGGAAGCTGGCACCGTCCTCCAGCGGGGGGGGGGGGGGGGGGGGAGGAGGCCTCGTCTCCCTACTGGGCTTGTAGTTTTGCCTCCTCCCCCTCTTGGGTTTGCCCCTTATAAATCAGCAAAGTGGGGGGAGGGGCTGCCATGTTTGGCTCCTTGGCTCTGTTCTGCCCCCATCCCGGCTCCATGCGCTCACGAAGACCGAATCCCAGGAATTGGGAGGTTGGGACTGACGCAAGGCCACGCCCAGAAGCCAAAAGCAAGGCCGCCCCCCCCCAGCGGCCCTTCTCCCTCCCATTAATCCAGCAGAGGCTCGGGGGAAGGAGCCGTGGAGACGGTGCACACCCCGAGAGGTGGCGGCTGCTGCTGCTGCTGCTGCTGCTGCCGTGCATCCCCCTGACCCCCATAGCCCCCCATCCCTTCTGGATTCAGCAAGGCCCCCCAGGGGCCTCAGTTGCTCTCCGTGTTTTCCGTTGCACCGTTTCTGCCTTTGCTCTTTTCGGCCTGTTTGATGGCTGCCGGGGGGTGGTCTGAGGGTCGCCCCTTTGCTTGCTCCAGTACTGGTGCCCGAGGATTGTTCCAGCAAGGTTGGGGTTAGCGCGGGTGTGGCTGCTGGGGGCCCTTTGCTGGTCTTTGCAGGCCCCAACCTGCCTCTGCTCTCTGGGTGGTCAGAGCTGGCCCAGGATTTCCTCAGCCCCCCCTGCCCGCCCGAGCGGGTGGAAAGGTCTGGCCCACTGCGGCTGGGGCAGCCTCCCCCCACCTGGAGGGGGCTGTCCCTGAGGAGCACCAGGAGGGCTTTGCACAGCGCAGGAGGGAAAGGCTCCTGGCTGCTCTGCCCGGGCTGGTCTGGCGTGGGCTCCCCTGGCAAGAGAGGCGGGGTCAGCGGGAGGCCGAAAACGGGGGGGGGGGTCCCACAGCCTCCTTCTCTCTGCTGACCCATATTCTGCCCCCCGCCCCTTCCTGGCTTCTCACCTCCCGCAGCCACCCAAAGGACTCAGCCACCTCCCCCTCACGGCCGTAGCAGATGCGCCTGAACCAGAGGGAACCAGAGGGGCCTTTGCCAAAATGCAGGGCAGGCACCTGAAACGAAGGTGCTGAGGCCTCTTAACCGCCCGGGGGGGGGCCCTTCTCTCCAGGATCACAACTGAGCCCATCCTGCCCCCCCACACCCAGGGGGCTTGGGCCTCTTTGCCCCCACCCAAGTCAGGCGCAGCAGGGTTGTGTGTGGCTCCCTAAAGGGGCACTCACTGATGCTGGGGGCAAAAGGCCCCGTGGGTCCCACCGGGGAGTAGCGCTGCAGTAGAGCCACTGGAGGGCAGGTAGCCAAACCCGGACTTATAGGAGTAGTCTGCCCACTGGGTGGCCATGTGGGCAGGACTGGCACCGTGCAGGCCTTCGGGCAGTTCTTCCACTGCAGAGAGAGGTGCCCGGCTCAGCCCAAATGGGAGGGAGGCGCAGCAACCCCTGCTCACCCCCCCCCCCGGCCCTGTCGTGTTTCCAGTCCTCAGTGCAGGAGTCTATTGTGGAACAAGAAAATGCCCATGGGGAGGCTCTGTGCCAAGGAGGGCGCCGGAGCTCCTCACCCAGCCACCCAGCTTCCTGGACGGGCAGGATTCACTTCTGGATCCATCTAGTATGAAATGGCCCCGGCTCTCCACAGATAACAGCCCAGGAGGCGAAGAGCCTCTCCTGCCACTCGGAGCCCAGGCAGAGCTGGGACCTTCGGGGAGGAAAAGGGCCTGGGGAAGGGGCCTCCCCCAGGACTGCCAGAGCGTGACGCGGAAGGGGGGGGGGCTGGCACCATATGGCTAGAGGGGCCGAAGCCGCCCGGGCAGGAAGAGCTCCTGGCCTTCGGGCCAGTCCCTTTGAGTCAGGAGGAGGCGCAGCCCAGGGTGGCAGGAGAGGGGACCCCACCCCAGCAGAAGGCGAGGCAGATCCCGGGGAGACTGTGGGGCAGGCGGGCAGGCGGGCAGCCGCCTTACCCAGGCGGGTCACCTGCAAGCAGCAGCACAGCCGTCGGTCTATGCTCTCCGGCACTCTGCCAGGGCCCCGGTCGGCCTCTGCCAGGAAAGGGGGGAGGGAGGGAGGGAGGGAGGGAAGAAGGGGGGAAAGAGGAACAGGGGTGGAGGAGGCCTTTGCTTCCCCTCAGGGGCCCGCTGCCCTCCCTGCCCCTCCACTCACCTTCGGGCAGCCGGCTGCGCAGGGAGCCTCTCCGGAGCAAGGGGGGGGAAGCAGCTGGGCTCCTCCATGGGGCCCCTGCTCCCCTCTCGGGCTTCCTTCGGGGCCATGGGGGGGGAGCAATGCGAAAGCAACCCGTGAACCCCACAAAGCAGGGATGCCGAAGCTAGAGGCCGCCCCCCCCCCCAAAGTGACCTTTGGGAGCAGCCCTTCCCTGGACCCCCCGCAAAGGCCAGAGCCAGTGGGGGGGGGGGGGCGGTGCCCTGCGGGCTCCAGGGCCGACACTCTCATGAGAGCCCCTGGCAAAGGCTGCCCTGGAAAGGAGGCCTGCTCTTATTCCCATTGGGCAGGTGGGAAGACTGAGGGGAAGGGGCTTCCGGTCACATAGATGGCAGGGGGGAGGGGTGACCAGAATGGAGGGAAGCCAAGTCAGAAGGACTGGTTTCAACTGGGAAAAGGACCCCCAACCCGCCTGACTCCCTGGCTCTCCATTAACGCCCAGACTGTGAGTGTCGCCTCAGTAATCATCACGGCAATGGGCTCCACAAAGCCCCATGCTGGGCGACCCAGATGTGGGGAGGGGGGGGCTTTCTTACCAAGTGGGGAGGGGCAACAGGTCCCACTCCTTGCCGCTGTGGTCTCTCCTCCTGTTTTTGGGGTGCAGGGCTCACTGGGGGGAGCAGTAGAGGGACACAATTAGATGATACCTTCTGTAGTACACAGAGGACTAGAAACCTAGTTTGCTACATGCCAAGGGACTGGGAGAAGGGCAGGTGGATGGGCTCCCCTCCCCACTGTCCTCCCCCCTCCCGCTTCCCCTCCCAAGAGCACTCACCAGCGTGGCTGGGCTGCTGACAAGGGGAGCCCCAGGAAAGGAGACCGGCTGCTTTCTGGAAGAACTTTCCAAGCCGGCTGGCAAAAGGGAAAACGGGGGCAGAGCGACAAGCGAACGAGGGGAGCCTGGCCAGGCCGAAGTGCTGGGGAGAGAGGCCGGAGGAAGCCCGGTTACCAAGTTAGGCTCCTGCCCAGGACCCTTCACGGGGAGGCTGGGACCTGCCCTGACTGACAGCTGGGGAGGGGCCGGTCTCTGAGTGAGGGGGGGCAGCCAGGTGAGCTCAGGGGGCAGAATCCGAGGGGAGGAGGTGACCTCAGGGTGGACTGCTAGCCCCACACTCTGCCTGGGCAGCCCCAGGACTAACCGGGGGGGGCAATGGGGGGTCTGGGGGGGGGGGGGGGGAGATGGTCCGATTGCAGCAGCTCACCTGCTGGAGGCTCTTGGGCGCCCACTGGCCCCAGCCCCTGGAATTCACTCCCCAGAAAGCCCCCCCCCCCCAGCAGGCCGGATGGAGACCCTCCCTGGGATCCAAGGCCCCCCAGGCTCCAGCTGCCCCCCAGATCTTCAAACGATGAGCGTCTGCATTCTGAATTCTATGCGGGCTTTTATGTTCACCCCCTTTTAATTCTGCCGGCTTTGACTGATTGGAAGCTGCTTTAGTGCAGGTTTAGAGAGGATGGGATAAGATGTAGCGTTATTATTGTTGTTGTTGCTGTTGTTGTTGTTGTTGTTGTGTATCGCCTCCCGCAGAGCTTCTTGGGAGGGCCCCCTTGAGCGGCTCCTGGCTGTGTCCACTCGGGTGCCCAGAGACAAAGAGCAAAGGGGTCTCTGTGGAGGAGAACTGGATCCCTTCCTGCCCCAAGAGCCCAAATCAACCCAGGAGATGCTGCCCTCCCCAGGGAGCTGCGTGCTATTGGAACCCCTCCCCCCCCTTTGGACTTTACTCCTAATAGTAGCCAGACACACCTGGGTGAAGAAGGGGTGGCTGAGCACTTCTTCTGGACTGGGGCGGCCGGATGGGTTGGGGGCCAGCAGCCTCCCAATCAGGCTCCGGGCGGCTGGGGAGAGGTGGCCCGGGAGGGGGTAGCTGCCCTCTCGGATCCTCTGGAACAGCTCCTGCTTCCGCATGACCTCGAAGGGCGGGAAGCCGGCCAGGGCGGTGTACCTGGGGAGGAGCCAGGACATGCAAGTGTGCCCTCCCCCCCCACCCCCGAGCAAAAGGACCCCTTCCGTTGCGGTGGGGATCACGTACATGATGCAGCCCAGGGCCCAAATGTCCGACTTGGAGGAGTGCCCCTTCTTAGCGATGATTTCGGGGGCCAGGTAATTGGGGGTCCCACAGACTACCCTGTGCAGAAGAAAGTTGAATTCAGAAATGAACCTGTGGCTGCTGGCGGGGGGGGGGGGGGGGGGGGGGGCAAGCGCAGGGTCCGCAGGGCAGGTGGGGCTTGCCTGTCCTGGACGTAGGAACCTCCCCCTCTTCCCTCCCAGGCCCCCGACTGGCAGGGCTGCTCAGCGGCTTCCCGGGCAGCTGCGCAGGGCAGCCCCCCGACCTGGCAGAGGAACCTGAGCAGGGCCGCCAGCGGGAAGAGGGTGCCCTGCCCACCGAGACCCTGCTGGGCCTGAGATGCTTCAGCCAGACACACACACACACACACGGGGGCCCGCCCACCCCCACCCCCACCCCCACCCCGGCCATCCGGCACTCACCCTCTCCTCCAGCAGGCCTGCTCTTCCCGCATTGCCAGGCCCAGGTCGCCAATCTTCACCTGCCTGTGCTTGGTGACGAACACATTGCCTGGAAGGGGAGCGTGTGGGGCACGGAGAGGTCTGAGGACCGGGTCCCCAGGGCGCCTGCAAAGGCCGTCCTGCCTGCCCTGGAGCTTCCCTGGCCCCCAGCAACCTCACCCGCAAGGGTGGAGCTCCTGAAAAGGGGCCCCTCCCCCATGAAGGCGCTTGTCTGCCAGCCCAGGGGGAGGGCCCTGGGCAGGGTGGCCCCTCCAGCCTCGCGGGATGGCGCCCAGGAAAGCAAACTGGCCGCCAGGTTCGAGGAAGCCTGGGGAAATGATCCAAGTTCTTGGTCGGTTTTCTTTTTGTTCTATTCGTCGTGTCCTTGGCTGGATTTCACCCCGTTTTTTTATGCTTTTGGTTGTCTGAGCTTCTCTGCTGGGCGGATGAAGAAACGTTGGCCTCCGGCTGCACCGCCTGGCCATTTCCCAGGAAGAGGACTCCGGGAGCCCGGGGCAGATTGTGGGCCACTGCCCAGCACTGGGGCTCCTCCCCCCCCCCCGTCTTTGGCACCTACTCAGTTTGAGGTCACGGTGGATGATCCCTTGCTGGTGGAGGTACTGCAGGCCCCTGGTGATTTGCTTCAGGTAAAACCGCACCTCCGGTTCCATCAGCGTCCCCCGGACCTTCAGAATGTGGGCCAGGGACTAGAAGGAAGAGAGGGGCTGGGGAGGAGGGGGCTCACGCACGGAGTCCATGGACAGAAAGGTTCTGTGCCTTGGACAACCCGGTCCTTTCAAAGCTTCTGACCACACCAAGGGTCCTTGGCCAGCGGGGCCGTTCCCCTGATCTCTGGCCGTGTCCTGCTTCCACGCTCCTCGAGGGATTCTTTATCCTGACCTCTCTGGCTTCTTGCGGGGATATAAATGCTCTAGAAACTGCCCAGGCTGGCAGGCTGCTCCTCCCTCCGGGAGCTGCTGCTCAGCTTCCCCATGAAATATTCCCATGAGAGAGAGAGAGAGAGAGAGAGAGAGAGAGAGAGAGAGAGAGAAAGCGGCTCCCTCCCTCCCTCACCTTCCTACTGCAGTATTCCAGCACCAGGTAGATGTTCTCCTGGTCAGCGAAATGTCGGTGGAACCGCACAACGTTCCTGTGCTGGAGCTGGCTGTGCAGCTCGATCTCGCGTTGAACCTGCAAAGAGTGAAGCCGAAAAGCGTAAGGCGTTTCTAGAGGTCTCAAGCACACACACACACACACACACACACACACACACACACGTGCAAGAGAGAGAGAGAAGAAATGCTAGAATCAGCTGAAACTCGGCACACCTGGGGAGGAGACCAAAGATGATGTCCAAGGTCAGTACCCGAAGCCAGGAAGGAACAGCCATGCAGCCGCGGGAAGAGGGAGGGGAGGCAGAGAGCCACCGAGCCCAGATCCTCCCTCTCAGACCACTTCGCCCCACTCACCCGCCTGAAAGGAAGCTGGCTCTGTGGGAGCCCTTCTCCCTGCCTCCAGCCCTTGGCTGGGCCGTGGGAGCTCTGCCCCGGCCCCATCCCTTCACCCCCCCGGGGCTTGCCCAGGTGGGAAAGCGTTTGGGGGCACCACCCACCTCCCATCTACAGCCCCTTCCAGAACTTTTATTGCCGCTCAGTGAACAGAAGATCCCAGGCCTGGCAAAGCCAGAAACTCTTCCGCAGAACTGAAGATGGTTGAAGAGGGGAAAGACTTGTGTGCACAGGCCTTGCCTACAGGAGAAGTGGGGGGGGGGAGAGCCAGTGCCCCCACCTGACCGTCTCTTGGTCGGTGGCCTTCAGCTTCTGTCTGGGCGCCTCAATTCAGTTGCCCGCCCCCCCATCCGGAGACAGCCTAGCCGAGGGAGCTTGCAGCCCGGCCGGCCGGCAGATTCCTTCATTCATTTACTTGCCGTCCCCTCCCCTATAAGTGGACTTAGACAGGTGGGGTTGGCTCTCCCTCGGTGGGAGTTGATCTCCCAGGAGAGGAATCTGGCGGAAGACCACCAAGCCCCCTCACTCTAATCCCATTTACCTTTCCGTGGTTTCCCAGCCTTGCGGCCCGCTGTAGAGAGAGCACCTTCACGGCATAGACTCTGTTGGTGGACGTGTCGGTAAATTTGTAGCATTGTCCGAATGCTCCCTGGGGGGGGGGAGGCGGGGTGTGTGTGTCAAGTCAGAAGGAGCCTCTGCCGACCCCTTCCCAGACCACCTGGGTTGCTCTGGGTCTGAAGAGAAGCCCTTTGTTCGCCCTGCCCCCCAATCGCCCCCACCCTTTAGCCTATCCCGGGGCTGCAAAGGGGTTTTGTCCAGCCTCTCCAGTCCAGGGAAAGCGAGGAAGAAATGACCACTGATGGGTCAGTCGCACTCCGCCCGAAGGATGGCAGCCCCCTGGGACGAGGCGGGCACTCCTTGAAGGCGGAGAGCCCCCCCCCCGCCCCCTGGACACCGCTAGCAAGCAGGGCTCGGCGTCGCTCGGGACCCCCGGGGCACGCAGGGCAGGCGGGTCGAGCGGAGGAGCCCAGCGGCTCCACTCTGTCTTCGGGCGCGTCTGCTCGCCCGCGGCTCCCGCCTGTGACCTTGGCTCGCTCGTCGCGAGACCGACCGGCAGTTGCCCGCCGCCGTCGCGGGGCGGAACTTTGAAAGGATCCGGAGCGCTTCGCGGGGGCCGCTCCGGGCAGCTTGTCGAATCTCCGGCGCGGCTCTCGGAAGAGCTGCGGCCGCCCGGCGCCCCGTCTAGCCTTCAGGGCGAGGGCGCGTTACCTGCCCCAAAAGCGGTCCCCGCTTGTAAAGCGTCCCGCTGCCGGGATCCTCCACGAAGTATTTCAAGGTGTCCCCCTCGACTCTCTTCCGGGAGGCGGCGGCAGTCAGACTCATTCCGGCCTCGGCCCCGTAGCCTCCGGCTCCCCTCCCTCCCTCCCTCCCTCCCTCCAGCTGCTCCCCGCGCGTCTGGCCAGCCCGGAGCGCGTGCCAGAGCTCTTATCTGGGGGTGGGAGGCAGGGCAGAAGGGAGGCGCCTCTGCCGCCCAGGCCTCTTGCCAGCTGGAGGGACCCGCCCGACGAGTCTGGGGGTCCCCGGGGTGGGGAGCGGTCCCCGGTCTCCCGTCCCCTTCTGACTGTCGGAACGGGGGGGGGGGGGCAGGCTAGATGTGGAAGAGGACCTTTACTCCGGCGTCGGTCCTGCCGTCCCAAGAAGCCCGCTCGCCCGCTCAGCCGAGGCTTGCAAGGGGACGACCGAGTTCCAAGCAAAAGCTACTTTCGGCTGAGTCGGAGGGTTCGGCTGAAGTTCTGACGCAGACCGTGGCTCTTGGGGGGCGAGGGGACAGCAACCCCCCCACCCCCCACCTGGCCTGCACCATCCCAGGGCAGAGAGAGCTGCCTTCGCGCCCGGTTAATGGCCAAGCAGGACTTAGGGCGGACCAGTTGAAGACCGACACCACCGCTGGATAACGGAGCGCCGCCCAGCGCAAAGGAACGCAGCTGGCTTCAGAAGAGGTTGAACCCCCCCGCCCCCCTCCGCTTCTTGGGGCAGCCCCCTCGGACCTGAGGCGGCGGCGGTCGTGTCCCCGGCACGTTCCTCTCTCAGACTAGGCCGTTTCTGCCGCTGCTTTAGCCGCCAGTCCCTTAATCCTCTCCGTTGCTCTTCCTTTCTCAGCCTTGAACTCGGGGGAGGCCCGGAACTGCTCTGGGGCGGCTTCTGTAGGCTCCATGCAGACTCGACCTACCCAGAGACGCCATCCACTTGGGGTGATCGCCCCCCCCCGGCTGGGATGGACCAATAAAGGGAGGGGGGGGCGGGCTGCGCAGGATCCTCTCACCGCAGCGCAGGAGAAAAGCAGACTCCACTCACCCCTCCCGGAATCCTTTGGAGTGACAGGCACTCTCGCCTGTTCACAATTTGCCACAAGAGTTCAGGTAAAAACGTAAAACCTTTATTTAAGCGTTGTACAAAATGTTTCCAGTCCAAAAAATGTATAAACTGCTGAAAGACAGAGCATGCATATCCATAAGAACACAAAAACACGAGCACTGACGTCATTCCCCCCCCCCCCCGACAAGAAGCCCCCGGCCCCCCCCCCCCCCCCCCCCCGCACACGATGCACCGGCCAACATGAACGCTGCGCCCCCCCCCCCAATGAAAGGATCCTTTCAGCCGGTCCCATTTTGGGAAACAAAACTCCCCAGTTAAAAAAAAAAGTCACACCGCTATAAAAATAGACTTCTAATAATAAGGAAATGGGTTTTGTATCCAGTCAGTGCCCATTGCTTGCAAAACGTAGTGTGAGCCTGCAGGGCTGGCCAAGGGCCCCCAGCACCCCCCTTGCAGGGAAAGTGGCCCCCCCATGGGGGGGAGGGTACGGGGGTGGGGGGGGCAGGCTCAGGGCAGTGGAGAGAAAGGGAAAAGGTTGGAGGAGCTAGGCCTTCCCCTTCTCCCCCCTTACTATTCACGGGGCCCATACTGGCCATCCGGCTAGAGGATTTGCTGAGTAAAGCTGTAGCTGCCAAGGGATAAAACTGAGGGGGCTCCAATATCCAGTGTTCTGTAATGATTTTCACAATTTACTAAACCTAGTATTTAACCCTAGTGTTAAGATTTATCAATAACTATGTGTAAACATGGACTTAAAATATATTTTAAAAGTCACATTTTGTATAGCGTGTAAAGCAAGAAGCATTCCCAGAACAACCAACCAAACCACCTCACAACCAAATGCTGGTCAGGTGCTAAATGGATCTCCCAGCTAACCCTGGTTGCAACACACACACACAGCCCTGGCAGCAATTCCAGGGAGCATCGCAAAAACACCCCCCCCCCCCCGCCCAGGGAAGACCAAGGCGGTCCAAATATGCCCCCCCCCAAAAAAGAATCTGCACCTCCGTGATGCATCTCCACTATTAGCCCTCACAAACTGTGAGGAAGAGGCGCAGATGCGCACACCTGTGTGGGTGAAGGCAGGCAGGCCGGCCGATGGGAGAGGGTGCCCTTCCAACTCCCCCCCCCCTCTAGAAGCCTCTTGGGTCAACGGGTGACCCACCCAGCCTCTCCTCTGGGTTGGAAGGCCAGTAAGGGGGAGGGCAGCCCCACTGAAAGGCTTGGGTGGCAGCAGGTGATGCACTGGGAAGCCAGAGGGTCTGCAGCCAAGCCCCCGCCCCACCCCATCTGCTCCCCTCCTCATTCTGAGCCACAGGAAGCGTGGCTGTGGCCCCTCCTGCCTCCCTCCCAAGCAGATTAGTATTATTATTTGTGTGTGTGTGAGAGAGAGAGAATAGAGAAGAATTCCTGCAACCTGATCCCTTATCAAGCCCCCTTTTCTGAGCTGTGACACTCGAGGCTCCACAGAAAGAGGCTCACAGATTCTACATCTAAAACACTTTCACATTAATTCACATTGGCTATTAACACATTGCGCAGCACGGAAACGTCTCTGTTATGTTTGCTGCTTATAAACATTATTTCTGTTACATTTGATTTCCTAGTCACAATCCAGCTACAGGATTGCTGTTTTATTCCCGTGTAAAATATTTCCTTTGACATCACCCCTTACTGCTGCCAAACTGACCCTCGCACTGGAGCTAAAGCCGCAGAAAGGCCACTGAAGTAGTGAGGGGACTTGGGTCAGACGCCCCCCCTTGAGCTCTATGAATTTGGGGGCCCTCCCACTCTTCGATTTCAGAGCGAGCGAGACCCTCAAGGGCAGCCGGCCTGCCCGGGGGGCCCCATCAGGAAGGCAAGTCCGGTCCTCAGGACAGCGGGGCCAAGGTGACCAAGGGCAGAGGCTGGCGGAGGGGATGGACTGGCGACCGACCCTCGGGAATGTCGCTCGCTGAAATACTCAAGACTTTTTTTTTTTTTTCCCCATTCAAATTTGTCTTCTTTCAAAATAAAATAAAATAAAACGAAGAACCAAGCCAGCGTGTTTCAAGGCGAGTGTTCGAAGGGGAAGATCAGAGCTACACACAGACGTGAGCTGACCAAAGTTGGGACGGGTTCACCCCGAGGGCCGGGAACCCCACCCGGAACAGCCGCTCCAGCGTTCATCCCCTCCGACAAAAACCGGCAAGGTCGGATTTTGACGATCTGTCAGCCAATGACCAGCTCCGGTCGTGGTTCTTTCCTTCCCGGCCCCTCTAAGGAAGGCCAGGCCCAGTTCCGGAGGGGAAGCCGCCCAGCGCTTGGCGGGCCGGCGCGTTTCATGCCGGAGCCCCTGCGGATTCCTCCAGGCGGCCAGGCGGGTCCCTTCAAGTGGCCCTTTGCTGCCCGTCTTGGAGGGCATCCACCCCCCTGCCACAGCTCTGGCTCACCCGGTCCCAGGCCGGTCGGAGACGTTCAGGCCCCACACGTCCCCCACTCCCCCCACCCCCCACCCCCTGGGCCAGAGTCCAGCCGGTCCCTCCCTGCTGCTGCTGCCGCCGCTTCTCGCTCTGCGCTTTGTTCGGCCTGGCCCCAAGGGGCCAAGGGGTCCGGATCCAGGAAGCCCAGAGTTCGGAATTGCTCTTCTTCCAAGGTGGAATCCAGCCCCCCCCGGCCCCCCCCACTCTGGCTCGGGGCTAAAAAGCAGCGGCAGGAGCACCGGAGGCAACCTGGGCAGCCGCCTGCTCTTTAAAACTCCGTTCCGCCACAGGAGCCTTAAACCAGAGTTTCCCAGAAATGCAGGCCAAAGGGGAAGCGGGGGGGGGGCGAGGGGGGGACGGGGGGGGCAGGTGAAGGGCTCTTCCTTTCACATGAGGGCGCATCCTCTGGAGGTGGTCCTGGGGTCCCCCTGGGAGGAGAGGAAAGGCAGCGTGAAGAGAGCGGGCTGGGGGCGGCCCTGAGGACCAGACAGGAGGGGGCCCCTCCCTTCTGCCCAGCGGTGGCTCAGCCTGCCCCCACCCCCACCCCCGCTGCCCCACAGGTGAGCGGCTTCCCTCAGCCGAGGGGAGAGGGGGAGGGAGCGGGCTGGGGAGAAGCCGCTTCCGGTGCTTACCTGCTGGTGGAAGAGATCTTCCTCCCCAAACTCAGCCTCCTCCTCCTCCTCCTCCTCCCCGTTTTCCTGCAGCCCCGTTGCCAGCTGGGTCAGGCTCCGCACGGCCACCTCCTAGCAGGGAGAGGAGGAAGGTCACCGCCCAAAGGAGAAGCCTCAGGATGAGGGCAATTAAGGCCAGGGACGCAAGACGAGGACAACACCCCCCCCACCCCACATACACACACTGGGGGAGGGGAGGGAGGGGTCTTTTCAGCCAGCCCCGCCCCTCAAGCCCCCTCCCCTGAACAGGCCAGTCTCTTCCTGCTAGCACAAGCAACGCGGTGTGTGCGTGTGTGGGGAGCCATACCCTCCCAGTGCAGATCGGACCAGCTTCCCCTGGGATCGGGCGCCTGGCAGTGGATCCTGCGCACCTCCTTCCTTGGCCTGCCCCCCCGTGCCCCCCCCCGTGCCCCTTGCCCGGCCTACCTCTCCCTCAGCGTTGACCAGGCAGGTGTGGATGTGGTCCCCGCTACCCCAGCTGCCCTGGTTCTTCCAGACCAGCACCGAGGGGGGGCTGTGTGCCACCCCAGCCTCAGAGGCCCAGATCTAGGAAGACAAACAGGCTTGGCCCTTGCCCAGGTCTTGCCCACCCCAGCCAGGCCAGCACTGGGCACCCTCTTGGCATTGGGAGCTGGGGGGGTGGGGTGGCGCGTAGGAGTAGAACCGCAATCCCCAAAGAGTTGAGGGGCTAGAAAAGGCCAGGC
Organism: Pseudonaja textilis; assembly: GCF_900518735.1. The sequence continues at coordinate 112,948 of NW_020769537.1, read as the reverse complement.
CTGACCACCGGGAGGCGGCCTTCGGACACAGGGCAGGGCGGGACGCTCCAGGACTTACCGTCACCGTCTGCCCAGCCCGGAGAACGTACTTGGGAGTGAACTTGTACGCAATCTCCTCTCCCTCCCCAGTCTTCCTCTTCAGCCTCCAGTTCCCGAGCGACTGGTCCTGTGGGAGACAGGAGGGCTCAGCCCCTGCCCCAGGACCGGAGCCCTGGGCAGCCCGGTGGGACCGTCCCCGGGTGGGTTCGGGGGGGGGTCCTACCTTGTCAGAATGGTTCTTCAGCTGAACAAACTTCCCCTCGGGGTCTGCCCCCTCGATGCTGACGCTGCCCTTGGCCGAGGCCTGCTGGCTGACCCGGAGACCGCTGCCCCCTCCACGGGCGATCCCGCCGGGCACCTGCCCGGGCAGCTCCTCGGCCTCCGCCCGCTTCCGCTTGCCCCGCAAAGAGCGGGCGCCCGAGGCGCTGGAGGAGGTGGCCCGGGAGACCGTGATGCGGGACGGAGGGCTGGGGGAGAGCTTGAGCCTGGCGGGGAAGCAAGAGGCGGCTGGGGGGCGGCAGAGCCACGGCCGCGGAGGGGGCCCTCGCCCCACCCCCGCTTCTGGCGGCCTTCCCTGGGCCTGCGCGGCCGGGAGGGGCCCGGGGAGGCTCATACCTCTCCTCTTCCCCTTCCAGCAGCTTCCGGTAGGCGCTGATCTCCATGTCCAGAGCCAGCTTGACGTCCAGCAGCTCCTGGTACTCCATCAGCTGTTGCTGCAGCTGCTCCCGCATGTCCGTCATCTCCCGCTCTTTGGCGTCCAGCATCTTCCGCAGTTTCTCCTGCTCCCCGGCCATCAGCTCCTCCAGGTCGCGCATCCGCTCCTCCGCCGTGCTCACCTGAGGGGCGTGGGAGGGGGCCGTCAGGGTCTCCCCCCCGGCTTTCCTTCTCCCGGGCACCCTGGCCGCCAGAGGCAACCCCGTCCTTCTGGAGGAGCCACCCAAAGCAGGTCCCGCAGATTGGAGGGCCCCCCCCTCCCCACCCCCCGGCCAGAACCGGCCCAGCCGCCTCACCTGCTTCTGCAGCCCCGAGAGCTGGTAGCTGAGGGCTTCGATCCGCATGCGGGCCTCGTTCAGCTCCTCCCGAGCGGCGCTGGCCGCCCGTTCATTCTGATCCGAGCAGAGCTTGGCGTTCTCCAGCTGAGAAAAGGGCACCCGCTGTTGGTGGGCCTCCCTGTGGGGGGAGGGGAGGGGCCCCCCAGGACAAGGCCGGCCTGCTTCCCGCCCCCTCACCTTGGCCTGATAGGTCTGCTCCAACTCCACCTTGTAGAGCTGCACCTGGTGGTCGTGCTGCCTGCGCAGCTCCTCCAGGGCCTGGGCCACCTTCGACTCGTACTCCTTCTGGCAGCTGCTGTCCACCTCCACCAGGTGGCGCTCGTTCCACTTCTGCGTCTCCCTGACCTCCTGAGGGGAGGGGCCGCGGGTCAGCCCCCCCCCCCAGGCCTGCTTGGGCCCCCTCCTGTACGGGAGGCCCAAGCCCTCCCTCCCCCTCGCCCCGGGGGCTGCCCACCTCCTCGAAGATGCTCTTCCTGAAGTCCAGCTCCTCTTGCAGGCTCTGGTAGCGGTTCTCCAGGTCCACCCGCAGGAGGGTCTCCTTCTCCAGCTGCTTCTTGGCCACCGCGTGGGCGTCCTCCGACTGGGGAAAGGCCGGACAGGAGCCCTCAGCCGGCCGGCCTTCCAGAGCCTCCGAGTGGGGCGCTGCCCCCTTGGGCGGGCAGGAGAGACCCCCACCCACATCCGGTCGCCAGGGGGAGCATCTCCAGCAACCCGTAACTGCAGACCCACCGAGGAGGCACCTTTCTTCGGCCTGTCCGAGCCTCCCCCCCCCCCCCCCCCCCGCAGGATGCACCAGGTATCTGGCTAGACAGCCACCCCAGGCACTCCTCAGAGGCCTCTATTCAGAAGGATAACCCGCCCCTCTCGGTCCCGTTCTTTCTGCAATCCAGGCTGGCAGGAACCCGTCACAAAGACTCCTGTGTGACTTCCAGCCACGTGAACTCACACCCGAGTGCCACCTCATTCGTCGAAGCCACCGCTTCCCCCCAAACGCTTGCTGCTGCCCAGGCTCCCTCGGCACGGGGGGGGGGCAGTTGTGTGTGGAAAGCAGCCAGGCGACAGAGGCCATTCCGGTCCCTCTCCCGGCTGCTGGAGGACCGCTACAAGGGCTTCTCCCAACCGCTCGCCACGCCTGTACCTTTGCCAGCTGGGCCCGGGTGTCCGCCAGCTCAGCCTCCAGGCTCTGCTTCTCACTCAGAGTGGCCGTGAGCTCCGCCTCGCTCCGGTGGCAGAGCACCTCCAGCTCCTTGATGCGGCCCTGCGAGGTGGACCACTCCCCGTCCTTCTTTTTATAGCTGAGAGGAGAGAAGCAGCACCGAGATTGCCCAGCTGAGGGAGAAGGCAGGTGGGGCAGCCCCCCCCCAGGCCCACCCCCGCCTGCTTCTGGCCCCTCTCAGCTCAGGCCAGCCGGTCCCCGGGGCCGAGGAAGGGGGGGGCCCACATGAAAGCGGCTCGGGGGGGGAGAAACAGGGGGGGGGGGGGGGGGGGCAGGAGTTTACACAAAGGACAGGCAAGCGGCTCCCTGAGGGGCTGAACTGGGAAGCGCCAGAACCAACTTTCAAATATTAGGCAATCTGATTAAAGCGAACAAGTGGAACCGGCGCGGGATTCATTCCTTCCCACTGGAAGCTTCAGGCAAACTTAGCAAGAGACTATAGCAGCATCACCAGCATCACCAGCATCATCATCACAAACCGGACCTTCCGCCCCAAGTGAGGCTGCCCGCCGACCTCCCCCCCACCGACCCTCCCCTTCCCCCTCCCGGGGGCAGGAACAAGCGGGGCGGGGCGGGGCGAGCGCTTCCTCCTCCCCCTCCAGCTCCCCCCGCCCCCCCGGGCCCACCTCCGCCGCAGCTCCTCGAACTCGGCCCGCAGCTTCCCGGCCTCGATCTGGAGCCTGGCCCGTTCCCGGGCCGTCTCGTCCAGGGCCCGCCGGGTGTCGCCCAGCTCCGCCTCGTACAGCGCCTTGATGCCCGTCACCTGCCGGCCGAGAGAGACCGAGACAGAGAGAGCGAGACACGCCGTGACGGGCCCTCCCCCTCCCTCCCCCCCCCCCACGCCCCCCCGCCCCCCCCCCCGCGACCCACCTCGCGCGTGACCACCTCCTCCTTCTCGGAGACGCGCAGCAGCAGCCGGTCGTTTTCCAGCTCCAGGGCGCGCACCCGCTCGATGTAGTGGGCCAGGCGGTCGTTGAGCTGCCGCAGCTCCTCCTTCTCCTGCAGCCGCGAGAGCCGCGCGGGGGAGAGGGGCGTGGCGGGGGGGCCGGCCGGGGGGGCCGGGGGGGCGGCGGCGGCGGCGGCGGCGGCGGACATGGCGCGAGCGGAGGCCGCCGGGCGGGCGGCGGGTCATTCAATCCCACAAAATGGCGGCGCGCGCCAACCGACGGCCGAAGGCGACGCCCCTCGCGGGGCACCTCGGGAGACGGAGCGTGGCCAATCGGAGGCCGCGCGGCGCCTGCCGGGGGATGTAGTGCGGCGTGTGCCCGCCATCTTGGACCTCGGAGGCGGCGCTCGGAGACCCCGCGTTCCCCCGACGGTCGTGGCTCTGCGCCGGGCCCTGGAGGGGGCTGAGCGGGTCCAAAGAGCCGACGGGTCGTGGCTTGGAGCGGGTCAGGCTGGATGACCTGGCGGCGCGCCTTCCTCGAAACTGGATTTCCGCGACACGCCATCAACTCCGCCTCCCCACGGGCTCCCGCGGAGCCTTTGCGTGTTGTCCGTGGCGTGGGAACGGAGCGCCCTTCGTGGCTGCTTGTAAACCTTCCGAAAGGGCGGGCGGGCGGGCGGGCGAGCGAGAAAATGCCGGCGCTGTTTTTCGGAGCCCGAACAAAAAGAGGAGGAGCAGAGCTCGTGTGAAACGGGCTTCTTTATTAAGTCAAGCAGGAAGAGGGACGTGCTTGGATGGCTGCGACAGGCTCTCCTTCCGGGCGGGGGGGCTCGGGAAGGAAACAGCGGGAGAGGAAGAAAGGAGGCCCCCACCCAGGACCCCCTTTCTCCCAGCTGTGCCCCTCGCCCCCGCTTGGGAGGTGATTTTTTTTTGGGGGGGGGGAGAAATCTTGCCGACCGACAGCTCCGAGGACCACTCCCCTTCTTGGGCGGGGTCTCCCTACAATTGGGGGGGGGGTGAGCTATTGCCGGCGCTAATGCCCGCTAAGACTTGCGTTCCTTTGGGCCTATGCTGGCCTCTTTTGCACGACCGCCCTGCAAGGTAGGCTGGCTCAGCCACTCGGGGTCCCATAGCTGAAGGGCGATTTAAACCCAGGCCCGTCCAGTCCCAGCCCAGCATTTCTTCCGCCCCCCCCAAAAGAGAAAAGGAAGAGCGGTAACTCCGCTCCTGCGTTGGGGGACGGGAGCCGCGCTGCCTCGCTCGATGGGCCCTTGTGTCCCTGGGTGGGGTGAGTTTGGGAGCAGGTGTGCGCGGGGAGGGGACTCTTCTTCTCCTCCTTCTTCGGTTTGGCCCCAGGCCTGGAACCTCTTCCCAGCGGGACCGGTAACTGGGGCAGGGCGGGGGCTTTGGAGGATCGCTTTGCTCAGCAGGACGGAGCCCTCCGACGGGCTGGCCCTCCGCACTCGGCCCCCGTTGCTGTGCCTTTGCCTGGGTGCCAGTCTGTCCCCCGCCCCGCCATGGGAGGGGAGGGACGGAAGAGCCTCCTCCGTTTCTCCCTTCCAGGCCGAGCCCCCTCCTCGCGGGAAGGCCCGCCCGGCCGAGGGGGGCGGCTCCCGTCAACCTGTCCGGCAGCGGCCGAGGCGGGATGCGGCTCAGCGAAGGCCGGCTCCCCTCTGCCTTGGGCCCCATCTGGGCTCCCTTGCTGGGCGGCCCCTTCCCGTGGCTCCGCTGGAGGGAGGGGGCTGCCGGCCGCCGGGCCGGTGTGGAGGCTCCGCTGCTGCAGGGATGCCGGGCGGCCACGGGGAGGGCGGGCAGAAGGGCGGCCGCCGCCCGGCCAGGGACCCTCAGGCCTACACGCGCATGCAAGCTGGTCTCAGCGGCGTGCTAAGCAATTCCTGGTTGAACTATGGCTTGTTAATTAAGCCTTCATTGGCGCGGTTCAGGCGTCTCGCTCAGCCGAGACCGGAGACTTTATGGCTAATCGCAATGTGTGAAAACTGCCCTTAGCTGCCAAGGGAAGAGCCGGGGGGCCCTGAGCCCCAAAGGTCGCGGGGGGCTCAGCGGCGCCCCCTTCAGGGCACTACGGAAGCCGCCGTCTCGCTGTAGCCTGAGAAGCTTCGGGGTTCTGCTCTTTGCCCCCCTTGGCTTCTGGCAGGGAAGAGGAGCTGCCGGCCAGTCCCTGCTGACCTGCCCCCCCGCCCCCGGGGAACGCTCCGGAGGCCGGCCACGGCTGCCGGTGCTCAGCTCTGCTTGGAGGGGCCGAGGGGGGAGCGGGGAGTAGCTGTCGCCCCCTCCCTTGCAGTCCTGTCACCTAGGAAGACGATGAACGCGGATATAAAACCATTTAAAAACGAACCCATCGACTAAACCTGGTTTGTTTGTTTTTTCAAAATCGTTGCTAAAAAAGAGGGGCCTCCGAGGCTGAAGGGAATCCTCTCAGTGGCTGAAAAATGCATAGTTGGAATAGAAAACGCTGACTCGGCTCTGGGGGGGGGGAATCCCAACCCCCCCCCACCCGCTTGTATTCCCCACCTGGCCAACAGACATGGGGGGAGGAGATGGAAGCACAGTGAGGCGGACTCTGAGGGAGGGGGGTAGGGCAGTTGATGTCCTGAGGGGGACAAAGGCCCTTCCCCCCCCCCAACTGAAGCTGCTCCGGCCATCCGCCACAGGCAGTGGGAGGCAGCTGGCCACTTGCTTGCCAAAGGAGCCCTCTTGCCAGCGCCTGCGGGCCGACCTGGACCAGCTGCTGCCAGGAGAGCAGCCCGACCCCTCTGCCCCATCCGGGGGTGGAGGGTGGGGGAGGCCTGGCCTTACAAGGGCTGTCGCAGAGCGTGAGTGGGGAGTGGGACACCACAAGCCCTTGATTCCCCCCCCCCCTGCAGCCGCAGCCGTGCAGTTCCGCTGAGGTGGAGCAGGGCAGTGGTGGCCTCCCTGCTGGGTGCCGCTGTCCCCGCGGAGCCCCTTCGGCCGGGGGCCTTCAGATCATCTTCATATTGAACTTCCTGGCCCCGCCCTGCCCGGAAGCTGAGGTGGGGCCGTCCACCTTGCGGAAGGAGTACTCCCCGGCAAAGTTGTTCTTGTGCTGCCCCCGGCCGCGGCTCCAGACGAAGAGGAGCAGGAAGCAGAAGAGCACCACGCCCAGGAAGGTGATGCAGCCCATGGCCGTGGACACCAGGATGGTCTTGAGGTCCAGGGTGAACTTGACGAAGACCCGGGTGTCGTTGCGCAAAGTGTCGTTGAGCTCGCCCAGCAGCGCTGTCCGGTTGGCATCCAGGATGCCATCCGTGGGGGGGCCCTTGACCGTCAGGGTGGCAAAGTAGGTGTCGTTGCCGGCAGTGTTGCTGGCGATGCAGATGTAGGTCCCGCTGTCCTGGGCCTGGGCGTAGCGGATCTCCAGTGACCCGCCAGGTGAGACGGTGGCCCGGCCCAGACTCTTGGAGGTGATCATCCGGTGCTGAGGAGAGACCCAGCTGATGGAGGGCCGGGGCTCCCCCTCCGCCTGGCACTGGAAGGACACCGCCTGCCCCTCGTGAGCCATCACACGCTGGAGCTGGCGGTTCCGGATTTTGGGCTTCTGGCAGGTGAAGTACTCAAAGAGAATGGAGTCCGGGAAGTCGTGCAGGGCGTTGCCCTGGATCTCAAGGGGCCAGGAGCACTTGGGTGGCTGCCCGTCGAAGTCCAGAGTCTTCCGGCGCTGGAGGACCCAGAGCAGGCGGCAGTCGCAGACGAGGGGGTTCCGGTCCACCCGAAGGGTCTCCAGGGTGTTGACCGAGTGGAAGGTGCTCTCTTCCAGCGTGGACAGGAGATTGTTGGAGAGGTTCAGGAGGCGGATCTGCCTCAGCCCGGAGAGCGCCTGGGGCTCCACGGAGGCCAGCAGGGCACCCACCATGTGGAGCTCCCTCAGCCGGGTGAGGTCCCGGAAGGAGCCCCTGGGCACGCTGCCAATGGGGTTGTAGGAGAGGTTGAGGTACACCAGGTGCCCCAGGCTCCTCAGTGCTGTGGCCGGCACGGCCGTGATGTTGGTGAAGGTGATGAAGAGGGAGGTGAGGTTGAGGCCCTGGAAGGCGTTGCCTGAAATGTCCTCCAGCAACGGCCAGTTGTCGATTTCCAGGAGCCGCAGACGGCCGAGTTTCCGGAAGTTCTGATCTTCCAGCAGGCTGACGCTGAGGTGCCTGAGCCGGAGGACCTCCAGGTTTTGCAGGCGAGAGAGGGACTCGGCAGAGAGGTCCGTCAGGTTGCACTTTTCGATGGTCAGCTCCCGCAGGCTGAGCAGGCCGGAGAAGGCCTTCCGGGAGATGTAGACCAGGTCGTTGTCCCCGACTTCGAGGTGCTTCAGGTTCCTCAGGTCTTGGAACGTGTAGTCCAGAAGGATGACGATTTTGTTCTCGCTGATGTCCAGGAGGCTGAGGTTGGCCAGTTTGTGGAAGACGCCCGCAGGGATCAGCTTGAGCTGGTTGCGTTGGAGCCGCAAGACTTGCAGGCTGAAGAGGTTGCCAAAGGCCCCAGGCTCCACACTGGAGATGACGTTCTCGCTGAAGTCCAGCTCTTCCAGCATGGGGAAGGAGGAGAGCTCGCCCGCGTTCAGGCAGCGGATGCGGTTCTTGTTCAGCTCCAGGATCCTGGTCTCGGTCGGGATTCCCTCCGGGACGGACGTCAGGCGTTTCCGATGGCAGGTGACGGACCGGAGCTGAGGGACGCACTCACAGCGCGCTGGGCAGGCCCGCCCGGGGGCAACACTCAGGAGGGAGCAGCAGGAGGCCAGGAGGAAAAAGCCATACTGCATTGTGTAGGGCATGGTCCTACAGGCACTTTACCATCTTCCCATGCACCTAGCAGAGAGAGAGAGAGAGAGAGAGAGAAGGGGGGTTACTCAGACCCTGGCAGGCTTTGTGCTGTTCCCTCAGGCCTCACTCGGGAGCCCTGAACTCAGTGGTGGTATTCGACTGGTTCTGCCCGGTTCTGGAGAGCCAGTAGCGGCAATGAGCAGTGAAGACCAAACCGGTTCTCTTTGCTGCTCTCTGTTTGGGCCCCCCCCCCCCCCCGGCTCCCCTACTCACTTTTGTGGCCAGAATTCAAAGCGCAGCTGCTTTGCGCAGCGCAGAATAACACCACGCGGCAGCTGCTGCAGTGACCAGCACCGTGCAGGCTTGCAAGAGGCAAGTTAGACCACCTCTGCGCCTGCGCAAAGTGTGCACGCAAACTCTGCATGTGTGCAAAGCACGGCCACCAAGCCACGCCCACCGAACCGGTGGCAACTTTATTTGAATACCACCACTGCAGAGAAGAAAGCTAAATTATGGCTATTTCTGCCAGTCTGGCATCATTTTGTGACTGTAGCTCTTTATGGATTAAGCTACGAAGGGTGGATCCTGGAACACCGCCTGCGATGGGTGTGATCTGCAGAGGCAAGAAAAGCCACTTGGTGCTGTGCCTCAGTGCAGGGCCTGGGGGTGGGCGGGGGTAGCAGGAGGGAGGGAGGTGCTCAAAAAGGGTGGCGCACACACACACACACACAGGCGTCCTTTGGGAGTTTGCAGGGAGGCCCAGACCAGTTCTTGGGGCAAGCAGGGAGAGACACTCAACCCCAGTTCAGAGCCAGTTCAGGCAGTGGAGGCATTCAAATAAAGTTGCCACCGGTTCAGTGGGTGTGGCTTGGTGGCCACACTTTGCACGCATGTACACTTTGCGTGCACGCGCGCGCCAAACACACCCTTTGCGCAGACACAGAGGCGGTTTAACTTGCCTCCTACAAGCCTGCACGATACTGGTCGCTGCAGCAGCTGCGCTGCGCAAAGCACCTGCGCTTTGCATTCTGGCCATAAAAGTGAGTATGGGAGCCCGGGCAGGCGGGTGGGCCAAACACAGAGCAGCAAAGAGAACCAGTTCGGTCTCCACTGCTCATCGCCGCTACCGGCTCTCCAGAACTGGGCAGAACTGGTCGAATGCTTCTCTGGCCACTGCTTCTCTGTGAAGATACTGAATTCATCCGTGTCCCCTTCTATTTTTACTACTGCAGAACGCCTCAGGTGGCGGTGGGGAGAGAGGGCAGAAGCTCAGAAATCCCACCCCCGGCCCAGACAGCGGGATGGGCACCCCTGTTCTCTCCCTTTGGCGCAACTTCACCCAAGAAAGCCTGGGAAACCCCCTGGATGCTGGTAGGTTCTCCCGAAAGAGGGGAGACCCCCGAAGCTCTGCTTCCCCCAGTCTTTGGTGGCCAGGTCTTCCTGACTGCCCAGGCAGAGCATTTGGGGGTGGGGAGGAGACGGAAGGAGCATAGGGGCCCTTCTTCCTTGCAAGGGATTCTTCCCCTGTGGCCCCAAGAGACCCCCAGGGACTGGCAGCCGTTTCTTCCCATGCCCGCCCCCCCCTCCCTTGCTGGGCACTCAGCTTGAAGGACCGAACGCAGCCAATCCGCTTGTGCCAAACCTCCTCCTGCTGCAGTGAGTTAGGGAGGCGCCTGTCGGAGTCTCCTCCAAATGTTATCTCCCTGCTCTGGGCTCAAGGATGCTTTTGCCTGGGGAACGATGCCCAACTCTGCAGCCGTGGACCTTGGGACTTAGAGGAAAAGGGAGAGAAAGGCAGTTCCAGCGCCCCGCTTAGTGTTCTTGTGCTGGTTCATAAGCGCCCGGGGACTCCCCTCGGAGGGCAAAGCTGGAGCTGTCAGAAGCCCTGGAAACGACTGCCTGCCTGCGGCCGTGCTCCAGCTCCAGCTCCAGGAGGGCCCAGGCTTGCCACTGACCTAGTTGAGGCAGCTTGAGGGGAAATCTAAGGCAGAGCAAGCCCCTCCCCCCACCCCCGGTCTCAGCTCACTGAGCCTGCAAGGAATGAGAGCCGGAAGGGAGGACCACTTTTGCTCTCGCCCGTGGCTCCCCCACAGAAGATGGCGATGGCGGAAGTGCACTTGGGAACTTGTAAGGGATCATGTGCCACAGGTGCTGGGCGCTACCCGTAAAGCCCCACCTGCCCCAGAGCCCAGTTGTGGGTAGGACCGCGTCTCTTCCTCGGTATCTGCCTGACTGAAGAGACCGTCAGGATTGGCACGCTGCAGCCGCCTTTGTCGTCTCTCAGGGCCTCGGCGAGCCCCTTTCCCAGGTGCAGGGCCCTCTCTCTCTGTGCAGTGAGCCCCCCCTGGAATCTGGAGGGCCCCTGCCCAGCTGTGAAAAGCTGGCTTGTCAGCCATGCCTTTGGGGGGGGGGAGGAGGGACAGAGACCCTCCCTCAAGTGATCTGAGTGGAGACAGGGCCCAGATCGACCGGACAAGAAACGGAACCGGTTTATCTAAACCGTCCTTTATTGTGAAGCTGCATCAATGGAATTTTGCAGGTCTGGAAGCGCTGCACTTCCTTCGGCTGCTTTCGATCCATTAGGGCAGGTCCCCTCTCGGCCTCTTTCTGGGGTTGATTGGCGACTGGGGGCTCCCACCCCTCTTTGTCAAATTGCTTCCTAGGCAGCATAACTTCCCCTCGTCCCCCAGGCGTCTCATTCCACTTTTGCAATTGACCGATGGTGAGTCGGTCAGTGCTGAAGGTGTTCCAGCGTCCAGCGGTTTGCGCCTAAGGCCCCTATTCATTTTGGATGAATCGCAGCCCAGTGCACTGGATGAAGGAGCCGGTGGTCTGCAATGCCCTTGCCCTGCCGAAAGGATGAAATACTAGATGATGGGATCCCTGGTTGTCCCTTTCTTCAAAAAAAAGAAAGAAAGAAAGAAAGAAAGAAAGAAAGAAAGAAAGAAAGAAAGAAAGAAAGAAAGAAAGAAAGAAAGAAAGAAAGAAAGAAAGAAAGAGAAAGAAAGAAAAGTGGGGGAGTCCTACAAGCTACAGAAAGGACAGGTTGTTTCTGGACAGACCAGTGAAATCAGCCCATGGGAATCTGGAAAGCACAGTGTGGATTTCTAGAAGGCAAATTACGTGGCTGATCCCAGCTGGGTCAACCAAGGTGAGGTGGCCACCTTGGCTGCCAACCAAAGCCAGCAGGCACCTCTTTGTGCAGCAGGAATCCAGGAAGATGCTTGAAGCTGAACTCGCTTTGGTGACCAGGGCAATGGGGGGAGGAGGGGGCCACGTGTGAGGCCTCACCTCTCCATGTTTGTAACCAAGAAGCCTCCCACATACAGAGAAGGTGGGCCGATTGTGGGGAGAGGCCCCGGGTCAGAATCGCTGAGGAGCTTCCTGGGTCCTGGTAGCATTTATGGCGTGGCGGGTCGAAGCGTTCAGGCTGCCGATGTTGCCGTTCAAGGGAAGAAACCCGAAGTGGCAATGACAGAATTGCAGCGGGACGGAGAGAGAAAGCTCAGTCCAGCGAACGATGAAACGAAGCCCCAGACAGGTTGCCATTTTACGCATCAGCAAATCGGGATGGACCCCCTAGCTCAGTCAGAAGATCCCACCGTTTGCTACTCAGAAAACATGAAAAGCAGAGAGGAACGGAGCTGCTTCCATAGGAAAGACACAGAAGCAAAATGGGAGAACTACAAGGCCAAAATGAAGAACAACTCCGTTTCTGCCAGTGCAATAATTTTTTAACTGTTGATGCGTTCTTTAAACAACCCAAATAATGCATATGGTAAGGGGACATCACTGGATGGGGTATCCTCAATTTTCAAGGAAGGTATCAGGAATCACTCTGAAGTTCTGAATCTCATTGTTAAGGAATCAGGAACTACGAAATGAAGCATGCCATCAAGAGACGTCAAAGACATAAAACTCAGAAAGGATCTGAATGAAGAATTCCAGAGAGGAGATGTGTAGCAACCAAACCTGCAAACACTGAAAATGGAAACAGAAACCCGAGGAAAATCTTCCATACTGAGCAGGTGTGATGGACGGGGCACCTGGGGAAGCAGCTAGGAGGTGTGTGTGGGGGGGTAGTCTTGGCAGCACAGGGCTTGGGGGGGGGGGGGAGGCCTTGCACTCCAGATTGAAGCCCAGATTAAGAGAGCGGAGGAGCCCCCAGCTGAAGTGGTGAGGGGTGAGGGGGAGAGGTTCAGGGCCGCCACACCCCAGATTCTCTCAGGACAGGCCTATCAGGGTAGCTTTAGATAGGAAGGAATCTGTCAATTCCAGGCATTCCTCAACTTAAGACTGGTCACCTACTGACCATTCAAAGTTACAATCAACCCTCCCAAAAGCTACCTATGACCCGGTAGCTCTGAAAGTTCAGATGGCCGACCCTGTAGTCACATGGCCGCATTTTGGGTGCTCGGCATTTACAACTGTTTGCAGAGTCACAGGGTCGCAATTTGTAATGTTTTGGCCAGAAACTGGTGTCTGGTTCTCCTTTCAGGCAAAAAATTGGCCCCCCGTGAACCAAGGGTTTGTTTAATAGCCACCACATAAGGTGTGGCAAAGTCAGGTCGGTGGTGTGGGTGGCCCATTTTAAAACTTTCATGACTCACAACCGTCATTTCTAGGCTCACGTAGGGTCCTAAACCAGGGACTGGCTGCAGGCTAAGCAAATAAAGGGTTGGACGTGGCTGGATTTGGGACCTGGCAGAAGGAGACCCCCAACCTGAGATGCATGGGCTAAAGGGCCCGACAGACAGAGAGAAACAGAAGGAAGACGCTCATTGCACTATGGAGACCTCAACCCACCGTCAGCACGAAGAAGGACAGAAGCGCTTTCAGATGCCAGCAAAATGGCAGTTAGCGTCATCGGAGGCAGCTTAGAGTCCTGATAGGGAAAAGCAGGGGTGGGTGTCAGATGCTCAGGCCAGTTTTAGGACAGGCCAAGGGGCAAAGGCCAGCTGGTGCATGCTGGGTAATTGAGAGGGCCAAAGGCTGACCCAAAGCCTGCATCTGCCTCATTGATCATCCTCTGATGGCAGATTAAATTGCTTCCATTGCATTTCAAATTCCCAGATGTTGTGGGAGGAGCTGCTGGCTGTTTGTGAAGGAAGCAGAGGGTGAGTAGAGAGGAGAAAGATAGCGGCCCGTGCACCTAACGGCACGCGAATCATATAACTATAAACCAAGAATACCAATAAGACATTTAGGGTGAGTGTGCGCTTGAGACTGTGATTTTATTTTATTTCAAAATGACCAGCTTAGTTCAGTGTAATACTTGTTTTACAGCTGTCTTTCGCAGTACTCTTTTCAAACTTAGATACTGACTTCTTTGTAAAAAAAAATGACCAGTCTACATGGATAGATTACCTACCTAGAATCTGTAATCTGTGTTCTCCAAGCAGAAATTAGGTGTCCAATCCAGCCATCTATTGAGCTGCCGTGCTACCAGCCCCAACTACCACAAAGATCCTACAGGAAAAGGGCAGTATGGACAACCGTGGGATCAGGCAGGGTGAGAGCTGTGGACCATAGACACAAAGCTTTTGCTGTGTCCCAGCATAACGGATACAGTGCCCTTGCTGACCTTAATAGAGACACTAAAGTGACAGGTCAAGGTAGTTGTGATAATGATAACTCAAGTAAGCCGGGGATCAGGGTCCTAGAAGAACTTACTTTGGAAAGGAGAAAGTGTGAATCAGGTATTACGCACCAGTCACACAAGAAGAGCAAGGCATCCAAAAAGAGAAGCCACCTTCTGGTTGGGGACTCAATTGTAAGGGATGTAAATTTAGGAGAGGATACGGAGGTTTTGAAAGAGGCCAGGTGTCTACCGGGTGCTACTGCAGAGACAAGAAGCGTATTCTTAAGATGTTCAACATCTCTTGGGGTTCGCTAATTATTACTGGACCTTCATCCCAGGTTTTGCCAAGCTGATGGATCCAATAACCCAGCTCCTTCAAAAGAAGGTCCTGTTCCAGTGGGGACCCCCACAGCAACAGGCTTTTGAGGCCCTCAAGAAGGCCTTCATCTCTGAACCTGTCCTGAGGCATCCTGATCCACATCGTCCTTTCGTGGTGGAGACGGATGCGTCCAATGTGGCTATTGGGGCTGTGTTGTTGCAAGCCCCGGCGGATAGTGCACCTCTTTTTCCCTGCGCTTACTATTCCCAGAAACTCACTCCTTCCGGGCGCAACTACACTATCTGGGAAAAAGAGTTGCTGGCTATCAAGGCTGCGTTTGAGACCTGGCGACATCATCTTGAGGGGGCCCGGCACAAGGAGGTTCGGACAGACCATCGGAATTTGGAACACTTGTCCACGGCGAGGAAGTTGAACCAGCAGCAGATCCGGTGGTCGTTGTTTTTTGCCTGGTTCAACTTTTCTGTGACCTATATTCCCAGTGGTCACAATCGGAGAGCAGATGCTCTGTCCCGCAAACCTGAGTACCTTTGCCCCGAGAACCCCCTTCCTCCATGGACGGTGCTGCCAGCGGAATCTGGCCGTAGTTCAGGAACCGGTGGATTTGCGGACTCAGGTGCGAGAGGCGCAGCGCCTGGACGCTTGGTCGCAGCAGAGGATGGGGGAGATTGGACCTGACTCCCCATGGACTTTGGAGGAGGGCTTACTCCGACATCGAGGCCGGTTGTACGTACCCACGGGGCCACTTCGAGCCCTTATTATGACTCAGTGACACGACAACCCTGCTGCTGGCCATTTTGGGTTTTTTAAGACCCTTCATCTTGTCACATGGACTTTTTGGTGGCCTCGAGTCCGGCATGATGTCCACGCCTATGTCGCATCTTGTGTACCGTGCAGGCAAGCGAAAGCCATGACGGGTGCGCCTCCTGGTCTTCTTCAACCTCTGCCGACACCGGAAAGACCATGGGGAGCAATTTCCATGGACTTCTTAACACATTTGCCCTCTTCGTCTGGATTTACGACTGTACTTGTGGTGGTCGACAAGTTAACCAAAATGGCCCACTTTATCCCATGTCATAAATTACCGTCAGCCCTTACTACTGCCCAGTTGTTTTTGCAGCATGTATTTCGTCTTCATGGTCTGCCGGACAGGGTAGTTTCGGATCACGGTGTCCAATTTACCGCTCAATTTTGGAAGAGCCTGATGACCGCGTTGCAGGTGCAGGTGTGCTTATCATCGGCACACCATCCAGAGACCGATGGTGGGATGGAGAAGGTGATTGGCATTCTCGCACAATATTTACGGTGTTTTGTCAACCACTGACAGAATGATTGGGTGACTTATCTCCCTCTAGCAGAATTTGCCTTCAATAACTCCCAGCACACCCCCACTCAAATGACACCTTTTTACACGAATGTGGGCTTCCATCTGAGGTTTTTTCCATTGTCGCTCTTGGATTCCCCGGTTCCCGAGATGAGGGAATTCTTGTCAGAATTGCATTCTGTTCAACAGTTGATTAGACAGCAATTGTTATGGGCTAAGGAGGACTATAAAAGGTTCGCGGATCGCTCTCGCTGGGCGACGCCCCCGCTGGCTGTGGGAGACCGGGTGTGGTTGTCCACGAAATATCTAAGGGTCGACTGCCTGATCAAGAAGCTGGACCATCGATTCATCGGTCCCTTACCTATCAAGGCGGTCATCAATCCCGTAGCTTATCGGCTCACCCTACCGCACTCCATGCACATTCATCCTGACTTCCACCATTCTCTTCTGGTTCCTGATGCCCCTTTGTGTGCTCTCCATTCTCCCGCTGTAGCGGTTCCTCCACCTGTACCCGACGATGATACCACTGCTGACGACACGGTGGTCAGCATTCGGGATTCCCACTGGCTGAAAGGACGGTTTCAATATTTCATCAAGAGGCTGGGGGATGGACCGGAGGCCCTTTCCTGGGTGGATGCTTCCACGTTCCACGCCCCGGACCTTATACGGAGCTTCCATGCTCAGTTCCCTTTGAAACCACGTCCTGATCATCAGACTCGGGGGAAGGGCCCTGCGGTGAGGGATAGTGTTGTGCCTCTGAGACTTGAGCCTGTATTGCTGGAGAAAGAGGACTCGGACGATGGGGAAGAGGAGGAATTGGGAATGCCTTCCTCCCCAGGACCTTCCTCTTCGGCAGTGCCTTCCTCCCTGATTGTGCCTCAGGTGTCAGCAGATAACTGAGAGGGACAGCCTGACGCTAACCAGGAGAAGGAGGAGGGCATATCGGAGCAGCCTCTGACAGAGAATCACATAGACGAATGCTGGCTTGATGCTAGACAATGTCGCAGGAAAAAGTGTGAGCTGCAACGCAGGAAGCGGGGACAAATCAGAGACTGAGCTGAGTGACTGACACACCCCACAGGGGATAAAAGTGGGTGTGTTTTCTCTGAGAGCTCCGTATGGAACAAAGTGTGAGTTTTTCTGTGAAGCTTCAGTGTAGTCTGTTTATTGGGGGCCTTTGTGATTTATGGTTCTGTTATCTTGTCGGACTTGGCAGGCAGCCTGTGTGTGATACTGCCAAGAGCACTGCCTGCTTCAAAGAATTAACTCTATAGTTGCTGAATCTTCTTGCCTGCCTGTATTTTGTCAGAGTTGTGGACTTTCCATCCTCATTGGAAAGGTGAGACGTAACAGGGACCCATGTGGGAGTCAGCCTAGGCATCCAGAATCTGCCTCCTTGGCACTGGCCAACAGGCACCACCTGGCAAACACAGCCATGGGATTACAGCTCTTCTTCATCCATTAGGGAGGTTGCAGAGCTGGGTGGTTGCCAGGAGGGGGAGCAGGAGGTCAATCCTCCCCCCCCCCCTCACAATTGCCCGCTCTTTGGGTGTGTGGGAGCAGGTGGGTGGGGAGGGGGGGGCTTCCTCAGAGAAGGCTGGATGGAGAGGAGGTGGCTGAGCCATCAAAGCGGCCTACGCAGAAGGCCTCTTCGGCCGGCAACCCTTGGGGAAAAGGGCCTCCTGAGTCCCGGCTTGTGGGCCTAAGGCCCCTTCTGCCAGTGGTGGCACTCAAATGTTTTTACTACCAGTTCTGTGGGTGTGGCTTCGTGGGTGTGCTGTCCCAGCCAGTCTATGGGAATTGGATAGCCGCTTAGGAATTTTGAGCTGTCCCCTTAAGGGAATGCATCATGGTAAATGTAGTTAAAGGTATCCTGGGAAATGTAGTTCATGTCACGTGGCCACATCTGCAATCCCGATTGGTCACTAATTTGACCCTAGATGGACTCGCAACTGGCAGGGTCCCACGTGGGCGGCCAGCCCCTCGCGCCACAGCCGGGCAGCTCGCATCCTCGAAGCATCCCCTGCGGGCTGGAAGGGAGAATCCCCTTCCTTGCCACACAAAACCCAGCAGGGAGACTGGTCGTCCTTGGCTGCAGCTGGCCTGTCCCCCGCGGACACGGGGCTGAGCAGCTGCCAAGGAGGGCGGCGGTCTTCAGCCTCCCCGTCAGGGCTCTTGATCCCCGGGCCACGGAGGGCGGCGGGGGCGCCGCTAAATAGGTCTTTCTTTCCCAGCTGCCTTCCACAATGGAGGCGAGGCCCCCGGGGGCCTTTTGTTCCAGAGAGCAGTGCCAAAATCTGGCACACGGGCTCCTCTGGGGCTCTTGTCTCTGCCGCAAGGAAGGCACGGAGGTCATGGTGACTTAGTTCCCTACGAAGGCGTGCCGGCTCTTCGCCCTCCGCCCAAGAGCAGCTCAGCCTGAGGGGGATTCATGCAAGGACTCCCCCCTTTCCCCATCCTGCCCTGGGCATTTTGTGACGGCCAGCAACTAAGCGCATCCCCAACCTGCCCGCCCCTCCTTTCGGACGCCTCCAGGTACCCCGCAAGGCCTCCTGCCTGGGACCGAGAGCCCCCTCTCCGCCCAGGCTGCCCTTTGGCCCTAATGTAGGCCTCCAGCAGTGCCTGCGGGGGTGGGGGTGGGCAGGGGCTTGAGGGCACCCTTGCCGTTGGGGGGGGCAGATCAAGGGACGGGAACGGTTGCAGTGATGCAGAGGCACATCCCCTCCCCACCTGCCTTTCAAAGAGAGGAGGAGGAGGCATCAGATTACCTTGGTCATGGTTGCCTAGCAACCGGCCAGCACCTTGCAGGTAAGGGAGCCCTGGGTGGGTTGGGAAAACAGGCCAGGAACACTCAGTTGTTGTCAGCTTGTGGGGAGAAGGGCCGGCTTAGGCCCAGGGCTGCTGTGGCCAGACGTAGAGGCCCCCTTTCCGTCCAGACACAATCCAAACACAGCTGGTGTTCCTGCCTCCCCCCCCCCCTCAAGGTTTGAGCCTCATGGAGGCTTCCAGTCACTGACTTCGGTCAGTCTGGGTCCAGCTCCCTCCCGGTCCGATGGGAGCAGATCTGGGTCAGCATTTCCTTAGCAGAAACCGCAACGCACTTTTGCTGGCACACAACTGCTGGTGCGGGGGGAACCAACACAGGACATACAACAGCTAAAATGCCACTAAAAACAGCCGGGTGGATAGACAGAAGTCCAGAGGGCTTGTTTGGAGTGCAGCTGGTCCCCCAGTTGTGGAGGTGCAGCAGGTCTTCGCTTGGTTCTCTCTCACCTACGGCGAGAGGCGGCCAGGATGCTGGCTTGGCTGCGTTCAGATTCCTGGACAGACGGTGGTGCAGGGCTGGAGGGCTATCGGCCTTGGTGGCACCATGGCTGCCCCTGGAGGCCATCCCTTGGCAGACAGGCCCTTGGGCAGCTGATGGGCCAGGCTCCCACCTGGCCCTGCCTGGCTTCCCTTCTGACGTTCAGGAAAACTTGCAGCCTTGAGGATGCAGGGTCCCCTCCCCCCCCCGCCCGCCAGCCTGCCTCCCCTCCCAACCCCATGGGGGGGTGCTGAAGAGCGAGGAGGCCCATTCCGGAGCTGATCCCTGGGCAGCTGCCTGGTGAGCCTCTGAGAAGATGGGCCCCGTCCTCCCCCACCCAGCCTGCCCGCCCCTCCCCCGGACCCTCCTGCTTCAGCGGCGGATGCCTGGCGGATTCTCCATTGGGGTGGGGGAGGTGCTTCTTGCGGTGGCAGGGAAATCACTGGCAGAGGCTGTGATTGGGAGAAGGCGGCAAGCTGCCCGGCTGGCAGAGGGCGGGTGGTGACCTGCCACCTGAAGCCCGGCTGCAGCAGGGATTTTCGGCTCCAGTTGCATGAATGGTGGCCGAGCCTGGCTGCCCGGGGAAGGCTGGCCACATCGCAGGGGCGCTGGAGAACCACAGAGGGGGCTTTGGGGATGGTCCGGGGCTGGCAGCCTCGTCCTGCCTAGGCGGATTGATTCACTCAGGCTCACAGGCTGCTGGCCTGGAAGCTGCCCTGCGCAGCCTCGTTCCCCGCTCCGGTCTGAAGATCGGCTGCCCCCCGCCCCCCCCCCCGAGGTTTTCACACCGAGGCTGGACGGCCTGCCAGCCTTGAAGCCATGCGCAAGTGGGCTGGGCCGAGCAGGAGCCTAAGCACTCTGGGGCTTTCGGAGGCTTTCAGGCAGGGAGGGAGGGAGGGAGGGGCCCTTGCCTGGGAGCCAGAGCAGCCCCCCCCGCATCCCCAGCTCCTCTGCGTTTTCAGCATAGAAGTGCCTTCCTGTCCACCCATTGGGAGAAAACCTGCAAAGGATGGTCATCCAAAAGTTTATTCCCCAGAAACCGCCACCAGACTATTAGAGCCACATGGATGGAGTCAGCACACGAACCAGCTAAAGCCGCCCCCAAAATGCCCCAAGTAAGGCGAACAACCCAGCAGCCCAGAGGGAAAAACGGGAGTCATCTTCCAGGTGCCCCAACGAGGACCCCAACCACTACGCAGGGCAAGCAGGCAGAAGGCTGGCAGGACTCCTCCATGAACGGCAACCAGCGGCGAGACGAAGACTCTTTGGTCCGGTTTCAACTGGGGAACCGTGACCCCCCTGGACCAAGCCGAGCCCCAAAAGAAAGGCCAGGGGGTTTCCAGAAGTCTGGCACTCTGACAAATGGGCCATCAATCGGACCCCCAAATGAGACCTACACTGGGTGCAAAGGAGACCCTCAGCAAGGGAACGAACTCGAGAGCGAAACGCTCCCCCCCCCCAGCAATCAGCACCCAGATGAGCATGGCCTTATAATCAACAATAATCAACCTGCCAAGAATCTGCCAAACAAGCTGAAGAAGAAATGGCCCAACCGAAGAGCCTCTGCGGAGCCGCCCCAGCCATGCGGACAGGAGAGGAGACCAGAAGGACGTGGACTGAGAGCAACTCCCCCCGCCCCCCTTCTGATGCTGTTGCCCAGTTTGGGTCATGAAACCTCAAGAAACCGATCTGGCTCAGAGAGCCCCCAGGGCCCCCTCCGTCCAACGCGGGGCTGCAAATATTCTCCTCTGCTGTCCCTACCTGGAAAGTCTCCCTACCTCCGGAGGCACCTGGGAGGCGCAGCCCCTGGAGCCTGGCTTCACTCTTCCTGAAATTCCTCCAGTGGATAAAACAGCTGCCAGCCTTGAGGGGAGCCGCTCTGCCTGTGTCACCAAGGCCAGAGCTATTTTTAGAAAATCCTAGATGCAGCGGAGCCCTCCCCGGCCGGCCAGCCGGGAGCACGGAGGGATGTCCAGGCAGCTCCCAAAAGGGGGACAGCCAGGCGAGGGAGGGAGGGAGCAGCGGGGGGCTTCCCTCTTTCTGCCAGGCTGTAAGGGAGGTCCCTGGGAGGGATTGGCCCCCTCTCATCCTCCGCCCCGTCCTGCCCGGGGGGGCTTCTGAGCCCTGCAAGGACCCCTGGGTCTTGCTGTCCTGGAGGCTCAACAGCCACCTGCCTGCCTGCTGGGGGGGGTTGGATGCTCAGCAGCCCAGGGGGGGGGGAAGGGGGGGGGGGGGGGGGGGGTGTCGAGTGAAGGGGCAGCTGGGGATCGCAAGGAGAGGCTGGAAACAGGATCAGAGCCTGGCCATCAGTTAGCAGAGGCTGAGGCCTGGGCTGGCCAGCCCAAAGCAGGGGCTCCCTCCCAACTCCAGGACTGTCCGCACCAAGGGCTCCTCCTCACTGCTGGCACCCATGGATCTGCGTGGGGGGAGGCCTGGGTTTCAGCACCCCCCATCTCCCACCTGGGCTGGGTTGGGGGGTAACATCAGCATAAAGACTTGCCTGGGGCTGTGGGTCTCCCCTCCCAGCTGCAAGGCTCCACGGTGAAGTGGAAGGTGGCGGGGGGGGGGGCACAACCACCTGCATGGTCACTCCCAATGGGCCAGCCTCTGCTTTGCCCCCTGCCCCCAATCTGGCATGGGTAGAGAGGTAGCTGGGTCCAGCTCTGCCCAACCAGGCTTTCACTGCCATCTGCGGCCCCCCTTTCAGGACAGCCCTGCCCGGGCCAGCCACCCACCCACCCACCCAGAAAAAGGGCCAGATTGACAGCACGACCAGTGTTGATGGGAAATTCTCTCCCTCAAGGTGTGTTTTCCTGCAGGTAACTTGGCGGGGGCAGCCTCTCAGAAAGCTCACGTGGGGATGTCCACCCAGGAGATGGGTCCATGCAGGGCCACCTCCCCTCGGTCCAGCTTTAGGCCTGCTTGACCCTTGCGTCCTGCAATTGATCAGGACCGGGCAGGAAGCAAGCTGAGTGAATCTAAAGTATTCGGATCCCCTTGAGAAATGTTCCCAGGCCATGTGGGATCTCCTCCCCCGCAGCCTTCCTGCGTGGCAGTGCCGCCAAGAGAGCACATTACACAAGCTGCAGCTACAGTCTGAGGGCTGCAGCTTGGGAAGGCAACGGGGAGGGGCACCCAGGGAGTCATTGTCCCCTGGGACCCCTGCCCTCTTTAAGACTGGCGTTCCTTGAAGCCCAAGAGGCCCTGTAACCATACCAGCGTGGCTTTCTCTGCCCTGCGTCCTGGCTCAAGGAACGGCCACCGCCCCCCTCCACACAGCCACTGCGGGATCCTCTCGGGGGGCTCCTTCCCGTTCTGAGATCCAAGGGGGCTGCCCATCCTCAGCATCCAAGGAAGAAGAGCCCCCCTCCCCACCCGGCAGGCCACCCCGGCTGAGCCCCTCCAGGAATCCGAGGGGCACAAAGGGACACAGGTGTGGGGCCGGCCTCCATGGGTTGAGCCCCACTAGGAACCCACGGCGACCCTCTCCCCACCTGAGACAGGGAGGGGCAGCCTAAAGGACCCTGCAGGACCCACCAGAGAGGAGAGCCTGTCCGAGGTGGAAAGAGAGGGGCAGGATATGGAAGACAAGGCGGGGGGCGGGGTTGCACCCCAAATGTCCCCTTAAGGAAAACAAACCACACGTGCCCCAGCCACCCCCTGATCCTAACCTCCCCTCACTTAATCTTGCAGATGCTTGCTCGGCCCTGTCAGCTTCCCCACTAAAAAGGCCTGTCGTGGTGGGGCGGGTAAGGGAGGCCGAGAGGGGCCCCTCAAGGCGCCCCAGTCCTGCCCTGGCTAAGCAGAAAGGCTTCTCCTGGGACAGGGCCAGAGAGAGGCAGCCTGGCTGCTCCGCATTCAGGTCCCCTCGGCCCACCCAGGGCAGTTTGGGCAGCGTGGGGCAATGTCCACTTGGAGGGGAGCAACCCACCCGCTGCCCCACAGGCGTGCTTAGCCTTTTCCACCCCCAGTGGAGGTCAGGCTGGCTCAGCCTGTGACAGAGGAGCAAGCACTCAGCCTGGGGAACGTGGGGAGCGAGTGCCTCGCTCGGTGCCCCACTGCCCTGGCAAGAGCGGAGCTGTCCTGCGGGGCTTGCGGAAGAGCTGCCAGAGGGAGCGGGTCACAGGACAGAATCTCCTGCCAACGGGTGGCTGGATCAGCCCTTCTCAGGACTGGACAGCACTGGCCCATTGGACATGACCGGTCAGTCAGCAGAAGCAACAGAAAATTGGGGTCACAGCTGGCAGAAAGTGGGCAGAGACAACTGGGTGTCAAACCTCATTGCCAAATCAACCTGCAAAGATGGCAGCTTGCCCAAAGAGAGAGAATCCAGCGGGGAAAGTCCCCTGGGGCCTGGAATGATTTGCACCTGGGGCTGGAGAAAAGCACAGGAGACCGCCAGCCAGGGCAGCCCACCCCCGTCCCCCTCCCCACTTTGCAGGGGATTCTGCTCTGTGCCTGCTTTCCTCTGGGTGGGAGCTGTCACTTGCAGAGGCGGCCGTCCTGGACCCTTCACCTTCACACCACCCCCTGCAGTGGGGCGGGGGGGGGGAGGCAGGGCTGCTGGTTGGTGGGCTTTGGAGGCCTGAAATCCACATGGCCTGGCATTGCCTCCCTCTGTGGGCAGAGAGAGGTGCCCAGCGGTACCATCCGCGGAATGGGCCCAGAGAGGAAGCGGGAGGGAGGACGGGACAGAAGTTTAAAGGGGAGGGGAGAAAGGGGGATACAGGGCACAGCTAAGAGCACCCAGAGAAACAAGCCTCGCGGACTGGGAGGCCTTTCGGAAGTGAAAAGAGCCCTAAACTCCGAGATTCAACACTGCAGAAAAGTCAGAAAGGCACCCACGAGGGAAGTAGAGCCCAGATTTCTGAAATATAACCGGCCCAGAAGCCGCCTCTTCTCGGGGGAGCCGGGGACAAACGTGGCTCTCGACAAAGAATTCCCCCCCCACAAACACAAACACACACACACACACACACATATACACGCTGCCCTTTGCCCGGGAAGCAAGAAGGCGGCGCGGGGCGGGGAGGACAGGTAACCGGTGCCTGAGGGCTTGGGATCCGAAGCAGACCCTGGTCCGCCCAGTTGCCCGCTGGGGATTCGGCACCGCAGGCCGCCGGCCCTCCCACCTGCGGGATCACCCCCGACCGGCAGCCCCTTTCCCAAAGGCCTCCTCCTGCTCCGGCGGCCCTTTAGTCCGCGGGCCAGGCAGGCGTCTGACTTGCGCACCCCGAAAGCGCCATCCCTGGGAGCAGCCAGCCTCCCTCCGACTTCTTCCTGGCCCGCGGAGGAGGAGGAGGAGGAGGAGGCCGAGCAGAAACGCCTCCGCCCCCTGCCCCGCGACGGAGAAGCCTCCCCTCCGAGCCCAAAGTTCCGGGCAGCTGCGGCAAGAAACAAGCTTGTTGCGGGCCGGCGGCGGACAAAGGAAGCTGCCGCCGGCCGCCCGCCCACTCCCGGCTGGTTGTGCTCCCCGGCGAGCCGGGTCATTGGCGCCATCTCCCGCGGACCGCCGCGGTTCCTGCCCCCGCCCGCCAGTCCCTCTTTCGCGCAAGGACTCCGCTCGGAAGGCAAGCGGGAGGAGCCGGGCACCTACCGGGCAGGGCGAGGAACGAGGCTTCGGCGGGGAATGGGAGCAGAGGCGAGCAGCAATCCACCGGGTGAGCGGCAGGATGACCCGTGCCAGCCGCCCTCTTCCTCGGCGGGGCTCCGTGGCGCATCGGGAGCGGCGATCCCTGCCTGCCGGCCAGCTACCGTGTGGCTCGGGCGGGGCGTGCAGCGCGCCTGGGATGCTGCTCTGGCCCGCGAGCGCCTCGGGGGCTGGAGGACCCCCCCCGCCGCCGCCGCCGCCGCCGCCCGCCTGCTCGTTCCCGCTGCCGCGCCGTGCGTGGGCCCGCGCTGCGTCCGACAGGGCGCCCTCCCGGACAGCCGAGGCTGCGGGAGAGACGTTTCGCGCGCCGCGCCGCGTTCCGGGCCCGCTGGCAGATGGCGAGCGCCGCCTCGGCAAACGAGCCTCGGAGGAGCAGGACGCCCCGGCTTGGAGCAAAAGAGGCGGTGCGCGGCCTGTTGTCCCGCTTGACCGGCGGCGGCCCTGGAGCCGCTCCGACGGGGGCAAACCGAGGCCGGGACCGCGAGCCCACAGCCCTCCGCTCGCCTTCCGCTGGGGCACCCGGCTCCCTGTCTCTGGCGTCGTGCCCGGCCCAGCAGACGCTCCCGGGAAGAAACGAAGGGCCACTGCCAGGGCCAAAGCGCCACTCTCGGTCCTCAAACGTCCAAGGGGGCTGCAGTCACGCGGGGCCAGGACACGCGAGGAGCCCTGCGTGGCTGAGAAAGGAGCAGCCGAGCCCGCCCCTTCCAACGCCCGATCCCGAGCAAAAGGAGGGCAGCGGGCCCGGGGGCCGGGGGTGCTGACCTCTCGCGCTCCGGGTGGCGGAAGAGGGGTCCCCGTTTGGCGAAGGTAGCTCCTCACCTTCGCTCTCCAAGACTGCCTTGGGGCAGCTGTCTGGGGCGGCGATCTTCCGCCTCCTGGCCATGAATGCTCCCTTCCCCGCCGGAGGGGAGCCCAGAAGCAGCCACGGCCGGGCTTCATCCCTGCTTTTAAGAAGCTCTGGGCCAGGCCCGTGAAGCACCGTGCGAAGGGCCAGCCGACCGCGTACTGTAGAGGGGGGAGAGGGAAGGCGGCGCCTTCCTTCCTCCTCTTCCAGTCTCTGAGGGTCCCCGTGGCCCTTCTCTGGATTCATTTCCCAGAACGGGGCTGGGGAACAGAACGTGGGGCTTTCTCAGGCGGGGACAGAGGAGGGGCTCCCCTTCCCTAATTGGAGTGATCAGAAAGGGCGGCTTTGTGGACGTCCCGGGGCAGCGAAAGATCCCTCCAGGCTGACTGGGTCAGGCGCCTCCTCCTCTCCGCTCCCCTCCCGCCACACTGCTTGGACCTTCCTGTCTTATAGGATATTAGGCAGCCCCTCCATTTTATGGCGTTAGCATTAACTATACTTTGGGGACATTTTGGGACTTATCATCCCCCCCCCCCTTTCTAGTTGTTCTTTCCTCCTTTCAAAGGTAGAATGACAAAACAGTGGAATCTGCTTGTCAAATGCACACAGTGGGTGCCAAACAGCTCCCAGAACAGAATATTTACTCCTCATTGTGAACATGCTTGTCAGCCTTCAAGATTTTCTCCCTTTGCTTTGCATCTTTCGGCTGTCAGAAGTAGGTTGGGGGGGGAGGGGGGACATGGTTAGGGGAAGTGAGCTGGAGGTGTTACAAAACGGAACTGTATAAATTGGGAGGGGAAGGTCCTTGCTTAGGCTTCTACCCTATGCGCAGCTGCAACCCTTTATCAAACTATGTCAAGGTCAACAGACAGAAGCCTCATCACCCCCTGGAGAGGCCCACATGATGCTATACACAACTTTTAATTGGAAGAACCGTTTGAACTATTGGGGGTGGGAACGTTGCCATCACTTTGTGTGATGTGATTTACGCGCTGATTTTCTCAGATTCAGAATTCTTTTGTTGCTACCGCTTGACTTCCAGTAAAAGATATATTTTCTCTAATTAATGGAGTCTAAGTATTTCTTTCTTGGATTTTGAATGGAGCACCATCTGACAATGCTGTTCCTACTGCTCAGACTGTGCTGCACACAGGCTGCTGCCAAGGGACTCCCCGGGACCGGTGCTCATGGGGAGGGGGCTTTCCTTCCGATGTTGCACCACAGGAGTGGAATTTGTGAGGTCTGGGTTGGGGCACGGCACCTTTGTGCAGCCTGTCCAGGCTCACACATTCAAATTTTACATCTGAGCCAATCCACCAGCTCAACAGAGGCACAAAGAGCGGATAATTTCCATGCTGACCTCAGCCAAGGAGCCATCACAGCCTCCCCTGCCTTCCAATCACATGCTGGTTGCTTTGAGGGGTGACCTGGGCCTGAAGTCCAACGGGAGGAGCCCACAGTTCCCATGTTATCTTGGCCAGACCCACCCAGGGGGTGCAGGACTTGGCTTCCCTCCCAGCCGGAGCTGCAAGAGGGTTGTTGTTCGGCCGGAGGGGGGTGTCTTCTCAGCAGCGGCAGCCCTAACCAACTGAGCTCTCAGCTGTGGAGCAGGGTATCCGGTCACAGCTGGGATCTCTGGAGGGTGGCCTGCTTGGCTCCCCCATCCTTCGTCATAGTTGCCGAAAGGCCTAAAACCTTGCAGAGGATGGGATCCCTTCCTTTGCCCACCTCGTCTCAAGGATGGACATCAGGTTGACTGCAGGGCGTCATCCATCCTATGGTGGTTAGACAATGGTGGGTTTGTGCTCGGGGCTGTGAGCTTCTGGCTGCCCCCTTGAAAGAGGGCTGAAGCAGACATCCTAATGCAGGGATGTCAAACTCAAGGGCCATGGCCTGGATCTGGTCCATGGTGCTTCTGCCAGGGAAAACAGATCTTTCACTAGCAGAGGTTACAGGAGGCCGTCGCAGCCATAAACAGAGCTTGGTAGGCAAAGCGCTGACAAGTGACATCAAGCTGGCCACGCCCACCCTGGTCACGGTTACCCCGGCCCCCTGAGGTCACACACAACTTGAAGCGGCCCTCAATGAAATTGAGTTTGACACCCCTGTCCCAACACAGCCAGGAGGACGTGCAGATGGGAGATTTGGGGACCTATTGTCATTCCACCATGAGAATTTCTGGACTATCGGACAAAATGGACATCTTGGAGATGAGGAAGGGAGGTTTTCTTAAATAGTGACCAATGGTGGGATTCAATTTTTTTTTTTTACTACCGGTTCTGTGGGCGTAGATTGCTGGGCGTGGCAGGGGAAGGATACTGCAAAAATCTCCCCTCAGAAGGTGGTATTTGCTGGTTCTCCAAACTACTGGAAATTTCTGCTACCGGTTCTCCAGAACGCTTTGGCTCGTGGTTCTGGGATGGTGTGAGCCAAGGAGAGGCCCATCTCTGAGCATTTCCGTTTCCTTTTGCCTGGGGCCGTGCTGGCAGCTGAGCTCCGGCCATCAGCCCCTTGTCCACTCAGATCTGCCCTCTGCTCTTCCTTTCTGGCTGCTGGATGTTCCGTGGTCTTCCAGGGATAGATTAACACGGCCCCACTTGTGAATGCCTATTTTGCTTCAGGGAGGTGAGAATGGAGGGCCATGACACCCCCCCCCCCCCCCTCCCAAGGATGGCTTTACGCTGGGTGAAAAGCTAGTCTAACGGCCCATGTAGCTTAATGTAAGTAAGTGTAAAGCTGTGCACTCGGGGGACCTGGGAGGGTCTCCCTGCCCCAACTTCACACAGGCACTGAGCGGGTCTGAAACTGACAAACTGCCAAGAGATCTGGGGGTTAAACTGGAAAACTCAAGAAGAGCCAGCTCCGTCTAATACTTAACGCTCCAGGCTAAAAACCAGGAGATTCTGAGTTCTAGTCCTGCCTTAGTCATGAAAGCCACCCAAGGGGGGCGGGGGGGGGGGCCGCTTTGGGCCTGTCCTTTCCCCCAGCGCCCCCCCCCCCTCAGGGGGCTGACGTGGAGAAAATAAGAGGAAGGGGTATTACTTACGTTCACTCCCTTGGTTATTTATAAAAGTAATAAAGGCAGGATAAGAAAATCCAAAGACTATGCTGACTCAGCATACGGGGGCATATGAGGAAAGGGATTAAAAGCAAGACAGCCAATGCTATTATATTCACCCTATTCAAACGTGTAACGCATTTCATTGCGGTCCTGCCTGGAGCTCTGGCAACCCGGTCTGGAGAATGGTGCGACAGAGGTGAAAAGCGCACCGGGGAGGAACCCAACCGGGGCACAGAAGCGCCTGGGGGGAAGAAGGCAAGAGCTGGGTGAGGGCTGGCGGGGAAAAGGTCCGGGAGTGGGGCTGGAAGGGATTTCTTCTCCACGTGGGCTGCAATGATGAGCAGAGGTTAAACTCCAGGATTCACGCCGGGCCAATAATCACCAAGAAGGAAACCACCCCGCAGTCTGGGAACCGCCAGACAAGCCAAGAGGAAACAGCCCGAGCGAAAGACCCGCAAGGAGGGACTCGAAGGACATCGGCGGAGAGCAAACCCTTCCTCCCTACTGGTGGTGCTGAGGGTGTTGTCCAGTTGGGTCACGGAACGTCTGCAAGAAAACCAGCCTAGCCCGGAGGGCACCAAGGACCCGCCTCCCCCCCCCCCCCCCCAGTGGACCCCCCGCCACAAAGGTTCCCCCCCCGGGGCCCGCCCCTCCCCGGCGCGGCCCGCAGCGGGCCCCGAGGGGAGAGGGCGCCCCTCGCACCCCGCCCGACCCTCCTCCGCCTCGGCGGGCGCCCTCCCACGATCCGCCGCTGCGGGCAGCAGAGGCCCCGGCGGGCGGCCAGCGCGGCCGGAAGCCGGCCTCCGGAAGAGGCGGAGCTCCCGGCGGAAGTGGCCGCTCAGGCTCGTGGGACGGCGGGGATGGCGGCGGGCGGCGATTTCGGCTCCGGGGCGTCGTCGGGCCGGCTGGACCCGGGAGCGCTGATGGAGCAGGTGAAGGTGCAGATCGCCGTGGCCAACGCGCAGGAGCTGCTGCAGGTGAGCGGGAGTCGCTGCTTCGGGGACCCCCGGACTGTGCTGCCCACCCCACCGTCCGGGCCTTTTGCGGGGGGGGAGGGGGAGCCCCAGGAGGCGCTGATGGCGGGGAGGGGGCTCTGCGGATCGCGTCTCTTCCTGGGGGAGGGAGGGGAGGGGACCCAGCGGCGCTGACCTTCCTCTGATCTCTCCCCCCCCCCCCCCCCCCCCCCCCCCCCCCCCCCCCCCCCCCCGCAGAGGATGACCGACAAGTGTTTCAGGAAATGCATCGGGAAGCCCGGAAGCTCCCTGGACAACTCGGAGCAGGTGAGCCCTGCGGCCCCCAAAGGCCCTTTGGGGCGAGTTGCCTGCTGCGACCCCTCCCCTCGCCGTCCTCCCCCCTCACCCGGCCTCTCCTCTGCTCTCTCCCCCGCAGAAGTGCATCGCCATGTGCATGGACCGCTACATGGACGCCTGGAACACGGTTTCCCGCGCCTACAATTCCCGCCTGCAGAGGGAGAGGGCGAACATATGAGAGGCGGAGCGAGGGGGACTCTGGCCGGGACCCTTGCAAAGGGCAGCAGCAGCAGCAGCAGCGGAGGACTGTTGATCGGTCGGCGCAATAGCCATTAAAACGTTGACCCACACGCCCCTCTGTCGTCCCCTCGCCCTGTGTCGCTCTGGGGAGGTCTTGGCTGCAGCCCCCAGGAGCCAAGGCCAGCCGGCCTCGAGGGGCCCATGTTGCTCATTTCCTCTTTCAGGGAGTTGTGTCTGAATTTGAGGAGGGGGGCTGCTGGTCTGCTTTCTGGGAGGCAGCTCCTGATGGGAGACCAGAGTTTTGTTGCGGCCTTTGTTACTGAGGTCCGACCTCAGCCCCTCCCCCCTTGAGGCTGGCAGAAGCGAGGGCTGCCCGCTGCCCATTCCCTGCTGCTGGGCTCTTTTCGCAGCCAAAGCCCCCTCCCCCGGCCCCCTGGCAGCGAGTGGGCTTCCTGACATGGCAACCAACGCCAACACAGGCTGCTGATCTTCTTGGGCCTTGGTTTGGGGGCATCCTTGAAGAAGGGCGAGCTGTCCCTCTGCTTTGTGGGAGTGCAGCGAAGCTGGTTTGGGCTAAGTAGGGTGCAGTTGCTGAGCCTTGTTCCATTGGCCAGCAGTGGAAGAGGCTTCGATCCCTGGAGTGCCAGCCTCTCTCCTTGGATCAAATGAGGCAGGCGAGGCTGGGCACAGCTAGAATGGGTCGTGGGTGGTGCATGGATGGATTGATCGTCCCTGAGGCTGAGGAAGGACGTGGAACGTTAGTTCAGGCTTGCAGATTATGAGAACTGCCGGGGTGTGTTTTGCTAACCTTTCCTGAGCACATTGTGTGCGTCCCGCCATTTGTGGCTTGGCGAGAGGAAGCGGCAGACGGGCCAATGCAGGGAAGGTTGCCCTGGATAACACACCCTCCCTCCCCCATTCCTCTTGTCTGAAGATGCAGCATTGTCTTGGCAGGGTGGAAGGAGGGAAGCCACCCCACTCGGAAAGCTTGTGTGAAAACTGCAGGGGCTCCTTCTGACAAGCTGGGGGGGGGGGGCTGGGGGGGCTAGAAACCATCCCCTCCCTCCCAGCAGGCCCAGAGAAACCTCACGGAAATTCACAAGTGGGTTATTTTCATTTAATGTACCTGCAGCTGGATCAGAGGCCTGTCTGGCAGAATTCTTCTTTTCCGGAAGGGGTTCTGGCAGGATTGGGACTATGAGGGGCCTTGCCCCCCCCCCCTGCTGGCCCCGGTGAGTAGGGGGTTACGCCTTGAGGTTCTGTGCAATCCAGCCCCGGACTGCTGTCACCTTGGCGTAGACCCCGGGGAAGGAAGGCCGGGCGCAGCCATAGCCCCAGCTGGTTATGCCTGCCAGGAACCAGCGGCCAGACGGCTCTCTGCAGGCCAAGGGGCCCCCTGCATCTCCCTGGGGAGCAAGAGGGAAGCATGAGGGCGCGGCAGCCCTGAGCACGGGGTGGGGGAGGGTGGCCTTGAGGGACTGCCTCTCCCACCCCCTGCAGAGCAGCACCCCAAGGCCCTTTGCTGTTCCTGGCGGCCAGAGGGCAATGCCGTTTGGGCTCACCGAGCAGCTGTCGATGCCCCCCTGCGGGAAGCCAGCACACAGCATCCGGCTGCTGATCTGGATGGGGTAGAACCTCCAGCAGTCCTGCTCCCGGATCACCTGGACAGCCGCCTTCTGCAGTCGCGTGCTCGTGAGCCCTGCGGGTAGCAGCATGCGCACACACACACACACACACACACACACACACACCAGCACCCCGGTCACATTTCCACCCTGAGCTGAAGACCCCCAAGCCAGGACACCCCCTGGGCTCGGTCTGACGGGGAGTCGGTGGGCCCCGGGCCTTGGATTGAGCTGTGCCCCATGGGGACAGGGCTTCTGGGGAACATCCGTACCCCCCTCCTTAGTGGAGCCCCAGCCGGTGATGACACAGGGCCTGCCCTCACTGAAGACGTGTGTGCGGTCCGGGAGGCAGATGGGCCGGACGGTGCTGGTGTAGCGCAGGGGGGTGGCCAACTCCAGCAGGGCCACGTCGTAGTCCAGCATGTAGCCATTGTAGAAGGGGTGCTTGTGGATCCGGGCAATCTTCTCCACTCGTCCGTCAAGGCCGCTCAGGAAGGGCGTCCCCAGGACAGCCACCCACGTCCTGGGATTGCTGTAGCTGCAAGAGGCGAGTCTGTCAGCCTTCCTTTTGGAGGGCTCAGCACCCGCCCTCCGGGCTGGCCAGGGCAAGCCTGGAGGTTCCTGAGCCCAAGAGGCCTGGCGTAGGGACAGAACGGGGCGGCTTGGAGGGGCCTGGGTCCTCCGGCCCCCCCTCCCACTCACACGTCAAAACAATGGGCAGCCGAGAGCAGCCACCGCTCGGCGATCACCACAGCCCCACACGCGTGCTGCCTTCGCCGCAGCCACAGGCTCGCCTGCCACGGCCACTCGCCCTGCGCTGCACCGCTGCCCCCCACGATTTTGCTGAAGGCTGCCAGGGGGCCCAGGCCGCAGTCTGCCGGAAAAGGCCAAAGCAGGGGCTGGAGGGAGGGCAGGCCAGCCCAGCCACTCCCCTCCCCCCCCCACCCCATCTGCTGGAATGGGAGCGGGGGGGGGGGGCAGCCCGACTTGTATGTTTCCAGCCCCTGATGGATGCAACTGAAGCGCCCTCACGGCAGCTTGACCCAGGGCCGGCCTGCCTCCTCCCACTGCCCCCCCCTCCGCCCCCCCATGTGCTGCCACAGGGTCCGTCCCCTCCCCCGCCCCTCCGGTGCAGCTGGGTCCAAGCCACCTTTGGAGAGGATGGGTACAGTGGGGGGGCGGGGCGTAGGGGAAGTGGGTGGCAGCCCCTCATCAGAGACTCTAACCAGCACTCTGTTGGGAGACCCCCCTCCTCCGACATCTCCGTGTCCGTCCCTTTTTCCAAAGTCCTCCCTCCCCACCGGGCCAGCCGCTGCCCCTGGCGGAGTGGAGGTGCCTGGGGCCGGAGCAGGAGGGGGGTACGCACTGCAGCCAGTCTCATCCCAGCCGTTGCCGCAGTCGATGATGCCGTCGCACTCGGGGTTGGCTTTCCCAATGCAGACCTTGTTGGAGCACTTGAACGTGGAGGGCGTGCAGGGCACAGCTGGGGGGGGGGGGTTAAGCAGGTGAGTCCAGCTGAGAGGCCCGGCTCTTTTTCCCCACAGGGGGCCAGAATTCCGGGGCAGGGGCTGCGAGGCGGAGTCAGGGCCGGCAGCTCTGCCTGAGGGCATTTCCTGGCAGGCCGCCTGTCACCAGCAATTGTGGCCGAGGAGAGGGAAGCCGCTGAGGTCACCCTGCCCTGCTGGCTTGCACACCCCACCGACTTCACGCGCGGAGGCTTTTCTTCCTGCCCTGTACCTGGTGGCTGGGTGGCCTTGGAGGCACCGGCTTCCAGCCCAGATGTGGCCAGGCTGGTCGGGCTTTGCTCCGGGCCAGAGGCGGTCGAGGCAGAGGGGCTCCTGGCTCTGAGGGGCTCTGCAGTGCTGAGACAGGATGAAATGGCACCTAGGATCCAACTCTTGAGCTTGGTGATCCGGGCGTAGACCCCTGGCTTCTTGGCTTGCCCACAGCCAGCGGCCCAGCTCACCAGCCCAGCCAAGTAGAAGGTTCCCGGGGTCTCCTCGCAGGCCAGTGGTCCCCCAGAGTCCCCCTGAAAAGGAGGCAGGAGGAAGCATCTCTTGGCAAGCGCAGTGGCTTAATGGTGGGTGCCCCTTCTGTTATGGCCAAGGCAATCCCTCCATAAATAGAGGAGGCCGAAAGTGTTCTTCAGTGGGAACTGGACCCGAAAATGCCCTAAATGCTCGGGGGGGGGGGGCACAGGAGGCCCTTAACCGCCCCCCTCTCCGGTCACCTGGAGGGCTGGCAGCAAGTTCCCTGCTTGACAAAAAGTGGCCAATGGGCAGGTGGGAGAGGGAGGCTGAGGCCTTCCCTGGGGAGGAAAGTGGAGCAGGCAGCACCGGCCAAAGGTGCCTGTCAGGAGCAGGACCCCCCCGCAGAGGAGGGGGGGTGGAGAAGGGGCTCCCCTCACTGCCCCGACATCTGGCCCTGGAGAGCTGGGGAGTTGCTCCCGCAGGAGTGGCACAGAGAAGCCGCAACCGCCAGAGTCCGGGAAGGCAAAGGGAGCCTTTGAACTGCAGGGCGAAGGAAGGGGAGGGGCCCAGGGAAACCGGAGTAGCAGCAGCAGCAGCAGGAGGGGAGGGGTGGGGTGGGGTGGGGTGAGGTAAGGTGAGCAGTCAGGCCTGGGAGAGACTCTGTGAAGGGCCATCGATGCTCTCTGAGCTGGGTGGTTTTCGTGCAGGTGTTTCGTGACCCGAGTAGGGAACATCGTCAGTGCTAGACCCCCCCCCCCATTTCTGTCTGGCACTGTTGATGATACCTAGTTATGACAAGTCTGCAAGAAAACCACCAGGCTCCAAGAGCACCAAGGGCCCCCGTGGTTGTGCATCCTTTGGACTCTCGCTACTGAAATTAGAAAACGAACTTGAATCCTGTTGCAAAATAGTGATACCTTTCCAAACTGCCCTTTCAGCCTTTATGCCCCCCTCCTCCCTGTGGTTGTGTGTGTGTGTGTGTGTGTGTGTGTGTGTGTGTGTGTGTCCTGAAAGGGCCAGGGTGCGGGGAAAAGTGCTCCTGGTACCTGGCAGGCATCCACCTTCCCCTCAAGGAGCCCCGCACAGATCATCTGCTCTGAGAGGGAAACGTTGTACAATCCTTCGCAGGTCGCCTGCTCCAGGATCCCGACTGCGGCTCGGTGCAGGTTTTCAGGCTGAGAAGCTGGAAGCCCAGGAGGAAGAGGAGGAGACCTCACAGGGGCCAGCCCAAAGCCCCTGAGCCCCACTTCCAACTACCCCAGGTTCGGTACACAAGGGGAGGGCGCTCTCCTACCCACAGAGCACAACCCGAGGCCCGTTCCCGTCTACCTACCGTTGCCATCCTGGAGGCTGCCCCAGCCTGAAACCAGGCACTTTCTGCCCACGGGGAACTTGTGGGCAGCCAAGGGGAGGCAGATGGGCTGGATGTATCTGCCAAAGCGCAGCGGCCTGGCCAGTTGCAGCACTGCCACGTCGAAGTCCAGGAGGGCGGGGTTGTAAGAAGGGTGGAGCACCACCTGTTGGATGCCGACCTTCACAGAAGAGCTGTCCGTGGCTGAGAGTGAAGTGGTGCCTGCGAAGGCAGTGAGGTGTCCCACCTTGGTGCTGCCGATACAGGAACAGGAATGGCGCCCGGTCTGCCCAGGGGCAGAGCACACCCTTTGCACCTTTCGGGCACCCTTCCCGCCCCGGGTTGAGGCTGGAGGGAGCAGAGCCCGCCTTGGGGGAGGCAGATGTGAGACAGAATGGCGGGCGACTTCCAGGGGTGCCTCGGCCCCGATGGGGCACCCCTCCCTCGGGTTCCCCGCCGCCCCCTCCTGCCAAACAGGCCCCTCCACAAGAGCAGCTGCTCAAACTTCCCCTCAGGGCAGAAACCCAGAGAGGAGCCTTTCAGGAGGGCTCCCACTGAGCGACACTTACTGGTTGAAACAATGTGCAGCTGAAAGCAGCCACCGCTCCCCAATGATCACGGCCCCACAGAAATGCTGGAGACCCTCCTTCAGGGTGACTTGCCAGGGGACCTCCCCGTGGGATGCTTCCAGGCCACCCACAATTTTCATAGCTTTGGAGAAACCAGGCCGCCGACCGCACTCTGCACGTGAACAGGGGACGGCTGTGGTGGATGCAGGAGGGGCTGCCCCACCTCCACTTGCTCCCTGCCAGCTGCACGCCAAGGCCCTACCTGGAGGCTGGGGGCTCGTGGCTGCCGGCCTACTTGAGGCTGGGGAAGCAGAGCCGGAGATGGAGCTAGGGTGCTGTGGGCCGGCTGCGCTTGTGCCCACGGTTGGAGCTGAATGATGGCGCCCAGGGCCTGGCATGGTGGAAGCCGCGGGGCTCCTTGATGTGGCCGTGGTCTCGATGATCCAGTCCCGGAGCCGGATCACACGAGTGTAAACCCCGGGGCGCCTGGCCTCTGCACAGCCAATGCCCCAGCTGACTATCCCAGTGAGGAAGAAGCGCCCAGAGGGCTCTTGGCAGACCAGAGGGCCCCCGGAGTCCCCCTGCGGAAGGAAAGAGCCACGGTGAGTGCATGTTGTGCGGAGAGGTCTGTCCAAAGCCTGCTGAGCTCTGGGGGCGGGGGCGGGGCCCTACCTGGCAAGAGTCAACTTTGCCCTCCAGGTAGCCAGCACACAGCATCCGGTCAGTGAGCACACTGCCGCCATAGAGGTTGCCGCAGAGAGCCTGGTCCAGCAGCTCCACCGTGGCTTTCTGGAGCAGCTCCGGCTTCACTACTGGGGGAGGGGCAGGATGGACGCTAAGTGGACCTTGGCCTTGCTCTCCGGGTAATTCAGCGGGGTTGGGGGCTGAGGTCAGAGTCTGGGGCGCTGC
This sequence comes from Pseudonaja textilis, assembly GCF_900518735.1. The sequence continues at coordinate 76,953 of NW_020769537.1, read as the reverse complement.
ATTGGGCGGAGTGTGTGCCTGCAGCAGCAGCAGGAGGAGGAGGAGGAGCTATGGTCTGCCTGGATTGTTCCCCCCAACCCCCCTCCTTGCAGCGGACACACCAGGAGCTTTGCAGGGGCATCCAGGGGCTACTCTGGCCTTGCTCAGGAGTTTACCTCCCACCCTCCCGCGGGTTGGTGTGGGAGCAGGAGCCTCCCTTCTGGGCCTGTGGGGACAGCGGTGGCCGCTTGCGGTCCCCGAGCAGCCAGAGGTCTCCTCACACATGGAGGCAGAGTGGACAGCAACATCCCTTTGAGGCAGGCCAGTCAGCTCCAGCCCTGGATGGGGGATTCCTTCTGTGCCGCCCCCTATTTTCCACCTGACCGCTAGGGGCCCCGCTTACGGAAGTCTTCCTTGAGATACCCCCAGCCGGAGATGAGGCACTTCCTGCCCGGGCGGAAGCGGTGGGAGGGGGCTGGCAGGCAGACGGGCTGGATGTATTTGCCGAAGGTGAGGGGCTCGGCCAGCTCCAGCAGGGCTGCATCGTAGTCGGCGCTCTCCACATTGTAGGAGGGGTGCTGGAGGATGCGCAGCACCTTGGCCTGGGCCCGGCTGCCCTCGCTGCCACTCAACCGGATGCTGCCGGCCCGGGCCATCCAGGTGCGGGGGTCCTGGAACCTGCAATGGGACAGCTTCAGTCTCCCCTGGCTCCCCCCACCCCCCCCTGGGAGGGAGGGGGGAGTGCAAGCCACCCCGTCCCTCGCATGCCTGCCTGGGGTGAGGCCCATCCTTCACTTGTGACCTCACACTCCGTTGTGGTTCTCCTGACCTTTTCGATCTGACTGGGCCTTCCCAGTCCTCCATCCCTTTTTCTTCCTGCTTGGGGCTTCTTCCCCCCCCCCCCCCACCTCCCCCTTCTCTTCTTCTCCCTCCCTTCCTTCCTTCCTCCCTCCCTCCTCCCCATGCTGTAGCTCCACACACACACAGCACATGCTTCCACCTGCTCCCCTCCAGCCTGAGCGAGGGATGTGCAGCTGGGTGTCCCTACTGCCTCCTTCCATCCTTGAGCTGCTCCCTCCCCCCCCCCCCCCCGCCTCTCCCTCCCCCTTGGCACCAACCCACTGCAGAGGGTGCCAGCCGTGACAGGGGTCTCCCGGGCTTACTCATTGAAGCAGTGGGCAGCAGACACCAGCCACCTGGCGGTCAGGATGGCCGCCCCACAGAAGTGTTCGTTGCTCTCTCTCAGGCTGACCTGCCACGGGAACTCGCCCAGAAGTGCCTCCGATCCCCCCACGATCCGAGTGGCAGATCGCATGGCTGGCCGGGTCCCACAGTCTGCAAGAGAGCATCAGGGACCGCTGGTGAATGGGGGAGTCCAGGAGAGCCCCCCCTCACACACACACTTTCAGCCTCTCGCAAGTTAGGAAAGCCCTAAACACATTTGCCCTCCCCCCTCCCCCGCCAGTTTTATTCCAGGTCTGCAGGTTGAGATTGGTCAGAGGGGAAGATTCCCTGTCTTTTTCTGACGTGGCGAAAGCAATATTTCAGCCACCTGTTTTCCTCCTGCTTGTGGTTACTGCGGCCTGATTGGTCACATTTTGAGTGAGGATTAGCTCTTAAGCAGAGTGCTGCCCAGCCAGTATATGGGAATTGGGATAATTAGTTAGGAATTGGGAGCTGGCCCCTTAAGGGAATGCCTCGTGGTAAATGTAGTTCAGGTATCCTGGGAAATGTAGTCCATGTCATGTGGTCACATCTGTAATCCTGATTAGTCACTGAATTGAGCCTTGGTGGGTTGGGGGAGGTTTCTTCACTCTTGCTCGGACCCCTAGCATCGTGCTAGCCTCTCTCCTCTGGCTCCACTACTATGGGATGAAATAGGGGAAAGATTTCTATCATTTTGCACTATTATTTCAACTATGCAAAGAATTGGACATTAGATGCATCTCGACATAACTGTGAGTTACCTTGAGGATACCTAATATAATCCAATAAAAGAAACTTTGTATGGAAGAATTTGTAGCGTTATCTGTCTTTATATTCAACAATTGAATCAAAGGACAGAATAATAAAATAAGTAGATCTGAATTCCTGCAAACCCTCAGTAAAAAGATGGTGGGAATTTGAATCTGGACTCCCCAAAAGTAAAAGCTATTGGAATTCGTGTGATAAAGCAAAGTATATTGAAATCAGGACTCCCAAGTCAAAGCACAATGCTAATCTGAGTCTCCAAGGTAGAGATATAACTAATCATATTGCCTGAATATTCTCTCTCTCTCTCTCTCTCTCTCTCTCTCTCTCTCTCTCTCCCCATCTCTCTCTCTCTCTCTGCAATGGAAGTTTTTACAGGGTGTTTGGATGGTTGGGAGGGGCTAAGAATCCCCCATTTCACAAGAGGCAAACAAGTAAAGTCCTCCCTGGGTCTTCGCATCTCTGTTTATCTGCTATCTCAAAGACTCAATTTGCACAACAAGGAGACTGTGAATAGCTAAGAAGAGCCAGAAATTTGCCTCTCAAGGGAAACAATTCTGTTCAAGTTTTAAAACCTGTTTAAATTTTCTGAGTCTTTCTTGTGCCCTCTAACACAGAAATTGCATTTCTCCAGCCCAGAGGATCCTAAAAAGAGGCCTTATACGGCCAGTTTGCAACCTGGTATCCAAGCAGCAAAGTCATAAAAGAGGTCTCTGGCCAGTTTATTGCGGGGTCATAAATCGCCGGTGGAGAGCTGTCTCCAGAGCAACGGAGCACATCCCCCCTCCCCATAAGACACAAGTCTGATCCGAGGAGCCTAATTTGAACAAAAGAAGCACTTTGCCTTTCTAGTTAATGACAGAGCTAGAAGATTTTTCCCTTTACTGAAAATTTAAAATTTAAAGGCCAGTCTAAAGAGAAATTATCTAACCACAGCATTTATGCAATGGATTACAGTATTATTACATTTCTTAAATGACTTTGTACAAAAGTATTCTATATATTTAATGACTTTTCCTTCCAGTCTAATCGGCTACCATTCAACTGCCAGCCTATAGCACCATCTGGTGGTCAAGTAGAAATTTCACAGAGAATTCAATAAAAAAATTTTTTTACTTTTGCCACCCAACTCAACTCCAGCTCCATCACTGAAGAGGCCAACCTGTGCAACACCAGTGTCTTCCAGACCTAGCAAGTACCACTGACAGGCCATTTTGTGCTCTGCGTCAACGTCTTTCAGACTTCTCAACGCACCCCCTAGCAGCCAACCAGCGTGCTTCATCAGCGTCTCCCACACATTGCAAAGCACATCTCTAGTGGTCAACCTGTGAAATTTTCTGAATTTTCTCAAATTCAGCAACACGCCTGCAACGCCACCTACATGGTCAAGTACTGAATTTAGCAGAAGTTCCTACCTTCTGCTACTTGCTTGCAGCGCACCCTAGTGGAAATAAAGGGCATTGCATGGAAAACCTCTAAATTTTCCAAAATTCACCTTTTGCTAATTTGAAGCATGGCAACTTCTTCCGCCATAACAGATGTCTCTGATGTACCAGAGGACTCAAACCTTCCACCCACCCTTGATGTAAACAGGGAATCTGGCTCCCAAAACCCAGTTTTAAATGTCCAAACCTCCGGAGAAGCAGCAGTACCTCAGAAAGCCTATGACCTCAGACAGCATAGGAAGCTCACCAAACCTATGGAGGCATGCTGTAGGAGGGATTGGGACAGGCAGTATCACTGCTATACAGACTTATGGTTGGACCTCCTGGGTATCTGCGAAGCCCCAACAATCCGCACATTGCAGAACTAGCTAGATGACCTTCTCCTACGGATGGAAAGACAACGAAAGTAAACTCAAGTACATCCAGTCAAAGCTGGGTGACCCAAAGCTCCAAGTACACATTCAAGGCTTCAATGAGATTAACAAGGAACACGAAGAATGCATTAAGAAAGGCAAAAATGCCCTCCAGGCAGCGCTCAACAACGCGCTACGCCTGGAAGTAGTGTCAAGGGAGTGGGGCACATCCGACATAGCTCCTCAATCACATGTGCCTTCCTTCCACTATTCCAAGTGAGAAATCAAATAAGTTCCTGACCAACCTAGCTGACAACTTTGTTGTCCAAAAGGTAGAGGGTGAAACTAGAGGGACAGCCATACTGGACTTCATTCTTACAGAGAAGAAGGAGGGAGTTGAAACTGCAGGAACCTTGGGTGGGAGTGACCATGTCATACTAGAATTCAACATAACACAAACACAAGCAACAGAACATAATGATACCAGAGTCTTGGATTTTAAAAGTGCTGATTTCAATAAACTCAGAGAGAACTTGGGAAAGATTCCATGGATGAAAATCCTAAAGGGGAAAACAACTCAAGAATCTTGGGCAACTCTAAAAAGTATGATCACAGAAGCCCAGACCAGCACAATACCACTGAGAAAGAAAAACAAGAAATCCAAGAAGAAACCCGCATGGCTACACAAAGATCTCTCTGGCAAATTGAAAGAAAAAAAGGACAAGTACAAAAAATGGAAAGAAGGACATACAACTAAGGCAAATTACCCAGCAGATTAGCAGATACCCAGAATCTGCAAAGACGAAGTCAGGAAAGCAAAGGCTCAGAACGAACAAAGACTTGCAACAAAAGTCAAAGATAATTTTAAAAGTTTCTTCCAACATATAAATAACAAGAAAAAAATCAAGGAAACAGTCGGTCCACTAAAGAGAGAAGATGGCAAGGAAGTAACAGGCAACAGAGAGAAAGCAGAACTGCTTAACTCATTCTTTGTATCTGCCTTCACGCAAAAAGAAACTATAGCTCAACCCACCAAAAACATAACTGTAAAAGACAGACCAGAGATAAAAGTTAAAATAAGCAAAAAAATAGTAAGAGAACACCTGTCTGATCTTGATGAAAACAAATTACCCGGGGCCTGATGGATTACATCCCAGAGTTTTAAAGGAGCTGGCAGAGGTCATCTCAGAACCACTGCACCATATCTTTCAAAAATCCTGGAGCACCGGGGAACTACCAGAGGACTGGAAAAGAGCTGATGTGGTTCCCATCTTCAAAAAAGGGAAAAAAAACAGACCTAGGAAACTATAGACCAATCAGCCTAACATCAATACCCAGGAAGATACTGGAAAAGATAATTAAAAAAAACAGATCTGACAACATCTAGAAACAAGTAAAGTAATAACTAGCAGTCAACGCAGGTTTGTTAAAAACAGATCATGCCAAACCAATCTTATTTCATTCTTCAACACAGTGACTAAATTAGTAGACCAGCAAAATACTGTGGACATAATATATTTAGATTTCAGCAAGGCATTCGACAAAGTAGACCACAACCTACTTCTTAGTAGGCGAGAAAAAGGTGGAATAGATAGCACCACCACGAGATGGATTCGCAACTGGCTGGCAAACCGTACTCAATGAGTAGTCCTTAATGGGTCTAAGTCTACGTGGAGGGAAGGAAGCAGTGGGGTGCCACAAGGTTCCCTCTCAGGCCCAGGACTCTTCAATATCTTCATTAATGACTTAGATGAGGGAACAGAAGGGGAACTTACCAAATCTGCAGATGATACTAAGCTGGCAGGAATAGCTAACACCCAAGAAGATAGGCTCAAGGTCCAGTTGGATCTTGACAGACTAGAACTGGGCGATAGCTAATAAAATGAAATTCAGTGGAGAGAAAAGTAAAGTCCTACACTTAGGCAAGAAAGACCAAAAGGACACATACAGACTGGGTGAAACCAGGCTCAATAGCAGTAACTATGAGAAGGATCTTGGAGTCTTAGTGGACAGCCAGCTCAATAGGAGCCAGCAGGGTGCAGCGGCAGCCCAAAAAGCTAATGCAATCCTAAATTGTATTAACAGAGGGATACAGTCAAGATCAAGGGAAGTACTCATACCACTCTATAAAGCCTTAGTAAGGCCACACCTAGAGTACTGCATCCAGTTTTGGTCACCATATTATAAAAAAGATGTTGAAACTCTAGAAAAAGTACAGAGAAGAGTAACCAGGATGATGAGGGGACTGGAGGCTAAAACATACAACGAACGGTTGCAGGAACTGGGCATGGATAGTCTAGTGAGGAGAAGAACCAGGGGAGACATGATTGTGGTCTTCCAATATCTGAGGGGCTGCCACAGAAAGGAGGAAGGGGTCAAGCTATTTTCTAAAGCACCCAAAGGCCAGACAAGGAATAATGGATGGAAACTGAACAAGGAGAGATTTAACCTGGAAACAAGGAGAAACTTTCTGACGGTGAGAACAATCAACCAATGGAACAGCTTGCCCTCGGAAGTTGTGGGAGCACCAACAGTTGACTTTCAAGAAGAGATTGGACTGCCATTTGTCAGAAATGGTGTAGGGTCTCCTGCTTATACAGGGGTGGAGTTGGACTAGATGACCTACAAGGTCCCTTCCAATTCTGATTATCTGTATCTAAGAAAGCCACCTCCCTCCATCCCAAACTGGCTAGATCTCAGGCAGGTTCCAGCATCTCGTGGCAAATCTCTGTTGCTGTCTCTCACTATCCTTCCAGAGCATCCTCCCTTCTCAGTGTCGCATCTAAGGCCTCCAAAGCAGCAAGTTACGCTGACCGAGCTTCAGAAGCTGAGATAGAAGTGGCGGTAGCAGAAGCAGATTTGCGTATCACGACGGGGGTGACACGGCAGAAAGCAGAAATGGCCAAACAACAGGCAGAAATGGCCAGGGCCAAGTGGAGTTGCTCGAACGACAAAGAGAGACAGCAGCAAAAAACAGCGCGGGCTGCAGCATTGCGGAAGGTGGCCGACAACGCCTCCTCCAACTTCGACCTTGAAGAATTGGAAGAAGATAGCCTAGACACACAGGTCAAGGCCTACATGGATGAGTAGCATTCACTGTGAAACAAGCAGGTAGAACTGGCACGGTTAGTTGGCAGTTTCCCAGAACCAAGGGATCGAAGGAGAGAAGGAGAAACTACAGACTTTACACGCCAGTCAGAAAACTGACGTCGTAAGACCTAAGACTCAAGACTCCCTTTCCAAAGGCAGCAGACCTACCCCAATGTCCCAAGACCTGCTGGCCAAGCAACTTTCCCTTCCCCAAAATATCAAACCTAACCCTACCCCTATATCAACGTGCAGCGTACCACACAGTACAGCGGGGAGAAGAGCTACTGGACTCTGTATAGAGTCATTCAATGGAAGTTCCCAGTTCTCACTGCCGCCTGTGTTAGTATGGGATGGGATACCAAACGACCACAGCCAGATCGCAACACCCGAGGTAGCAAGCAGCATTCCTCACCTGAAGCACCTGGCTCATCGCTTTCCTGCTCTAGATCCGGAAGCAGAAATTCTACTACTATTGCTGGGAGTTGATGCCCCTTATGCCTTCAAAGGACAGAATAAGCAGTTATGGGATTAAAAATTTACCACCACTGGTTCTGTGGGCCTGGCTAAGTGGTCATGTGACTTGGTGGGCAGCACCTTGCTGTGAATGACATCGAGATGGTCACGCCCAGTCATATGATCGATGTTGCAAGTCAGGGCTATGGCCTCTGTATGTACCTTTTCTCCCCACCCCCTGCCCTTGGGCTGACAAAATGAGGAGGAGGAGGAGGAGGAGGAGGAGGAGACCTTGCTGAACTTTTCTGCCCCCTGCTTCGTGTGCACACAAATAGGACAAACAGCAACCACTAGCTGTTTCTTACCTTCCCAGGGGTGGTGCCGAACGTGCAATTCCCCCCCCCCATACTACTACCTCTTACAATACTAGACAACACAGTTCCAAGACCTAAAATGGACACCTAACATCAAAAACATCATCAAAAAAGCACAACAAAGAATGTTCTTTCTGCACCAACTCAGAAAGCTCAAACTGCCCAAGGAGCTGCTGAAACGGTTCTACAGAGGAATTATTGAGTCTGTCATCTGCACCTCTATGACTGTCTAGCTTGGTTCTGCAACCCAACAGGACAGACACAGACTTCAGAGAGTAATTAGGACTGCAGAAAAAACAATTACTACCAACCTGCCTTCCATCGAGGACCTGTATCCTGCATGAGTCAAAAAGAGGGCTGTGAAAATATCTACAGACCCCTCACATCCCAGACATAAACTGTTTCAACTCCTTTCCTCAAAATGATGCTATAGACCACTGCACACCAGAAGAACTAGACACAAGGACAGTTTTTTCCCAAAAGCCATCATTCTGCTAAACAATTCCCTCAAAACTGCTCAACTATTTACAAAGTCTGCATTACTATCACTATTAATCTTCCCATCACTCCTTATCACCCATCCCCTCCCACTTGTGACTGTACGACTGTAACTTTGTTGCTTGTATGCTTATAATTTATATTCACCGTTTCCTAGTATGATTTGATTGCTTATTGTACCCTATGACTATCATTAAGTGATGTTCCTTATGATTCTTGACGAATGTCTCTTTTCTTTTACGTACACTGAGAGCATTTGCACCAAGACAAATTCCTTGTGTGTCCAACCACACCTGATCAATAAAGAATTCTATTTGTGCAGGCACAGATAACAGCAAGACTGACCTTAGCTCAGCTGAGGCGCGGCAATCTGCTCTGCCACACAGATCAGCTGAGCTGAGAAACAACAGAATACAACAGTGGTAAGAGTGGGGGCGGGGCCACTTAAAATTTTCCCTGGAGGTTCTCCTGAACCGGTCCAAATCCCCTGAATATGATCCCTCTCTTTAGGCTCATGCACAAGGAGCTCCCCCGCCACTAACAGCCCCCTTCTGGTTTCATGTCCCCCCACGACCCCCGGAAAAGTAGCCTCTCTGGAGATGCTGCCCTGCCTCCCACGGAGGTCAATCATCTTTGCACTCTGGGTCCTGCACTCTGTGGGGTTCAGCCCTCCCTGGAGGGAGGCACCCACAGTCTGTGCCCGTCCTCGAGGGAGATCCGGGGCAGCCTGGAGAATCCCCAGCTTTGCAGAGGTAGTGAGGCCAGCAGCCCCAGTGGTGAGAGACTCACCACATTCGGCCTCATCAGAGCCATCTGGGCAGTCTTTCCAGCCGTTGCACTGCACGCTTCGTGGGGCTACACACTGGCCATTGTGGCAGGCAAAGGCCTCCCCGAGACACCTTCCTGTGAACACAACAGGGGCAGAATTGGCTCCCAGGTTCTTCCTCCCCTCAGCACAGGCACTGGGGGTGGGGGAAAAGCAGGGGGGGAATGTCACTGGGGTCCAGCCATGGTGCTCAGCACCTCCTTTAATTGAGGCGGGAAATCCCTGCCCTCAACAGCCTGGGCTTTTGGGGTAGCCGTTTGGCTGCCCTTTTCCACCCTCCTGCCTCTGCCCTCAAGTGACTAGGCCTAAGGCCAAACGGGCCCCAGTCCCCAATGCTGCCCGTGGGGCTGGGGCCCCAAAACCAGGATCCCAGACGGGTTCCACAGTCGACCAGCCTACCTGACTTGAGCTCTGGGCTTGAGAATGTGGGGTCCGGTGGACCTGCTGGAAAGGGGGGGGAATCAGAAAGTGGGCACAGGTCAGCAGCCCGGAAGGGTCTGAGCACACACCACCCCGGTCAGCCCTGGGCCAAAGGGCCAGAAAGAATGCAGGGATACCCAGGAGGGAGGCAGCCCAGATGGTACCGTAGGTGGGCACCCTGATGCCCACAGCTGCTGCCAGTCCCCGCCTCAGGATATCCTCTTCCATGCCAGGGCTGGGCGGCGGTGGAGAGAAGCCGAGGTGGAAGTGGACAATGAGGCTGGCATTGCCCTCCCTGCCAAGCAGAAGCAAGAAGTCCTTACCCTCTCTTCCTGGCAGGAGAGCCTCCCCCCAGGCCAGCCTTCCCGCCCTGCCCACCTGTATTGCACGACGGTACACCTGGAGCAGCTGCCGTCCAGGGGCGAGTCCTGAAAGCGGCTTTTGAACTGAGCGGTCAGACAGGAGAGCAAGAGAGCAGATTGGCTTTGCTGCTGTGCCCATCAGAGCCACAATCAAGCCGGGAGGCCCAGTTTCAGAGCAGCCTCTTTGCCCCAAGAAAAGACCCGGACCATCTGCCCCCTCAAGCAATTAGCCAAAGGGGTGCCTAGCCTGGGCCTTAGAGGAGCCGCTGCAAACCCCAAGCTAGCTGGCAGGATGCATCCCCTCAGCCCTCCCCTCCCTTCTCCAGCCCCTTCCCTTCGGCTTTCCACCAGGGTTGGACCGCCGGGAACCAGGGGCCTCACGTGGGAACAGTTCTGCCAGCCTTGGACAGTCCGACCAGTCTTGTGCACAGCCACCCTTCCCGGAGCGGGTGGGAGCTGCACTCCCGGGGAACACTGAATGGGCGGCCCTTCCCAGTGGCTCACCCACAGCTCACCCTCTTGGGGAGGGGGCATGGGGTCCTTACCAGCTGCTCCAGAATAGGGGTCAGCAGGCGGGAGTAGCCAGAACTGGGCTGCTGCAAACTGCTCCGGTAGGGGATCCCTTGCAGCTCCGCCCTGTGCTCGAAGTGGGCTTCTCGCTTCCCCAGGAGATCTGCCGCAGGAGAGAGCCGTCGATGCCAAGGGCCCCTCCGAGCCCTGCCAGCTGACCCAGCTGCCTAGCTGCCAGGGCCTTGCCACCCTTTGGGGCTGCCTGTGGCCTTAGCCATGGGAGAGCCAGTGCTGAAAGGATGGGCAGGCCAGCTGCCGGGCTCCTCTTGGCACGGATGCCACAGAAGGGTCCTGGCACAAGATGAGCACCGCATTTAGACCCTCCTCGTCTAGCCAAGAGGTTTCCTCGCCCTGCCCTTTGCTTTGCCATCCTCAGAAGACACACATCCCGCCCCCCGCCCCCGTCACCTTTGCAAGTGTCCTCCCCCGCCCCGCTCCCATTTCCCCCAAGGCAAGTGATGAGGGTGCTCCCTGCCTCCCTTCCCAGAGGGTGCCAGGCCCACCAGATCCCTCTCCTTAGACATGTTCAGCTGGCAGGTCCCAGGAAGTGCACCTTCTCCGTCTCACTAGCTTTGCCCCCCAAGGGCGGCTGGTCTCGGGGGAAAGGCTCAGTCCAGGTACGGCAGGGGATGCTCGGCGCTGCTCGGTTGGGCGGGGTAGGTTCCTGGTCCCACCACCCAGGGGCTCTTTCTCTTTCAGTCCAGTGGTGCATCATACCTTTTGTGGGGGGCTTTAAGCTCCATTGGGGACCCCAGGGCGACCCCCAAGCCCATTTCAAAGCAACTCACACACAAGGATGCCCACACACAGGGCTGCTGCGGTGCTGGTGAGGACGGTGGCCAAGGCAGTCCGGCTGCAGGTTCCACCGCCAGCCACGGGCCGTGCTGTCAGTCGCTCCAGTGCCGGCCTTGAGGGGATGCCTGGTAGTCCCATGGCTGGATGGGGCTGGATATGGAAAGAAAGAGGAGGACACGTCCCTGCTCTCTGCTTCCTGGGTCCGGAGCCCTGAGGACCAGCGCGGCCTCCCACGACGGCTGTTGAGGCACAGGAGGCCCACCCCTCACGGGGCAGAGCTACAGCTGCTTCCCTGGCACAACCAGGAAGCCTCAAGAGGGAGGCAGACAAGCAGACCAAGAGACCCACCTCATGGCCCAAGTTACCCGAGGGGATTACATGGCGTCCGTCTGAATGGACAGCTCCGAAGGCCTCCGCTGGCCTCTGCAACCCTTGGAATGGAGAAGCAGGTCCCAGAGCCGCTTTGCCGCGCAAATGGCTGGTTATTCGTGTATTGTTTATTTTTTCAGTCCCCAGCTTTGCAAAGACCCCTCGGGGAGGTTTATAAGCCCAGTGACGAGGAGGCTAGAAACCGGGAGACTGTGAGTTCTAGTCCTGCCTTAAGACCTGGGCCAGCCATTCTCTTTCAGCCCTAGGAAGGAGACAATGGCAAAAACGTTGCCAGGAAAACTGCGGGGACTAGTGCGGGAAGTTGCCAGGAGTTCAAAGGGTGCACACCTACACACTCACCGAACAAAACCCCAATAACTACCTAGAAATAAGATTGCCCACCCTGCTCTTTGTCCCCAGAGGGGCCCCAGGGTGGGTCCTTCCCCACCATAGAGGGGGGCTTCCCTCTGCCGTGCTCAGCCAAGGCTTGGTCAGGGGGAGCTGGCAGCCGAGGAAGGGCAGGGGCTGATTACAGATGCCAGTCTGCCAGGTAGGTTGCTGTGGTGCACCTGGGCCGGGAAGGAAGCTCCCCTCCCCCCCCCCCCCCCCCCGGGGGGGGGCCCTTCCCCTCCCTGCGTGGAGGGCGGCCCCCCCCCCGGGGGGGCGGGGGGGCCTCCCGGGGGGGGGGGGGCGGGGGGAGTCCTGCAGCGCAGGAGCCAAGCCAAGGTTTGGCAAAGGCAGCTTCTCTTCCTGCCACATAAACAACCTTTGAGGGCTGCTAAGGCGCGGGGGGGGGGGGGGGCAAGAGGAAATCGATGGCGCGGGGGGGGCCCCCCCCCCCCCCCCCCGGGGGGGGGGGGGGGTTGCCTGTGAGGCAGTGGGAAAGGGCCGCCTGCCTTTGTGTGCCTCCGAAGGAGGGGGGCTTGCTGCCTGGCAGGGGCATCCCTGCCCGTTGGTGAAAGGGAGGCAGTCCAGACAGCAGACAATGCCACATTTGATGGGGGCCTCCCCGTCCCCCTGGCCAGCTTGCATGTCAATGAGCCGCCCGGGGACAATGCGGAGCAGGTGAGGCAATTTGGAGCCAAGATCCTCAGAGCCTCAACCTGGCCTCCTCCTCCTCCTCCTCTCCCGCCCAGAGGCAGATCCTGGGCAGGCTCACATCCCAAAAGAGGGCGAGGGTGGGGACGGACCAAATTAGGTTCATTTGCCTCCAACCTTGGTCGTCGCAACTCCTTTGTGTTCTCTTCCATGTCTGCATTCCCACCCCTCTTAGGGTTTTCCCACAGGTGCAGGATCCGTTCCCGCTCCCAGTCAGTCGAGTGCTGACCCATCATTTGGGCTCGGTGCCGGAGCAGAGAGAGCCGGACTGGCCCAGAGTGTCTTAGCCGCTCTGATGCCAAGGTGGGACTAGAACTCACTGTCGGGGGCCTTAACCATTAGACCAGACTGGATCTCTTTGGTCATTTTGGTCTCCTTAAACCTCGGGCTGGAAGAGATGACGGGCTTTCAAGAGGAGGGAGGGGAACCTGTTCAGGATGGACAGACGGACGGACGGACCCACACACGCACACACACACACACACACACACACACACACGTCAGCTGGGAAGTGCAGGAGAGGGGAGGGGTCGGGCCAGGGCTGCTCCTCCCCCTCTGGCAGGCTCAGAAAGATGGGGGCATTTCCGATCAGCTCCCATTACTAAAGGGGGGAGGGGCAGAGAAGGACCCCAGGCACAGCCCACCTCCCACCTCCCGCCCTTTGGGGGAGTGGGATGATCCTACTCCAAGTTAGTTCCATGCTTTTGACCAGGAACCCCCCCCTGGCCCCCGCTCCCAATCTAGCTGGGGATGGGTTAGACAGCTAAGGGCCCCGCAGCTAAGGGCCCCTCCGGGCTCTGTGGTCCCTTCTCTGGGCATTGCCAGACCTGCGGCTCATGGCTGCCAGCCGGCATCCCTTCTCTGAACACACGTGTCTCCCCCCCCCCACCCCGCTTATCCCTTTGCATGGTCTGGACCCCCCAGCATTCTCTTGGCTAGTTTCCCCTTGGTTGCCCAGACTGTGCACCGAGGGGCCCAACCCTCCCTTGGTTGCCCCAGGCCCTGCCTTAGCGCTGGGCTGGGCTGCCCGCCTCCCGCCCAGGCTGGACTCACCTCCTGAGCAGCCACTCCTAGGCGAGACAACTCTGGTGCCCGACTGCTCTCACCCGCATCCCCTCTCTGGCTCTCAGGTTGGGGTGGGGGAGGGGGGGGGAAATCCCTTAAAGGAACCTGAGCCGCCTGGAACTGCCAGGACAAGGCGGAGCTAAGTCAGATCCGGGACCGGGAGCCTAAAAGGGCAGCAAGCTTGGTCTTCCCCCTTTCGTGCTTGTCCATAGAGGTGTCACCCACTGCCCCTCATGAACGACATGTTATCTAGTTATACAGTATGATACATCGTTATTGATAAATGGATGAGTTAGATAGAGCAAGAAAATGGATCTGAAACGTATTATTGAAAGTCAATGGTTATAAAGCTAAGGATAATAGAATGAGTGACATATACGATAGAAAATGCTGATTAGAATGACTATAAATATATACAAGTACAATATGGATACTATTATTTTATGCACAAAGGAATATGTACCCAACTGACACCCTGTGGAACAGAAAGGTTTTATATGTTTGTTGTTGTTGTTGTTGTTATAGAAATAAAAAACTTTTATAAAAAAAGAGATGGCCGTGGTTGTTGCTTTTTTGAAAAGGCAGCCGGATGTTCTTGATTTTTTTTTCTTTTGGTTCTCATCACTTGAAGAAGCTTCTTGGATGAGAAGCAAAACGTTTTCAAAGAAAAAAGATATCAACAGCATCCAGGTGTCTTGTTTATTTATACACTTGTCCCATTTACGTGGTCTCTGCACTGTACAGCCCGCACTAGAGCCTCCTAAAAAAACAGTGAAAACTTGATTGAAGTCAAGGCTTGTTAGGAGCAAGAGTCCAAAATATCAAACCAAAACTGAAAGGGCATCCGACCCGAGGACCCTCACCTGTCTACCTAGGGAGTTTCCTAATGCCCAGAGGCTGCCAGGTCACCCAGGTCTTGGGCTGGGCATGCGGTCGCAGAAGGCCTGTGCCAAGCCAGGCAGGATCTCCCAAGTCCCACCAGGGCAGCACTGCTTCCTAAAGGGACCTGTCTGTCCTCGTGGGGGGTGGGCCGAATTAATCAGGGACTGACGGCCCTGCAGATAAGTCAGCCCCAGGCCCCAAAAGATTTGGCTGGTGACAAACAGCAACCTTGACTTACACTGAGAGGAGTCTCAGAATTTATAAAGGATATTGCTGGCCATAACCTCATCGATTTAACCGACACCCCTTTCCCCATTGGCCCGATCACCAGTTATAATAATATACAAGGCTGTGGGATTTACAGTGCAGAAAGCAACTTTTCATACAGCACGGAGACAGTTTGTACTGGCTCAAAACATGTGAATGACCATCTCCTTGACTCTGCCACAGAGGAGGAGGAGGAGGAGGAGGAAGGGGAGGAGGGAGAGGGGGAGGACGAAGGACAGGAGGAGCATCAGTCTTCCTGGCTACCGGGTGCCAAGCACAGGGGTCTCCTTCAACCCTTTTCCCAGAGGCTGCAGCCGCACAGCCGCACTTCAGATACAGATAATCAGAGTTGGAAGGGACCTTATAGGTCATCTAGTCCAACCCCCCGCCCAAGCAGGAGACCCTACACCATTTCTGACAAATGGCAGTCCAGTCTCTTCTTGAAAGTCTCAAGGATGGCGCTCCCACAACTTCCAAGGGCAACTTCTGTTCCATGGGTTGATGGTTCTCACTGTCAGAATGTTTCTCATTTCCAGGCTGAATCTCTCCTTGTTCAGTTTCCATCCATTATTCCTTCTCTGGCCTACAGGCGCATTAGAAAATAGCTTGACCCCCCTCCTCCTCTCTGGGGCAGCCCCTCAAATATTGGAAGACCGCTCTCCTGTCTCCCCTGGTCCTTCTCTTCAGTAGACTAGCCAGGCCCAGTTCCTGCAACGGTTCATTGTATGTTTTAGCCTCCAGTCCTCTAATCACCCTGGTTGCTCTTCTCTGTACTTTTTCTAGAGTCTCAACATCTTTTTTATAATGTGGTGACCAAAACTGGATGCAGTACTCTAGGGGTGGCTTACTAAGGCTTTATAGAGTGGTATTAGTACCTCACTTGATCTTGATTGTAAGTTAGGGTTGCATTAGCTTTTTTGGCTGCTGCTGCACACGGCTGGCTCCTATTTAGCTAGTTGTCCACTAAGACTCCAAGATCCCTCTCACAGTTCCTGCTTTTGAGCTTGGTTTCACCCAGTCTATATGTGTCCTTTGGGTTTTTCTTGCCTAAGTGTAGGACTTTCCTTTTCTCTACATTGAATTTCATTTCATTAGATACTGCCCAGTGTTCAAGTCTGTCAAGATCCCTCTGGACCTTGAGGCTATCTTCTTGGGTGTTGGCTATTCCTGCCAGCTTAGTATCATCTGCAGATTTGGTAAGTTCCCCTTCTGTTCCCTCATCTAAGTCATTAATGAAGATATTGAAGAGTCCTGGGCCTGAGAGGGAACCTTGTGGCACCCCACGGCTTCCTTCCCTCCACGTAGACTTAGACCCACTAAGGACTATTTGCTTCTCCTCAAGAGGATGTCGCGCTTGTCCAGGATCTCTGATGAGAGTGGGGCCCACATCCTTGCGCTCTGCAACCTCTCCGTGGCCTTCGATACCATCGACCAGGGAATCCTTTTGGGCCAGCCGTGGGGCTGGGACAGGGTGACAGTCTCGTGCAGGTTTGGCTCCTTCCTCCGATCAGGGCTAATAGGGAGGGAGGGAGGGGCCCAGCCCCGTGCTGTGCCACAGACCTTGGTACTCTCTCTGCTCCTCTCTAATATCTAGGTGAATCTGCCGGGCGAGATCAACCGTCACCGTGGGTTAAGGTACCTGCATGACGCCGATGATACCCAACTCTGTATCTCCACCCCTGGTGATCCAAGCGATGCTGTCCAGGCCACCTCTCACCATGCTCGCAGGTTGTGGGGGCCTGGATGGGGGACAATGGGCATTGAATGGACCCTGGCAAGAGCAAATGGCTCTGGCTATGTGGGGCCCTGAGATTTGGACTTTTGTCCTCTTTAATCCTGGATGGGGTGGAACTACCCCCGATGGATCTGGGCCACAACTTGGCAGTTCCCTTGGACACGACTCCTGCTCAAGCCAGCAGGTGGCAGCCATGCCTAGGGGACCCTTTGTGCAGCTACGGGTTGGGCACCAGTTGCGTCCTCTCCTGGATCAGGACTCCTTCCCCTCATTTCACAGCTGGACTAGGGCTGTGATGGTGAACCCGTGTCATGCGTACCACAGGTGGCACACAGAGCCATTTGTGTGAGCACACGAGCCCCAGCCAAAGTTACCTGCACTGTGCACGTGCCCGCCTCCCAGCTGATTGTTGGCCGTTTGAGGCTGTTTTCGCCCTCCCGGAGGCTTGAAGGAAAAGCCTCTGCAGCCTCCGGAGGCTGAAAAATGGGCCATCCGGAAATACCCTAAGTGCCAAAAGGGGCCCATTTTCAGCCTCCCGAGGCTGCAGAGGCTTTTCCTTCAAGGCTCCGGGAGGGCGAAAACAGCCTCAAACGGCCAACCATCAGCTGGGAGGCGCGCACATGCACAGTGCAGGTAAGAGGGAAGGGGGGGGGATGTTGCACGTGCATGCGCAGGGGGCGGAGTTATATGGGGCTGTTCCGTCTGGTGAAGGGGCAACCGCAACTTCTGGAGGCATTCTCTGGTTAATTGTTCTCACCGTAAGTTTCTCCTTAGTTCTGGGAGGTGAAGATAAGCAGTGAGCATAATGGCGAAACCAGCAACAGCCAAAACAGGGCCCAACAGCCCAAATCATTTACCCGATGGGCTCCCACCTCGACCTGGCCCTGCACTGTGGAAGAACCCCCGGATTTTGATGCCTGATGTGAACCGCCTGAATCTCCCGGGGCCTGGAGCCTGCCCAGTTACTCACAGGCAGGAGCAGGGATGCCCTGGCCACAGGGGAGGGGAGCGAGCCCAGGAGGCGTCCTTGAGCTGCCCTGAGATGCTCACCAGGGCTCGAATCGGGAGACAAAGGAGGAAGGTCTCTGCAAGTCGGCTGGAATCATATCCAGGGGCTGTGAAGCTGACCCCCCCCACCCGCCACCCCCCCAAAAATGGAAGGGCAGCAAGTCTTGGGAGCCCAACTGACCCAGCCCCCGATTTCTCCTGCCGTCCTCCCTCCCACGGCCGCTCTCCCCCTCCCCACCCGGGGCTGAGAGCTTTAAAAATGCAGGGAAAGGCGGCGGTGTTTCCAGGCTTCCTGTGCACTCCTGATGTCACCTCTCCCTCCACCCTGTGGACAGAACCGCCCACCTCACACGCCACCAGGAAAGGGGTCCCGCCGTGGCCCCAGACCTTCTCTGGGGGACCTGCACAGATCTTCTCCATCCCTGGACGGGCCCCTCATTCCATAAAGGCTGAGCCAAAAAAATGTTAACACATAACATTTGGGCATTTGCAAGTTTCATCAAGTTTATTGTTTTACCTGCTTCAGTAAAATAAAAATTCCATGTACGTTATTTATAAAATGGCTTAAATTAAGGCGAAATCCTATAGTGTCTAAACAAGTGCCTGTCGTTCTGCATGAGAGGGGGAGGAGAGAGCCAGGCCCACTGACACATACAGCCCCCCCCCCGCCCCAGTTGCTCCAAGGAATCGGGACAAACCTCCCTGAAACAGCCCTCCTCGTGCTCCCTCCTCGGTTGAGAGCCAAGAGCACGGGGACCGGCCAGCGGAAGCCAGCAAACCTTGAATGCGCAGGCTTGTAAAGCTGCTGCTTGCAGCCCAGAGAACAAAAAAACTGCAAACACGCTACACTGAAACACAAAGACAACACAGAGGACCCTCTGGCGGCCCAGATGCCAAGGAGGAGAAGCTGAAGGGGGGGCCGGCACTCCCCGGGTTAAGACTGTTGTCCCTGGAAGGCTGCAGGCAGGTTCCCCCACCCACCAGCCCTCACTGGGTGGCCCCCTACAAAGGAGGGCTGGGGGGAGGCGGGGAGCTGCAGCCGCTTCCTTCCCCAAACAGCCTGTCGGAGCCTCCTCCTCCTCCTCCGTGAGTCCCAGCTGGGCGAGAAGAAGAGAAGGGACCCACCAACCCCAGCCCGTTGCCTCTCCCTCCAGGGCTCGGGCGGTCACTTTGCAGGAAGACTTCTTGCCTCTCGCCCGGCCTTGTTCCCTGGAAGTGGCCTTCAGGCAGCCACAGGCCGGGCAGGGCCAGGACCGACGTCCACAATGAGCTGCGGTCGTGGAAAGCCGGTCCCTGCCTGGCCTGGCCTTGGTGGTCGGAAGGGACAGCCCAGGGAGCCAGGAAATGCTGGGCTCCGAAGCTCCTCCTGAGGCCAGCATTTTGGGGGGGCCGTGCCCCAAGGAGCTAGTCTGCAGGCCCCGACACCCCTTCCTTCCAGCACACGAGCCCCCGGAAAAGACAGACGGGACTAAAAGCCTGCGGGGACAGAGTGGGTACGTTGTTTTTTGAGACCGGCTCATTCCTTGAAGACTGGGTGGCCTTTCTGGGAAGGACGAGCACCGCGGCGTCTCCCACGGAGAGGGGAGTTTTAAAAAGAGGAAACCGCTGGAGCCCTAGTTAGATGCTGAAGCGATTTATCACGGCCAGACCAGTGCAAAATGCTGCCTACAGGTTTTTTTTTCTTTAAAAAAAAAAGACATTAACGCTAGTAGACTAAAACGGGGCAAGGCAAGGCATCTGCTTGCTGATTTGTCTCTTAAATCGTTGCTGAAATTCTATTTGAACCTTCGTAAAAGCACCATATTCCAAACGGAAGGGGATTTGGTATGAAACGCAGGCGGCTGCCCCTCCAAAGTGCAATCTGGGAGTCTCCTAACAGTTCAAGAATTGACATCGTGCCGCTGAGCGAAATGCACCGGGGACCCAATCGGTCCTCAGCTGCATGGGGGGGGGGGGGGGGGGGGGGGGGGGACCGGAAGAAAAGTGGGCGGGGGGGAGAGGGAGTCTAGCCAGACTGACTATGCTCGGCTGAGGGGGCTCGTCTGTCCTGGAGCGTCGTCCTTCAGAGGGTCATCGGGCGCCTCTCCCTGGGGCTGCTGGGCCGGCGGCTGGTCAGGCTGGGGCTCAGCAGGGTCCGTCTCCTCCTCTTCCTTCGCCTCTTGCTCCACCTCCAGGAAAGGGGCGCGTGGCTCCTGCTCTTCCTCCTCCTCCTCCTCCTCCTCTTTGGGGCCCATGGGAGTGCCGGCGGGCTCTCCTGGGGGGGCAGGGGAGGCGGCGGCTTCTCCATCGGCCTCTGGGTGGGATGCTGGAGGACCCCCCGCTTTCGGGGGGGGCAGGGCAGCTGACGGGGGAGACGACTAAGGGAGGATGAGGTAGCTCTTTCTGCATATAGAAAAGCTTAGGTCAGGATCACAGCGGGGAGAGAAGTGGCCCCCAACAGGCCCTCCACAGGCCCCCCCTCAATCCAAGCCCCTGGGGAGCCAGGAGGAGAGGGGGGGGGCGGCTGGGGGCCTCTGCCCGAAAGCACCTCTCCCCCCCCCCCTTCTCCCCTGCTCCAGTCCAGCAATGCTGCGCCCCGCAGCTGCCCAGCTTTGCTGCCCGAGGAAGCCCAGCACCGGGCAGCCCCTGGGCCCATCCGCCAGGACCCCCAAGGGGTCCGTTTTCAAGGCATCTCGTGCCAATCCCTGGCAGCGAAAGGCGAAGGAAACCAGGGGGCTGCCCAGCTCTGGGTGCCAGCCCCGGCGTGGGGGCGGGCTGGGCCGCATCTCACCGTGGCATGTGCCACTCCAGCGCCCGATGCTCAGTTTCTGGGTTACTATAAAAGCCGATTCGGCCAATTCAGTCCTGCTGCTCTCATCTTGCAAGGAAACACGGGACTTTCCGGCATCCGCAAGCATCTCTGTCTCACCTTCCCACCACGTGGGGATCAGGTGGGGCTCTCACCTGCCAACCAAGCTCCTTCACCTTTGACCGGAAAGGTCACCTTTCAATTTAAGGAACGGTTTGGTCCAATGAATTCTCTGCTCATCCCCCAAAGGAAGAAACTGACCACGCCTTGCTCTTCTAAACCCTCCCCGCTCCCCCCACCAGACCAGAGTCCGCAACAGCAGCCCCTGAGACAGTGCACGGCTGCAGACACTTTCCTTCGGCCTGACTGATTTTATTGCTTGATTGTTGTGAGCCACCCTGAGTCTTGCGACATACTAGTTTAGTATCAATAATAGCTGGGGAAAATCCCAAACTGGATCCGAATATCTGGCGGATGACGGAACCAACCATAAAACTCCACTGCACACACCCACGGAAGGACCGCAGTGGGTCCATGCCCTCCCAGGGAAACTTCCAAGGTCAAGGGGCGGCTGTGAGGCACCAAGCCCCCCCCCTCCTCCTCTTGAACGGGACGGGAGGCTCCCGGGACTCTCCTGAGCCCCCTCGCCCCGGTCCCCTCGTCCTGCCCAGCCTGCTTGCTTCCACACTGGACCAGGTCAACTGACCATGCAGTGGCTCCCTCTCCCACCCCACCCCACCCCAAAATCAGCAGAACAGAGTCGGCCACTGTTTCCCGTGTTCCCCAGCCGATGTCAGGGAAGGAGGGGTAACCCTGGCCCCTCGTCCCCCCTCCCCACCCTCCACCCAGAGAAGCTCCCACCGCCCTCGGAAGCGGGCCCCACCACCCGGTCACTCTTAGGAAACCTTTGCTGAGACCCAACTGAAAGCTTCCCGGTTTCTCGCCCCGGGGCCGGCTATCTCGGGGAGGGGGGGGGGTGTCTGAGAGGTCCCCAAAGATCCTCTCAAAGGTCCAGAAAATCAAATTTATTTGCAGGCCTATGTTGAAAAATCAGATGCGTTAAAATCCTGGAAGCGGGGAGGGGGTCCCGAAAGAAAGAAAAGCCGAGGGCAACTCTAGGCGGGTCTGGGGGAGTCCCAGATTAAACACGCCCCCCCCGCTCCGCCCCCCCCCCCCCCCCCTCGGGTGATTTACAATTGGCCTCTGAGCTGCTTGCTGGGCAGCCGCGCCCCCTGCAGGACACCCACCCCGCCCCGCCCAGCAGAAAATGGCTGCCCCCCTCACCTCTTTCCCGGAGAGGCCTGGCCTTGGAGGAAGGGGCCACGCCCAGGGGAGTTGGACAGGAAGCGGGGAGGAAGGAGAGGCAAAACCTCCCTCGCCTGGAGGGGAAGAGCCACGCAAGAGGTCTACTCAACTTTAATCCTAGTTAGGGGCTCGCTAGATTCATATCAAACTGGTATTCACCGCAAAGCCGCTGCCCGTCCAGAACGTGGCCAGCTCCCGGCGCCACAGGGCCACGAGGAGGCTGGTGAGCAGCGTGCAGGGCACCAGGTAGAGCAGGGCCGGCTGGCCCTTCCGCATCCAGGCCAGGGCCGCAAAGGTTGCCAGGAGGCCGATGCCGTAACCTGCAGGGAGGAGGAGGAGGAGGAAGCAGCAGGTCTCTCCCTCACCTGCCCAGACCCCACCCCGCCCCCCCCCCGGGCCAAAAGATGAACAGAGGGAAGCCCCCCACCCACCCACCGCCTCTTCCAGCCTCTCCGAAGCCCCAGGAGGGCAGAGGCCCCGGCAGAGCCCCCCTCCTGTGCAGGGAAGGCCTCCTGGGCATCGAGTGACTTCCTCCCGGGAAAGGCTCCATCAGCGGGGAAGAGGCCAGCCGAAGGCCCCTTCAGGCAGAGGGGGAGGTGGCGGGGGCAGCCCACGTACCGATGGTGCAAGCTACAAAGTACACTCTGGAGGACTGGACTTGGATATCAAACCTGTGGCAATAGGCCACCAGCAGACCTGCACGGGGAGAGGAGGGCAGAGGAGTCGGCTGCCTTTCCAGAGGAGCCCCAAGCGGACCCCCAGGGCCCCTCCGCCCGGTGGGCTCCCTGAGGCAGCCAGGGACATAGACCCGGGTTCTAGGCCCCCAGCCCAAGACGGGGGCAGCCGCGAGGGCCCGGGGCCTGTTGCCCGCACAGGGCAGACTCACCCAGAGCCACTTGGCCAGGGAGGGAGGGAGGGAAAGGCAGGAGCTCCTACCTGGTACCAAGATGTCCCCAAATCCCAGGAGAGAGAAGGGCCTGTCACAGAGGGCCAGTGGGGAGAAGTTGAGCCGGGGGACTTTGAGCACCATGGGGAGCTTTGGAAACGAAAGAGGCGCCAATTCAGCTCTGCCCCCAGTTGTAGAGGAGCAGGAAACCCCTCCCCCTCCTTCTTCCCTGGCTCTGAGGGGACGAAAGGGTCAGCCCCCCCCCCCCCCCCCCAGGAGCCCAGAACGCAGGGACCAGCCCCACGGGAAGGCCGAAGGCATGTTCTTGACGGTGGCTGTAACAGCCAGATCTCGCAGGCCGGGCCGGGCGGGCTCCCCTCTATCCGGACCTTTTCCCAATGCTATCTCGCTTCCCACCCAGGGCTGCTCAAAAGGGCTCCGGCCCCTTTCGGGCCCAGCTATGCGGCCCGTCGGCTCACACGCCCCTCCCTTTGCCCCAAGGGCCCAGCCGCAGCAGCCCTGCCCCGAGGGGAAGGTGGGTCTCTCCCCTGCAGCCAGCCCCTCCTGGTGTCCTGTCCCCCCCCGGACATCTTCCAGAGCAGCGGTTGCCAACCGGTGGGGTGAGGCCCACTGGTGGGCCGTGAGAGAATTTTGGTGGGCCGCAGAGAAATCTCACCCCCAGAGCACCCTTCCAAAGCAATTAACCCAGGCTGCGCAGAAACACAAGGCCGCGCTGCCCACACGGCCCACTCACTCCTTGCCCGTCAAACTTGCTTGATAATTTTCCTTTTTCCCACCAACAGCTGTTCTGCTGTGCCGGAAGATTTAGATTAGCTAGGAACAGGAAATGGTTGGATTTCTTGCTTTCTAGCTAGTATTTAGGTCTTCGCCTCTGCTTTTAAGCACAGCCGAACCTCCCTTAGGACTGAAGGTTTGCTTGCAAGCAAATTCAATGCAGACTCACGGCAAGCAAATTTGAGAGACTGAGCTAGCCGGTGGCAGATAGATGGATCACTGAATGATTCAGTGAGCAACTCAATCTGCCTGCTTTGCCTGATTTTGGGGTAAAAGTTGCTCTTTTATAAAAAATTCAGTATTTATATAAATATTTATAATATTTACATGCAAGCCATGCCCAGCCAATCACACGACCACCAAGTCACACTCACAAATTAGGCCATGCCCACAGAACCGGTTAGTGGTCCCTGGGATCTAAAATTATGAGTTTGGTGGTCCCTGAGGTCCCAAAGGTTGGCGACCCCTGTTCCAGAGCACCCCTCTACAAGCCCCTCCCACTGCCAGCCATTGCTTGGTCAGTCAGCGCCCAGGGCCTGGTATGCCCGGGGGGGGGGGCTCTCCACAAGCATGAGAACCACAGCGGCAGCAGCCAACGGAAGAGGGGCCAAGCCTGGCACAGGGGGCCCTGCTGCCTTCTGGAAGCTGAGGGCACCTGCCTCATGAAAACCACCTTGCAACTCAAGGCTGTTGATCAGCTCTGCAGCGGTGCCCTTGGTGGCTCCTACCTCACTGAGGCCACACAGAACAGCCCCCCCGCCCCGCCCCGCCCCGCCCCGCTGCAAGGAAGCCCTTCTCCCCTGCCAGCTGCTCACAGACCTCTCCCCCCTCCCTCCCCGAGAGTCCCCGGTGAGCGGGAGGGAGACCTCTCGGAGGGGCCACACAGAGGAATCCTGCCTCCCCACCCAGGGGGCTTCCTGGAGAGCCCAGCCCCTGCGCACGGCTCCAGGGCAGGACACAAAATGACGGGGTGGGGGGAGAGGATCTGCATTCGGAGCAGGGCAGGGGGCTCCTAAGGGCCTTTGGGGTTGTCAAACCCACCAAAATCTCAGCTCTCCCAAGACCAGCTATCAACTCAAGGCCGACTCTCCCTTTCCTCGTACGGTGACTTGGGCATTCTTGGGGAACCCTAGACAACCCCCCCCCCCGCAGGGCCTCTCCCCCCTTCCTGTTTTTGAGCCATGATTCCTCCCCACTTGGCCCGGGGCAGCATCCGCTCACCTTTTCCCGAGTGGACGAGTCAGTCGGTCCAGCGGCCACTTCCACCATGATGCTCTCCCCTGTCTGAAGGGATCAGGAAATGAGGGAGGGACATGCCGGCATGGACGGCGCCCCCAACTCCCGCTGAAAACAGCCGTGTGTCCTTCCCCTCCCCCTCCCCGGGAACTGAGACCCCCCCCTCCAAAGACCAGAGCAGAGGAGCTGGCTGGTGGCCAAAGGAGAGCCCCGGCCTCGCTCCCAACCAGCTGCCCTTCAGAGGGTCTCAGGTTCTGGACCGCACGGCTGGATCTGGCAAGGGGCGGTAGGGCAAGCGGTCGGGCAAGCAGCCGGAGGGCACCTGCCCCACTTTATCGGGCCCTTCCTTCTCCCGGCCACCCCTCCACCCTCTGGCTCTCTCCGGGCCCCCCAGGCCAGGAAGTCTTCCCAGGCAAGTCCGGGGGGGGGGGGAACCCTCGCACTCCATGCCTTCTCCTTCCTCCCCCGACTGCCCCCAAAGGCACGGCAGCTCCTCAAAGGGCCGGGAGGGGGGGAGGGCAGAGCACCCACCTTGGTTAGGTACGGAGTGATGAAGACGAAGAAGACGTCATACACGAAGAGGACCAGGAGGAGCAAAGTGCAGCCCTGGAGGAGAAACACACACACACACACACACACACACACACACACACACACACACACACCCCAAGTCAGAGAGGCCACAGCTTCCCCTGCAGACTGCCCTGCCCTGGCACACGCATGCGCACACACACGCGCGCACACACACACAAACACACACACACACCCCGGGAAGCTCTGCAGGCCCTAGAGGAGCTGCCTCCATCCGTTCCTGGCCTTCTGTCTCAACCAGCAGCTGGAGCAGCTGGATCGCAAGCGCCCCTCTCTCTTTGCTCCGGAGCGGCAGAGGAGGGAGCCCCCCCCCCTGCCCCCCCCCGCAATTCTGTGCCCGCTGGCCTGCCTGGCTCAGCTTCCCCTCCCATGGGCAGCCGGGAGCCATTTTGGAGGTGCCCCTTCCTGAGGACCGGAGTGCCTGGGAAGCGCCCAGCGGCCCTTTGGAGAGGGCAGGGGGTCCTTGGCAGGTCTGCTGCCCCGCCCTGCCCCAGTCAGGGAGGTCGGAGCTCTGCTGGGAGGGAAGGGGAAAAGAGGGGGGCCCATGGCAGGCGGTTCTCCGGGGAGGGCAGGAGGCGGGTGGAAGGCCCGTCATGGCCGCCTCACCTTGAATGTTGGCAAGCGGATGGTCTTCAGCATGTAGAGGCAGAAGGCAATCCCCAGAGCGTCTTGGAGGATCCAGGCCCACCTGGGGGGGGGGGGGAGACCCGCCACACATGGCTGATCCTTCCTGCCCTGCAGAGGCCTTGCACCCCCTCCGCCACCACCCGGGCTCACTTTCTGGGCTCACGCACGGAGCCAACCGGAGTCTTCACGTGGGCTGGTGGCAAATCCCCAGCGGCACCGGACTCACTCGGTTCTGCCTCCTGCAGGGCCTCTGCTTCTGGGCCGAGGGGCTAACCGCAGCAGCCGTGCCGGAGAGACGGAGGCAGGGTGGCTCCCCCTCAAAGCACGCTGGGAAGGGGCCGGGGGCCCTGGAGTCCGGGGACTGGAGGCCAAAGCTGCTGCCTGGGGCGACCCCAGCCCCCTTTCCTTCAGCGCGTGGCCATCAAGGTTTCGGGCGGGGGAAACTAGACTTACTGGTCTTCGTTTCGGAAGAGACCCCAGACCAGGCTGACAGCAACACAGAAGGCCGCAAGGAGGAGCATCCGGACTTGGGGCCGTTTGTGGAAATAAGGCCAGTTGTTACTTGGAAGGCTGGAAGCGAGGCAGAGGCAGAGGCAGAGGCTGGGCATCGCCTGGCAGCGGCAGTGGGCACGGAGGAAGGGGAGGAAGCCAGCTGTGCAGCACCCTCCAAGCACTTACGAGGGGGCGGGGGGGGGCTTGCCTGCACCTCCCCCTCCCCCTCCCCCACCTTCTTTCGGACCTAATCTCGCAGCCCTTTAACCAGTCGGGGGCAGTTGGACATGCCGCTCCCCAAGGGAGGCCCTGAGCTACGGAGGAAGAGGCGGCTGCTCCGCTTCCAGCAGCCACAAAGGGCCGTCCCTGGCTGAACAGGGCCCACAACAAGGCCACGGGGGCCAAACCGACAGCTGAGAGGCCAGAGCCCGAAGGGGGTCCCTACGGGAGCCGCTCAGGCCAAAGAGCCCCTTCCCCACCAGAGCCACCGGCGACCCACCTACCGGCACTTCCCGAGGGGGAACCTCCGGACAAACGGGGAAAGGCAACTGTAGAGGCCAATGGAAGCGGCCAGGCAGAAAATCCCAATGATGACGTACACTGCAGGGGAAAGGGAGAGGGAGGGGAAGACTTGGGGGGAGGCCCCAGAAGCCAAACCAAGCCAGGGAGAGTTAAGAGGGAGAATTCCCCAAATGGAAACGGGTCTCGGTCCCTGCAGCCTTCTCTTCGGGCAGGGCAGGGAAGAACCCGGAGGGCCTGAGGGCTGCCGGGCACGGTGCCAGTCTGCCCGGGGAAGCCCCCGCAGGGCCTGGACAAGGATCCCCGCAGCAGACAAAGCCCGGGAAGCCCAGGCCGGGCCACCTCCCTTTCTCTTAGCTCCCAGCAGCCTGAAGGGGCCGGTCCTGGCCCAGCCTTTCCCCCCGCCACAGAAACAGGTGGGGCGAGGTGAGCCCAGAGACCCCAAGGGCCCCCAAGAGCGGGAGAGAGAGGTGGCTGCCCAGGGCTCGCCTCCTAGTCAGTACCTAGTTGGTCGTAGAAGTAATAGAGGAGGACCAGCATAGAGCAACACATGACCACAAAGACACCGATCATGACCGGAGTGACGTCCACCGTCTCGTCCTCTTGCTTCTCAGCCCCGTCGTCCCGCTTGTGTTTCATGTAGCGCCTGGAAAAGAGAGGGGTGGGTCCTCAGGGGAGGCTGGCCCCCTCCCTCCTCCTCCTCCTCCTCCTCCTGTGCCGGGAAGGCTGGGGGCTCTGGCCGTGGCTGGGCGGGGGCTGCCCAGGGCTACCTCTTTTCCACTACCCGGTCTTCCAAGCAGCCGGGGTTCTACGAGTGGATGTTCTTTGGCCGTTATATAAAAGCAAATAAATAAATGAAATTTTCAGCTTCCTTTCTGGAGGACGAGCTGGTCAACTGCTGGCTTAACACCAACTCCCTGTTCAGAAGCAAGACAGCCCCCGGGGGGGGGGGGGGGGGGGGGGGGGGCTGCCTTCTGCTCTGCTTAGGGGCCTCCTGAGACCATCAGAGGTGTGAGGATGAGAGAGCGGCGGGGAGACCGTGGGGCAGAGCAGCCGCCTCCTGCTCATAGCCCAACAGAGGCCTTTAGAAAGGGCAGGAGACCAAAACCACCGCCATCCCCCCCACCCCACACACACACCAATTCCTCCCACCCTCCAGGGCCGCGTCGTCTCTGCACTTACTTTTTCACGTCTCTGCTCCCGGCCCAGTATCCGCCAACGGCCACCGTGCCCACCGCCATCACAAAGATGATCACCATGTTGTAGTCTAGAACGGGCTCGCTGGGTGCGTACATGGCCACCTTGGCCGAGCGGCCAAAGCTCTACCGGAGAGGGAGGGAGGGAGGGAGGGAAGGGGAAAGAAAAGAGCAAACGAGTGCAACGCTGAGCCAACGTTGTTCTCCTCTGGGAATTAGTCCCAGGGAGCTCGGAGGGTCTCCCATCCAACTCCTTTCCAGGGCAGGGATCTCCTAACCAGCCCAGGCATGGGGCCGTCCGGCCTGCCTCAATAACCTCCAGCCACTGCTTGAGGAGGGGGGCTGTTCCTTCCGTGGCTTCAGAGCTCAAGTCAGGATCTCAAAGTCCCGCTTGGTCCACACTTGGGGCCAGGGAGGAAAAGCCCACCCCTCCCTCTTCCCTTCCCAGACTGGAAGGCTGCTGGTGTAACCCTCTCCAGCCTTCTCTTCTTTAACAGACCCGGGTCCCTTTAGCTACTCTGGGTAGGATTTGGTAGCTTCTAGGTCAGCAGTGTCAAACTCAAGGCTTAAATCTTGCCTGGGGTGACCTCTGGCAGCTAAACCGGGGCACACAGGTGGGTGGGCTGCGCATGGCCTCCCCCACGCCCAGTTTTCATCCTGGACGGTCTCCTGCAGCACTCTGCCAGCCAAAATGGGGCATCATCTTGACTTACAGTAATTGGGACCGGAGCTTCTGTCCTTAGGCAATGCCTGAGCGAGGCCCACCCTATTTTACGATCTCTTTGCCACGGTCAGGCTGGGTAAATGAATCTGGCTTCACCCTCCTCCTAAGTCCCCTGAGAAGGTCATCAGTGGTGGTCAATGACCCCAGGATATTGCGGCTGTTGTAAGTCCACGCCGGTTACCAAGCAGCCAAATTTTGATGTGACCACCAGAATGTTGTGATGGTCATAAGTATGAAGACTTGTCATAACTCTTCAGCACTCTCGTAATTTCAAATGGTTGTTAAATGAGTGGCTGTAAGTCGAGAATTACCTGTGGTCTCCTTCTGGTCTCTTATCTTTGGGAAGCAGCCAATCCTCACACAAACAGTTCCCCAAACAATCCACTTTTCCACAAAGGTATTTAAAACTCTTTGGTTGCCTTTTGAAATTTCCACGCAAACCCAGTTTTGACTGGTTGCCTTCTTCTATTTAAATCTTTTAAATCTTTTAGTTTACTCTTATTTTACAACAAAGTGGAGATCCACACATGAAAAAGTGCCTGCTCACTCAACCCAGTAGTGCAGCGAAACCAACACAAGTCATAAAAAGGATCACAGTACCTCAGAAACCGCCACCAGACTATTATAGCCACATGGATGGAGTCAGCACACGAACCAGCTAAAGCCGCCCCCCAAAATGCCCCAAGTAAGGCGAACAACCCAGCAGCCCCAGAGGGAAAAACGGGAGTCATCTTCCAGGTGCCCCAACGGGGACCCCAACCACTACGCAGGGCAAGCAGGCAGAAGGCTGGCAGGACTCCTCCATGAACGGCAACGACCAGCGAGACGAAGACGAGAGACGAAGACTCTTTGGTCCAGTTTCAACTGGGGAACCGTGACCCCCCTGGACCAAGCCGAGCCCCAAAAGAAAGGCCAGGGGGTTTCCAGAAGTCTGGCACTCTGACAAATGGGCCATCAATCGGACCCCCAAATGAGACCTACACTGGGTGCAAAGGAGACCCTCAGCAAGGGAACGAACTCGAGAGCGAAACGCTCCCCCCCCCCCAGCAATCAGCACCCAGATGAACTCCAAGATGAAGGTCAAGGTTTGTCGCATCCGTCACCATGGACTGTACTTTCAGCTTCCCTGTAGGACATCCCGCTCACTGCCCTGCCTAGGTACTCTTCAAATCACCCAACACCCCTCTGCTCAGCTCTTAAATAACATGAAATACATAAACACAGAGCTAAAAGAACACTTCTTCCCCAGAAACACGTGTGTTTTAAAACATACTTAATTTTTCAAAGAGAGCATACAATGCTGCCCCCATCCCAGTTAAGCAGACAGCAACAATTGTTTGTATACTGTGCCATTTAGTTTTTCTTCTGGCCAGAAACTCACCCAGGATCAATCAACCCCTCCTAAAAACACCCTGCAAGAGGCCCAACTGAGGATATAGGTTCCCTGGAGAAAGGAAGGGACATGACCCTCTCCTTGGTCACTCGTCCAGTGAGGGGGGGGCAGGTCAAGCAGCTGCAAAACATGGACTGGCTGATAGATGCGGTTACATCTCTCTTCTAAAGCAGCCCACAATTTCTGCAGGTTGCAACTATACAACTGGTCTTCTGCAGGGGTGCAGGGGGAAATCATTTCCCCCAGGCTTACCTGAGGACACTATCAGAATCAAACTAGGAATATTTCGCGTAGAATAGCTGTCCTCCTGTCTGCTTCTGCTGGGCTGCCTTAAGTAGGAACGGAAGGAACCCTGGGGGTGGGTCTCTCTCTCTCTCTCTCTCTCTCAGTAGGGCCAACAAAGTTCCCCACAGAGGAGTTACAGAAACCATCTGAGAAAAACTCTTGGCAACGCTTAACAATTCCTGGAAGGTTGATGAGACCCCAGAAAACTAGAGAACCAAGGCAGAACACTCTGCTACGTGAAGCGACGAGATCCCCTCCAAAGTGGGGGCTGGATGGTCACCTGTCCCCCTCAGTACTTTAGGACCCCAGTCTGCGAAGGAAGAGCCTACCAGTTAAAAAAGGAAGACACGCTATTTCTTTAAGCACCGCTACTCTTTTTCCTTGGGGGAGGGGGGTTTATATTCGTTCCACAATTTTCCAAGGTTTACCAATTAAATAATCAATGTTACTTTCATTGGAAAAATTGATTCTGCTTTTCAGTTTCCCCAACATTTTATCTAGAAGCACCTCTTGCTCGACTACGTGGAGGAACACCCAAACGTGCAGAAGTCTCACCTGTCCTATGTCCAGCATGTCTGCATAGCTGAGCAGGGCCACCGGGATATCAATTTCCTCATACTGACTCCGGTTACCGGCGGGGGGGCACCTGATGAGAAGAGTAGAAAGGACAGCAGCACCTAAATGCACCACCTAGGAAACATCAGCTCAATTCCTGCGGCCCGAAATCTAAGCTCACCAGCCTCAGGGCAGCTCTGTTTAACCTATATAGGCGTGGGAGGGAGATCTGAAGGTGCTAAAAATGTAACAGCACGTGTGCGTGTTTAGGAGCACAAGGCCACGGGAGGCCAAAGAGAAGGGCAACACAGACAGATCAGAACCGCCTTAAACCTTCATGCTTGGGTTGTGACCACGGCAGAACTTGCAGAAATGGCTGAATTGATATTTGATTAGGAAGGGAACAGCAGCCACTGTTATAGAAGACCAAACCTTTTAAAAAGGACTTCGTGCAACTGTAGTGGATAAAAGGGAAGGGATGATTTCTGACCCTAGTGATTCTTCAGGGTTGAATAAGGGAGAAGGGACCCGCCTGATGCAACTCAGAAGGGGGAAAGATGTGTGTAACAATGGAAAGTCACTTCTTTACTATCTTTTGCCTTCTTTTTGCTTTCTAACGTTCTGGCGCTTTCTTGCTTTCTACCTTTTCACTTGGTGAAACGTTTCCTTAACGAAGACACTGCAAAGGGAGGGGAAAAGAGGGGGGGAGGAGGAGGAGAGCCCCCCCT